>CANNZV010001014.1:0-80642 GCA_947561585.1 Caprella mutica
ATATAGTTAAGTATGAAATATATTTGTAGTGGAATAGCTATGATCACTACAGTTTTTACTAGTTAGATTAATTCAGGATACAGTAACATAGGGTATGGTAATCAGCTGATAGAATCTATAGTTTGACGTGACCACCGGATGACTGGAAATGGCGACTCTGACCACACTTTGAAACATGGGACTACCTACTTAAACTTAGCACTTCTAAATTTAATTTTTTTCTGATCAATTACTAACTAGGCATTGGTTATATTGTATTCCATTATTTTTTTCCTTATTTGTTATTCATAGGAACTACAATTTAGCAGTTAACTAGCACTACTTTACGCTCCTAGGTAGCATATTTTCAAGACCCTATTTTTTTTAGATAAGTTAAAGAAATTAACAATAAAAACACACCTGAATTTTATCTATATATTCAACTTTGAGGTTCAATCGCCATTTTCGCTTTTCTTATGTAGCAAACCCCTTTAAAATGACTTCAAACTTCTCGATATTAACATGCAAATACGAGGAATTATAAGCCACTCGGTCACAACCAAGGAATGTGTTGTTGTGGTGACGTCATATTTTTGTGTCGTCTGCTAGGTACTATACCCGATTATGTTCCTGTACCGTGGATTAATTATTACTACGTAGGTAATTATTTTATTGTGAAATTCGGAATTAATTTCAAAAGAAGCAGCGTCAAGGTAGAATATTAGGGGATCTATTTAAGCTACCTATAAAATTTGTTAACTATTGCATCATATTACCTGCCTAATTAGAAACCGTGGTATCTATAACTATATAGAGAAATTCGTAGGTGATGAAAATACATAACTCATTAATATACTAGCGTCAGACCGGGTGGCTTTGCGCACTTCAACATTCCGGGTGAAGTTGCGCATCGGTAATTGACGGTGAATGCGTAAAAATATTTCAAATCTGACAACACCATTGGAAAGAGCAGCTATTAAACCCCTAGTGCATAAATTTCACGAAAATCGTAAGAGATTAGGTATAGATACTAAGTGTTCAAACAGAGACCTATGTTTTTTATGGCAAAATAATTATTTTGGACTAGAATCGAATCTCCGCGAACTATGCTGTAGTGTTGATAATTATGCTCCAATTTGATTGCAATTTACGTTGGATACGCATAATTTACTGCAGATTAACGTCATGTAAGATGATTTTAATAATAATTATAAATTATTGAGATATAACCAATATACTAGATGCGCAACATCACCCTGGGAATATTTTAATTCACGGGTGGACTTGCGCACATTTATTAATAAAGTTAAAGAGCTCTTATTCATTAATAAACCTGTGATATTCATCCCCGATACTCCTATATCACGGCAATTCCACAGCAGCCTCACGGCAGTTGCACAGCAGCCCCACGGCAGTTGCACAGCAGCCCCACGGCAATTCCACAGCAGCCTCACGGCAATTCCACAGCAGCCTCACGGCAATTCCACAGCAAACTCACGGCAATTGCACAGCAGACTCACGGCAATTGCACAGCAGACTCACGGCAATTGCACAGCAGACTCACGGCAATTGCACAGCAGACTCACGGCAATTGCACAGCACACTCACGGCAATTGCACAGCAGACTCACGGCAATTGCACAGCAGACTCACGGCAATTGCACAGCAGACTCACGGCAATTGCACAGCAGACTCACGGCAATTGCACAGCAGACTCACGGCAATTGCACAGCAGACTCACGGCAATTGCACAGCAGACTCACGGCAATTGCACAGCAGACTCACGGCAATTGCACAGCAGACTCACGGCAATTACACAGCAGACTCACGGCAATTACACAGCAGACTCACGGCAATTACACAGCAGACTCACGGCAATTGCACAGCAGACTCACGGCAATTGCACAGCAGACTCACGGCAATTGCACAGCAGACTCACGGCAATTGCACAGCAGACTCACGGCAATTGCACAGCAGACTCACGGCAATTGCACAGCAGACTCACGGCAATTGCACAGCAGACTCACGGCAATTGCACAGCAGACTCACGGCAATTCCACAGCAGACTCACGGCAATTCCACAGCAGACTCACGGCAATTCCACAGCAGACTCACGGCAATTCCACAGCAGACTCACGGCAATTACACAGCAGACTCACGGCAATTACACAGCAGACTCACGGCAATTGCACAGCAGACTCACGGCGATTGCACAGCAGACTCACGGCGATTGCACAGCAGATTCACGTTAATTCCACAGCAGATTCACGTTAATTCCACAGCAGATTCACGGCAATTCCACAGCAGATTCACGGCAATTCCACAGCAGATTCACGGCAATTCCACAGCAGATTCACGGCAATTCCACAGCAGCCTCACGGCAATTCCACAGCAGCCTCACGGCAATTCCACAGCAGCCTCACGGCAATTCCACAGCAGCCTCACGGCAATTCCACAGCAGCCTCACGGCAATTCCACAGCAGCCTCACGGCAATTCCACAGCAGACTCACGGCAATACCACAGTAGACTCACGGCAATACCACAGCAGACTCACGGCAATACCACAGCAGACTCACGGCAATACCACAGCAGACTCACGGCAATACCACAGCAGACTCACGGCAATAACACAACAGACTCACGGCAATACCACAGCAGACTCACGGCAATAACACAACAGAATCACGGCAATACCACAACAGAATCACGGCAATTCCACAGCAGACTCACGGCAATTCCACAGCAGCCTCACTGCAATTGCACAGCAGATTGGGGCAGTTGCATAGAAGATTGGGGCAGATTCACGGCAGTTGCATAGCATATCGGGGTTAGATTTTCTATGCACAGTTTATACATAGGATGAACTTGCGCACTGCGCAGTTTCACATTGGGTGAATTTGCGCAGTGCGCAAGTACACCCGGTAATTGCGCAAAATTCACCCGGTTTATCCCCACGATCTTTGCGCACAGTTTTTCGATGATAACTTTTTTTCTATTGAACTTAAAGAGTTGAAACTTGGTGAGCACCTAGGTCTATCCTTCATCTATCTGCACACAAAAAATCAGATTGCTGACTTCTCTAGTTTTTTCGTAAAATCAAAGTATGCGGAAAATGCGCAAAGCCACCCGGTCCGACGCACGAGCGAGCAGAAATGAGTATAAAATGGTTAAATATGATATCATTTGGACCAAATATATACCTAAATTACATAACTAGGATTATTTCTCAATAAAATTATATTATATAATCACTCACTAAAATTACTTTAGTCTCTCCTTAAAGTATTCTCTATGAAATATCTTATAAAGAAAACTAATTTTCAGCATTTACTCTTGTAAAATGTCTGTCTCATTTTCATACGTTTTATAACAATTACGGGACGAAACGAGTGTAATATGGTTAAATATGATATCATTTAGACCATATATCGACCATTTGTATAACTAAATTACATTATTAGGAATATTTCGCAATAAAACAACTCCGTTCCGGTAATTCATGCTCCATTCCGGTAATTCATGTCCCGTTCCGGTAATTCATGCTCCGTTCCGGTAATTGTATGGACCCAACATTTTGCCCATTTTTCCAACGAAAGGCAAAAATTAATGGTAACATAAACATAGGAATAAGTACCCCATAAAATTATAATTATTAGGTACAGTTTTCTATGATAAATTTTATTTTCTATTCCAAATTAAACATCTCGACCAAAGAATTAAACTGTGTAGGGTCATGTAGGTAAATTGCGGTCCTTTAATTTTTAATTGCGGCCCTCTCAAGAATGTCTGATGTCTCTAGAACATTCTCAATCGAAATTACATTAAAATTTTGCATAGCTATCAAAGACAAAATAAGCACAGTGCACGCCCAGTCTGCAGAATATGGAACATTTTTCCAAGACTCTCTGCGGGAGTTTTTGATTTGAATTTTAGAAATTGGAGATCTCTGCGGGAGATCATGAATTAATTCCTATGTTACCATTAATTTTGCTGCGGGAGATTTTGAATTAATTCCTATGTTACCATTAATTTAGCTGCGGGAGATTCTGAATTTGCTGCTGAGAGTCAGAGAGTACCTAACTCTCTCTTAAAATAAAATCTCTGTGGGAGAAGAGACACATTCTGCAGACTGGGACTGCACGCTATAATTTATTACTTTATGTATTAATATTTAACATGTGTTTTGAAGCTATGGCATTTCTGTTGACTGTTGTCAGAGGCCGCTGTTAGTTAGTTAGTGGGCCGCAATTTACCTGCTTGACAAGTTGACCCTACTGTGTAGTATTAACATTGGATTCAACTTTCAAGTACTAGAGTCAGTCATAAATTTGATAGCCTACAACAATTATCATATTCACTCCATATATCATTAATCTTCTTTTAAATCACCTATCTAATAGAATGTACAGAGGTGCAACGCAATCTGGTGCGCCGCTCAGCTTTTAGATACGTATCGTATTTTCTGATTAGTGTCCAGTGTCCACGTCTCGCGAGTCCACACGACCACATGTCCACATAACATAGACATAATATTCGCACGGTTCGGCAACCGTGCGTCAAAAATTCATAATAGTCGGAATTAATTTTATTTTATAATCAGGGTACATGAACATAAACGGGTATAGTACCTAGTAGACGACACAAAAATATGACGTCACCGCAACAACACATTCCTTGTTTTTGACCGAGCGGCTCCTAATTCCTCGTATTTGCATGTTAATATCGAGAAGTTTAAACTCATTTTATAAGGGTTTCGTGTAAAAGAAAAGCAAAAATGGCTATTGAACCTCAAAGTTGAATATATAGATATAATTCACGTGCGTTTTTATTGTTCATTTCTTTAACTTATCTATAAAAAGTAGGGTCTTGAACATATGCTACCTAGGAACCTAAAATAGTGCTAGTTAACTGCTAAATTGTAGTTCCTATGGGCTATGAATAACATTTAAAGAAAAAAATAATGGAAATACATTTTAATCAATGCCTAGTTAGTAATTGATAAGAAAAAAATTAAGTTTGGAAGTGACTAAGTTTAAGTAGGTTTTCCTCATGTTTCTAAGTGTGGTCAGAGTCGCCATTTCCAGTCACCCGGTGGTCACGTCAAACTAGATTCGATCAGCTGATTGCCATACCCTATGTTACTGATTAGCTATGTTACTGATCAGCTGATTACCCTATACCCTATGTTACTGTAACAGAAATTATTCCTAGCTTATCGTTTAGCTGCTGCAGGCAAGATGCATTAACTTACTATGTATGATATGCCTTGATACAGATTTTAAACTCTTCGGCGCATAATAAAATACGAGCATACGAACGCACAGATGTGACTCTGCAATATTAGTTTATATATTAAACAGCAAGGCTTATATACACTGGAGTCTATAAGCCTTGCTATACAGCGAGTTAAACACTGTTTTCATTGTATCCGTGAACTGCACAAACAACCATGGACAAAACTTTATATACAAAATAACTAGTTAACCTGCTGTACAGTATAGAGAGTATGTAAAGGAATATTGCAAGGTTCGTATTTCCGTCTTTTTTTCATGCGCAGAAGAGTCTATATCTCATATCAAGGCATTTAGCATATACCTTCTAAGCTAATATATCTGAACTCTGGAGAGTGGAGGATAATCAAATTGATGCTGGACTTTAGCCAGTTAAAGCAAATAAAAAGAAGTTAAAGGTCCACTCCAGGCTCCGGGGGAAAAAATGAGTTTATTACATATTATTATAGAACTAAGGTGTACGATCATTATTCCGCAAACCGCATACAATTCGGTCCAGTATATATTTTATTATTTGCTTTTAAAGTTTTTTAATACACTGTGAGCAACAATCGAACGAATCTCCAACCTGACGCTGAGAAAGAAGATTGTACACTCTTTGTTTTGATTTCAAATTTAGATTTTTAAACAAACAACGCGTTTTGGGCCTTCTTTTAAGATATTAATTATTTCTAAAACTATATAAACGTTTCTATAATAAGTTTATCAAAATTTAAACCTTTAAACGAATAATAAATAGATTTATTAATCCAAATACCTAATTGACAATCAAAACAAATGGTGTACATTCTTCTTCTTCAGACTGAAAATTAGAAAGTCGGAAGTAAAGTAGGTTTTGTAGAGTTTGGATTGAAAAAATATTTAAAAGCATATAAAATTAAAAATATGCTATCTAATTTTATGAGGTTTGCAGCAAAATGATATGTAACATTAGCCTCGTTGAATTAAACAATAAAAAAATTTACTTGGAGGGGACCTTTAAAGCATTCGAATCTAAAAGTATGAATACCATACCTTGTTTCTATGTAAAAAATAATTATCCCGGGTCACAGAAGCGTCCTTCACAACAAAATAATATGCTTTGTGGTTATTAACTAGTTTATTTTCATTTTTTGTCTATAAATTACAATTGTATTAATAATAGAAGTATATCAACACATAAAACTTTTATTATTTAGATATTTTACTTAAATTTATTTTTGGAAAGTCTCCAATGGAATGACGACTCTGACCACTCTTTGAAACCTGGGACTACCTACTTAAACTTAGTCACTACTAAATTTAATTTTTTTCTCATCAATACGAACTAGGCATTAGTTAAATTTGATTTCCGTTATTTTATTTCTTAATTGTAATTCATCGTAACTACTGTTTAGCAGTTAACTAGCACTAGTTCAGGCTCTTAGTTAGTATATGGACATGGTTAAGAACTTATTTAGTATTCATTATATATAAGTAAAAGAAAAGAACAATATGAACAAACCTGAATTATATAGTTACATTTAAATTCTAGGTTCAATCGCTATTTTTAATATTTATCACACGAAACACTTAAGAATGTATTTTAAATTTATTATAAACATGCAAATACAAGGTATTATAAGCAGCTGGGTAACAAACAAAATATGTGACGTCATATTTTTGCGTCGTCTACTAGTTACCATACCTTTTATATTACTGTATCCTGAGCTGCTATTGGAACTATTGTGAAGATAATGCTGTTAAGAATTAGTTATATACCTGTGAGAATTCATTAGTCTGAATTTTAACGAATAACCAGAAAAAGGCATATCATTATTAGTATGTAACTTGAGTTTAACCGCATCGACAAAAATGGCGTTGCGGTCTGTTTGTTTACATAATCAGCTGTCCTTTAACGGATTTGAAATAATGATTAAGAATAAATTTACTATTATAAGTTACTTATTATAAATAAACTAAAACGTGAATAAAAGCATACACACACAGTGAAAAGTTAGTTATATCGTGCGATTTTTTTTTTCCGAATATCCAAAGTAGTTCGCTCTGCCGCTGAGAATTATATAAATATTCTATTAAAAAATTAATAACAACATTTTATTCTATTATTAATACTCCTCTATTGACTCATCAACACTAAAGAAAGTGCATCTTTTAAATGCAATACTACTTGCATATGGAAGTAAACCCGGAAATATTCTTCTTAGTTAACAGCACATTCTATTTATTAAATGGAAACAGTTTCAATTCACAGAAATACCTTTCGTAATCAATGCTAAATTAATTAATTCATAATTATAATTTTTGGTAATATTAATTTACTTTACTGCAGTAAAATCCGACAGCACACAGTAGACACAAAACTATGAATATGAATTTCTATTTAAAGGTCCCCTCCAAGCAAATTTTTTTATTGCTTAAATCAACGATGCTAATGTTTCTTGTCATTTTGCTGCAAACCCCATCAAATTTGATAGCATATTTTTAATTTTATATGCTTTTAAATATTTTTATAATCCTAACTCTACAAAACCTACTTTACTTCCGACTTTCTAATATTCAGTATGAAGAAGAAGAATGTACACCATTTGTTTTGATGGTCAACTAGGTATTTGGTTTAATAAATCTATTTATTATTCGTTTATAGGTTTAAATTTGGATGAACTTATTATAGAAACGTTTATATACTTTTAGAAACAATTAATATCTTAAAAGGAGGCCAAAAACGCATTGTTTGTTTAAAAACCTAAATTTGAAATCAAAACAAAAAGTGTACAATCTTCATTCTCAGCGTCAGTTTGAAGATTCACTCGATTGTTGCTCACAGAGTATTAAAAAACTTTAAAAGCAAATAATAAAATATATACTGAACTGAATTGTATGCGGTTTGTGGGATAATGATCGTAGACCTTAGTTCTAAAATATTATGTAAAAAAACTCATTTTTTTCCCGGAGCCTGGAGAGGACCTTTAAATGATAATTATAAATTCATATATTTCCATAATATCTATGTATTCATATATTTCTAAAATACATATATTTTCTTATATTTCTATAATATATGAAAGGGGCCGTAAACTTATTTATAAGAAGTAGATACTGTAGGTAAAAAAATGCGGTTAGTAATTACTCATATACACGTCACACTATGTACTCCACAACACATCTCGACAGAGAATACTCTACGTCCCTGACAGTATGCTGACCGCGTATACCTACTTGTGAGAATTCATTCGTCTGAGATACAACAAACAACCAGAAAAATTGTATACCTACCATTAAATGCATTTGTTTGGAATGTTCACCGAAATGACGCAGCGATCTGTTTCATAAATAGTTACATAATTAGCAGTCTTTTAATGAAGTTTTAAACAATAAATGATTAATATTTATTATTTAATAGAATTAAAGTACCTCAATCGATTAATCAACAAGAAAGAAAGTGTAATTTTGGCCATTTTAAATTTCTTTACTTCAGTAAAATCTGAATAAACAATATTAAATTGAGAATAATAATTTATACAATCATATATTTCTATGATATAATCTTCTCTGTTCAAGATACCTTTGACCAAATAACTAAATATAATAGCATTAATTAAGTTTATTCATAGAATTAATATGTACAGAACAGTTGATAGGTATGTACTCGTGACCGGACAATTGCCACCCTCAGACAATTGCCACCCCCGGACAATTACCACCCCCGGACAATTGCCACCCAAATAATTATAATCAAGCCTCTTAACTTAGAAGATAGTGATAAAATATTCATAGTATTTCTATACGATTAATTATTAATTATTAACATTTTAAGATGAAAATTGCTTCATTCATCATTTACTGTTATTTTACAAAATTGATTATTCCAATTGGTGATATAATAAATCCATCATGTACTATATCTCTATCATATATACAATTGATCATTTCCATTATAAATTAAATATTTCTTCCTTTATCACCACTATCATTATTAAGCAAATATTTGTAATAATTTGACATATGGCCAGCTACAGTATTTGAAATCAGTCGCTCAATTTATATATATATATATATATTTTAATTTTTTTAAACTGTTTTTACATTTTTCATCATGAATTTTCAACACTTATCTTTCCATTCTATAGTGACCGGTTATATTCTAGGACACCTGTTATTAGTATTTTACTGTAAAAATATGTTTAGTTAACGTTTATTAATAAATATGAATATTAATAAATAAAGTTTTATATATATTATTAATTGATAGTGGACAAACAATAGGTATTATATAACTACTACTTAATTAAGAAAATTTCAAGTGAAGAATCCTGATAATAATAATTAGGGTTGTAACAATATGCTTTCATAATCATAGATACTATGAATATTATAAACAGAGAGGATTGAACACTATTGATTCGTTTTAAACCACCGATATATGGAATTCAATACAATTAAATTTTTTTTCGTTTATGATATTCTTAATATCTATGACTGAAAGCATATCATCAGAATTCTTATAATAATCAATAGGGCGGCAGTTGTCCGGGGGTGGCAATTGTCCGGGTGGCAATTGTCCTAGCACCGTATAAACTATACACGTTATCTGCGTATATCAGTTATACAGTTATATCTATAACAACAGCTGTGACAAAATATCAATATTGAAGATAAACTTCCCTTTCTTCTAACAAAGATGAAAGAGAAATTCACGAGCCAATTAATGAAAGCTACGATCTTACGTAACACAACATCTAAGGCTTCGTAATTGAACAGTTGGTGGGAAAAGGGCCCCAAGGGACTGGGTGTTCCGAACGACCTCCCATTCGCCCCGACCACCTTAATAGATATAGTTTTTAGCGATGAAAACGTACTTTGAATGTAGTTTCATAGTTAAAATAGTAATTTGAAAACACGTATTATCAGATGTATTATCAAATAAAGTGTACACGTAATGAATTTTTGACAGTCTACCAATTTCACATTTCCAAAAAGAAACTTTACTAATTGTAATGCTTGTAGATATTATAAAATTGATCTGAGTACACTATGAAAAAATTGTAAGATTTAAAAATAATAGGAAATTGAAAAACTGTGACTAATGAAATTAATATCATATGCCTAAACTCTTTTCTTTGATATTACACAAAAGAGAATGGAACAATAGGTCATGTCATGTCATTTAATGTATTCATTTTAAAGTTTGATAAGTTAAGGCCAAAGTTTATCCAATTCAGTTGTACGTATAATAACATGGTAACAACTTAAAATAAGGAAGTGAAGTACCACATATATAATTACTATTTAATTAGCTGTAATAACCAATACCTACAACCCATTGCTGTGATTGAGTTACGTTATAAAAAAGTAGGACTCCTCTATAATGAAATAATGTATAGTGAATGTACATTCTTAACCAGGACACTACATTCACTATACAGGATTTCATTATAGAGGACTTCTACTGTACACTAATTCATAATTATTGAACAATGCTGCTTCAATTTTTTATCTGGGTTGTAGTTACAGCAGCATATTTCGCCTGGAAACTACCTACACCAGTTCCCATAAGAGAATCGAATTTCCACCAACTTTAACATCCAATAAACGTGTTCAAAAGTCCGTTGGCAGACAGGTAAAAATGTTCTGCAGTGGACTGTTTGACAAGTGAATTCTTTATTGTATCTCGTGACGATTCCATTCGATACTATTGGCAAGAAATAATTAGTTTCGTAACGAGTAATTGACGATATTTAGTCGCTGGGGAAAGAATCATCAATCTGGAGGAAAAACCGATAGGGAGGGGAATTAGAACAGAGGGAAATCCTTTAAATTGCCACTTAATTAACCTTTCCAATAGTTTATAGCATCAAAGATACATATAAACAAGAATACATTTAAATCCATTATTGTTCATTATATATAACTTATGTTGTTTGCATGTAATCCTATATAAAATCCTATTAAAAGTTTCAAATTCTGATTTCTCATGCTCAAACAATTTAAAATATCTGGTTCAAATAAACTTTAGACACTGATGATATAATCTTCCAGTGAGGGAACAATTCGAACATGATAAACAAATCCGAACACAATACGCAGGAGGAGAATCGGACACGGGAGACTGACACTAATAGACAGCTCTTGAAGTCAAACAATCTAAGCGGCATGAGAATTGGAAAACAGATGTTGCTGAGAGAGGTGTATACGACGCTCTGAATTTACAATGTTATATGACTGACGTAAAGCGTACGTTGATGGGAAAATATGGTAATGAATTGATATAAAATGTTGAGAATTTTCAATAGTTATATAGAGAAAAGGATCGCTACTCCAAGATCTAATTTATCGTGAGTGATGGATACATTGGAATGACTATTTTTTTGCGACAATACGCAGAGTTATTTCGACTTCTTTCGAATTATAAGAACTTTAGTCTCAAATGTTTTCAGACTATTCTCTATTTTTCTTTTTCAATTTATTCTGAGATGTGTGATATATCTTAACATTTATTTCGTGATTTGCATAATATGAATAATTTTGTACGTAATATTGTGGCGTGTTTTTGCGTCAGTAGCGCCATCTCTCGTTTATGTGTCAAGTTACAAGCTAAGCGTCGGAATGATCAAAGCGAATCGCACTAAACTTTCGCTAAGTTGTCATTTAATCCTTTCTGAGAGCCAAACTTTCTGCAATAAAGATGAGTATGATTAAATCCGACAAAATGTGAATAGGAAGAAATTTGGGGAGTGATGACCGCGGTACCCAGTGAAAAAACTTAATACGGAGAATTTAGGGTTTGTTATAACTTACCAAATTCTGAGACGTTCTGGTGTTCCACGGTTACTGTATTAAGTTTTTGTTTCTAAAGAGAGATGCATCAATTATAATTTTGAAATACTTATGTGTTCAAAATTTGTCATTTTCAGATTGCTTGTTTTAAGTGCATCACACTGGAATACTGATAATAATTTATATGCTAAGTACATACGCAATAAATATAATGACTGGGGATCAATTGACTGGGAATCAATTGACTGGGAATCAAATGGTGCGGGGATCAATTGACTGGGAATCAAATGGTGCGGGGATCAATTGACCGGCTACCACTATATTGCACCCTCCTGCAGCCTCTATTTAGTAATAGCTATTTATTACAGATTATTTTTGGTAAAAATAACAATTATATGCTAATTATATCACAATTAAAACCATGTTAGAAGATGGATGCACTTAAATATTATTGATAATAACTTTCTGAACAGTGCAACCATTTATTAGATTGTATTTTCATCCTGCCAATTATAATTCTCTAAGCATATTGCATTAATATTTATGAATAGTTTTGCATATTCTACTTCCTACGCATTGCGATATAAATAGATAGTAAATAGGACATAGTTAATCCTATTAAACTATTACTGATTATTAACTATATAAGACTATTACTTTAATTTAAATAAACATTACTGCTCAGAATATAGCTAATTTAAAACATAACTTTTTCTAATTAAAAAATAAAGATTTGTTTGATTTATTCACATGGGTGTTTTAATTAAAATTCTACACAATAAGCGAAGAGATAATTATTATCCATTACGGTAAATATTGATGGTATTTTATCGTAAAACATCATAATTACAGACTTTTAATGGGGAATGTCCGACGAAAAGGATAGATGTTTCTAATATATTATAAATTACGAATGAAATTCCGTCGAAAAATTTATCTGAATAAATTTTTTTATCATCAATCGGAGACCGATTCGACAGGCGATTGTAATGATAAAAAAAGATAGAAATTATAAAAAATTGTAATGATGATAAAAAATTATGATTTAATTATTAAAATTCTATATTATCTACGACGATAATTGAATAGTCGAAAATAAAATTGTAATTTATTATAAATTTATAACATTATTAGTCTATCGTTTTCGTCGGACAATCTTGACGATAATGTCTCAAATTATGATATTTTACGAAAAAATACCATCAATATTTACCGTAATGGACAATAACAGATAGCAATTTTCCGAATGGGTTCAACTGTACGTGTCAGCAGGTGACGTCTAAGCCATGGCATTTTTACCTCGTTAGAACAATTAAAAATGGCGTTCATTAAAAGGATATATAAGATATATATTGACGAACTGTCGCAACGGAGATAAATGGAGGTATCTGGCAACTATGCTGTGATAAATGCCAAGTACTTTAGGATTCTCAGAGTTAGTTACTTTATTAATTTTAAAGCGGCTAAAGTTTCGAAACAATGTAATATGATATTAAATGAAACCTTGGTAGCTTCGTACTTAGTAAATAAATGAAAATTAAATTAGTTATTTAATGCAATACAAAAATATCATCTCTTTCGAAATAAATTATATATAAATTTTAAGAAAAATATATGACTATTATTTGAAAAATTGTATAATTCTATGAATTATGATAAAGCATTGTTGTATTAATTAGGAAAATATTTATCTATTATTTAATAACTCCAGTTATAATCAAAATATTAAAATAGTGGTTGTTAAGTAATATAGTAAACTTAAATTTGAAATTAAGGAAATACTGTAAGTTATATAAGTATTACTATTGTTTATTATAGGGTAAGAATTCATATTATTATAGGGTAAGAATTCATATTATTATAGGGTAAGAATTCATATTATTATAGGGTAAGAATTCATATTATTATAGGGTAAGAATTCATATTATTATAGGGTAAGAATTCATATTATTATAGGGTAAGAATTCATATTATTATAGGGTAAGAATTCATATTATTATAGGGTAAGAATTCATATTATTATAGGGTAAGAATTCATATTATTATAGGGTAAGAATACATAATATTATAGGGTAAGAATTCATATTATTATAGGGTAAGAATTCATATTATTATAGGGTAAGAATTCATATTATTATAGGGTAAGAATTCATATTATTATAGGGTAAGAATTCATATTATTATAGGGTAAGAATTCATATTATTATAGGGTAAGAATTCATATTATTATAGGGTAAGAATTCATATTATTATAGGGTAAGAATACATAATATTATAGGGTAAGAATTCATATTATTATAGGGTAAGAATTCATATTATTATAGGGTAAGAATTCATATTATTATAGGGTAAGAATTCATATTATTATAGGATAAGAATTCATATTATTATAGGGTAAGAATTCATATTATTATAGGGTAAGAATTATCACTTAATATTATACAAACAATCCCATAGTTATATATTTAATATATTTTTTTATTTGGATACTAAAGATATAGTTTATAAACTGTAGATATCTACGAACACTAATTATTATTTTTATCATTATTTGATGACAATTAAACTGAATAAATCATCACAGTTATGACCACATCTTTTCACTTAATTTTGATGGTAACGTAAAACTCCTCTATAGTGAACTCCTCTATAGTGAACTCCTCTATAGTGAACTCCTCTATAGTGAACTCCTCTATAGTGAACTCCTCTATAGTGAACTCCTCTATAGTGAACTCCTCTATAGTGAACTCCTCTATAGTGAATTCCTCAATAGTGAACTCCTCTATAGTGAACTCCTCTATAGTGAACTTCTCTATAGTGGACTTCTCTATAGTGGACTCCTCTATAGTGAACTCCTCTATAGTGAACTCCTCTATAGTGAACTCCTCTATAGTGAACTCCTCTATAGTGAACTCCTCTATAGTGAACTCCTCTATAGTGAACTCCTCTATAGTGAACTCCTCTATAGTGAACTCCTCTATAGTGAACTCCTCTATAGTGAACTCCTCTATAGTGAACTTCTCTATAGTGGACTCCTCTATAGTGAACTCCTCTATAGTGAACTCCTCTATAGTGAACTCCTCTATAGTGAACTCCTCTATAGTGAACTCCTCTATAGTGAACTTCTCTATTGTGAACTCCTCTATAGTGAACTTCTCTATAGTGAATTCCTCAATAGTGAACTCCTCTATAGTGAACTTCTCTATAGTGAATTCCTCTATAGTGAACTCCTCTATAGTGAATTCCTCTATAGTGAACTCCTCTATAGTGAACTCCTCTATAGTGAACTCCTCTATAGTGAACTTCTCTATAGTGGACTCCTCTATAGTGAACTCCTCTATAGTGAACTCCTCTATAGTGAACTCCTCTATAGTGAACTCCTCTATAGTGAACTCCTCTATAGTGAACTCCTCTATAGTGAACTTCTCTATAGTGAACTCCTCTATAGTGAACTCCTCTATAGTGAACTTCTCTATAGTGAACTCCTCTATAGTGAACTTCTCTATAGTGAATTCCTCAATAGTGAACTCCTCTATAGTGAACTTCTCTATAGTGAATTCCTCTATAGTGAACTCCTCTATAGTGAATTCCTCTATAGTGAACTCCTCTATAGTGAATTCCTATATAGTGAACTCCTCTATAGTGAACTCCTATATAGTGAACTCCTTTATAGTGAATTTAGATTCCTGAGAAAGAGAGCTACCCCGTATAGTGAACAAATTTTCTGTAGTCTGCCATTAGTTTTCTAAAACTGATGGTCATCTATGGCAGACTAAAGAAAATATGTTTACTATACGGGGTAGTTCTCTTTCTCAGGACTCTACATTCACTATAGAGATATTTTACTGTAAAAGTACAAGAGTAACTGAAGTGACGAATAAAATTTGAATAAAACTAATAAAAAATATAGAAGTAATGAATAAAATAATAAAAGTAACGAATTAAAGTCTACGGAAAACACTAATAATATTTAACTTACTTTCACTATTGACTGCCGGGTAAGTTACGAATTATCGGACAGTTCCACATCTTCGGACATGTTAGTTAGAACACAAATATATGATCAATATTATTCAACTTTTATTTCAAATGGTTCAATGCATGTATCATTGATATGAATTTAAATAAAAGTGAATTAATAACTATAGTATATTTTTCCTTTCATGTACGAAGATGTGGAACTGTCCGATAACTCGGAACTAACCCAAGCGAAAATAAATAATTCTGAAACAATAATATAAGGTTGTTAGCTTAGAAAATAAGATAATTAAACTGAATAAAAGATTTTTTAATTAGATTATTAAGGAAAATTGTAACTACAAGTATAAACTATCTGACTGGTTTGAACACACTGAAACACGGAATAAAAATATATTATTTATTTAATACATTTATCGAATAAAATATACTTTACATTTTTAGGGCAGTGCAATCCTCCACTAGAATTACATTGATATTTACCTATACTAGTTAGAGTTTATTTAGGCTCCATTTTGCAACTATAGGGGCAACCTTTATTATCAAATATTAAATATTTTAACAATCAAATATTTATAAATTAAAAGAAAAGAGAGGAAAACAGGATACTCAGCTATAGAAAGATATGATTATTTTTATTGAGTTTAAAAATATACAGTTTCGTCAAATTTGCAAAAGGAAAAAAATAATCAAACTATAATATCAATTTGCACATTTAAAGAAATCAAATCCTGTTAAACCATACTTAGTCTATAGGGCAATACATGCTATCTGTGTCATTCATTCAATAACTACGAATATGATAACGAATAAGTGAACATAAATAAAATGTGCATTCAGACGTGAGTGCATACCAGTACAGCGTGCGCGCTTATGCACATAGTCACAAAAATAAATAAACATAGATTACTACCAATATAAACTTAGTTAAATGAACTCCTATACAGTTTCTTGAACTTATTATATGACTGAATTTGCTTTATATCATTATTCATCTCATTCCTGACTATACAGGCTGGTTCATAAGAGAAGACTTTTCCCTATGAAAACAGGGTAAAGTGATACGTGAATTAGTGACATGGTTGTGCTAATTAGTATGAGACGGGATATAATTAGCAAGAATATCATCAAAATTAGACACATTCTAGGTCTTGTGAGTATATAGACCAAGTTTATATTCAAATATGGAATGAAGTTATATTATTTTCAAATTTTAGTGTATCGAAACCTAAGTACTTGTATTGCACGAATACTGAAAATAATTATTATATAATTAAAAAAATATTTTTCAATATAATTTAAAAATTGACCTGTGATATTTCTTTAATATTAGGAAAATAAATTAGAAAACCAATTTGGCAATTCAGGAACGTATATAACACAGTTCAAAAAATTATAGTTTCCTACCCATACAAATTCTTAAGCGAACATTAAGCAAACTTACTCTTATCGATAAAAACTACCTTTAAAAAGTTAAAATATTTAACACTTTATTTGGTATTCAAAATGATTTAATTTAATATTTTCTTCAGAGTCTAAGGTAGCTTTTAAGATATTTCGTATCACCGAAATAGTTTATTAATTCTTTTATAATAACATAATATTATTGCTGATATTTTCAGGGGAGCCTATTAAACATTAATAAAAAAATAAAAATATCCCCCAAAAAAACTTCTCCAAATACATCACTAGAAGGGGGACATATATGTCACCTTAGAGTATAGAGGGTTAAATGTTACAGCAGGGAAAAATATATTTATCATGCTAATAAAAATTTAACTATCTAAACAAGTTCTCTATCAATATTGAGCACAATTTAAATCATCACCAGTAATTTTCACTGATAAGAATTACTTCAAATATTATTATTTTAATCAGCTTTCAACAAGCTTCACAATTATTATAATAAGTATCACAAATAAATAATACTGTATCAAGACGATTAAATCTGCTTAGTAATATAAAGAAATATGTGAATAGGTTACACATTAAGGGACAAATTAATAATAATTCTCCATGGAAGAATACTGAAAAGATCAGGCTCCATCATGCAGAAAATCTTTTAATTAAAATTAGTGACAAAGCTCTAGATAATATACATGTAGATAATAATTACGTGAAACCTTATTGTTTTATGTCCTAATTTTAAAACATAATCATTAATATTTAAGCTGCTTTAGTAACATTTAAAACTATAAGTAATTTGTAAAAGATATTACAATTTATATACTGAGTACCAAGTTAGGTTCATTTTGTTCTCATAATTGTTTGTCGTACAAGATTGTTCGATTGTTCCACAATATGACAAATTGTTCAAACTATCACCACAACATGAGCATTAATCTTAAGCATATAACTTAAGTAACATGAGCATTAATCTTAAGCATATAACTTAAGTAACATGAGCATCAATCTTAAGCTATTGCAGGTAACTTAGTAAGGGATAACACAGTAATTAATGATCTTATGATTGCCTGGGAATATTACACTATTATTCTGATATAATTTATAGTAGAATAATTAACTGCATTTCTATCGCATATCTTACATGTATTCATATTTACTCATACGTTACACATGTATAAATATTTACTCATATCTTACATGTATTCATATTTACTCATATCTTACATGTATTCATATTTACTCATATCTTACATGTATTAATATTTACTCATATCTTACATGTATTAATATTTACTCACATCTTACATGTATTATTATTTACTCATATCTTACATGTTTTAATATTTACTCATATCATACATGTTTTAATATTTACTCATATCTTACATGTATTCATATTTACTCATATCTTACATGTTTTAATATTTACTCATATCTTACATGTTTTAATATTTACTCATATATAACTTGCATTCATATTTACTCATATCTTATATGATGGATACAGAAATGTGTAACCAAACTGTGTTCAAGGTTTCCATGTTTTTAATTCTGTTCAAAAGATGTTTGTAAGATCTTAGAAATGATAAGAAGCATAAATTAATATCAACACACAACTCTCAGTAATTAAATTAATTAATTGGGTTAAACTTATGGTTCTAGGACGATTCCACCGAGGAAAATTCCACTGCGAAAAGTTCCACTGGGGAAATTCCACTACGGAAAGTTCCACTGGGAAAATTCCACTACGGAAAGTTCCACTGGGAAAATTCCACTACGGAAAGTTCCACTGGGAAAATTTCTCTGAGGAAAATTCCACTAAACTAAATTCAATATTTAAAAATTAACCAGAAACTTTTCCCTTGAATCTCACTGGGAAAATAAATTGTATTCATTATTTTCTAAAACAACACTGTTTCATCCAAATGACAGTCCAAAAAATATTTTGATAAATTATTTTAGCTGAGCAGGTGATACTGCTCCAGTAAGTTGATCGCTAGGAAACGTTTACTTCATTCAAATAATTATTTATCTCTGTTCAATGTAATACTAGCAGAGTATTGAACTATCAATTTGAACTATATTTGTTAAAGCATGTGTTTTCGATTATGTAATTGTACTGGCTTAAAGTTTAATTTGTTGCATTCTGATTGGATATGAAAATGGAAGCGGATTGACATTCCTACAAGATATAATACATAGATTACACTAAAAATATAATTTTCATACAAATACGAGGTAATTGCCTCACGCTCGAAATGATCAGTGTGGATTTGAAGACGGAAATCGATGATACCAAAACAAAACTGGATTATTATTTCTACAAAATATAGCGCATATCTTACATTAACAAATTAATTTTTATGGTTATTATATTTTTGTAACTATACTATATTTAACGAGTTTAAATTGTAGAATTTGTCAACATTATTATTGTGACTATTGATTGAATTCTTTGTGCTCATTGTCTTTTTGTTACAAGCTATCGTCTCGTATAACAAATATTCTTAATTGCCCCTTCTTAAAGCTCAAACTTGCATTCAAAATGAAAATTAACTTAACTATAATCAAATATGCGGAACAAGAGGCTAAATGAATTTGTTTAATAGTTTTTTAGGTATAATTTTCTTAGTCTCAAGTAGAAGTAGCTTAGCAATGCTTTTTCCTTAGGTGTTGCAAGAAGAAATCTATATTAATAAAATTAATATAAAGAGATTCACTTACATTTTATCAAACCACTCAAAAAGAAACAGTAGAATGAATATCACAAAACTCAGTACAAAATATGATATAATTTCTAAAGTATTATTTATGAAAAGCAGAACAATTTATATATTTGGAATTTTCCACAGTGGAATCTTCCGCAGTGGAATTTTCCACAGTGGAATCTTCCGCAGTCGAATTTTCCCAGTGGAACTTTCCGCAGTGGAATTTTCCCAGTGGAACTATCCACATTGGAATCTTCCTCAGTAGAATTTTCCTCAGTGGAATTTTCCTCAGTGGAATATTCTGAGAACCAAACTGATAATAAAAAAATAATAAATATAGTTATTGATAATTATCTTTATTCAGAAAGAAATAGAAATTACGATTACGAATTGAATGATAAATTGCAAAGTGCCGTAAACAACTACATATATTTCCAGACATTTGACGTAACTGCAGCTACAAGAAAAAACATTATCGAAGTAGAAATTGGCAGTGTGATGTTAAACAGTTGAACTGTGAAAACTATTTGTCTTATAATAATTAGATATTAATAAATACATCTTACAATTATGATAATTCTAATTGTTACCACTTTTAATTACAAGTAGATATTGCAAAATAAAATAATTGTGTGAAGTTCCGTGGACTTTACAATTCTTTATAATATATGAACACAATAAATACTGCTAAGAAAGGAGTTTCATCTACACGTTAAACACTAATTTATGGAAACCTAAACGAAAATACTTGTTACACTGATAAACACTGAATAAATCCATTTTTCAAATTCCTAATCGTTCCCTAATAGTCATTTCATTGCCATACATATATACTAGTGAATTGAATATATGAGGCATTTTTAGACGTAACGTATAAAGTATTTGAATAGGTTCTCTATCAATTATAATATATCGCTTGTTTGCAGGAATAACGTCATAAACACAGAAACATGTATTTTGCAAGTTATCCATATACACATATAAATCCTTAAATACTAATTAGTTTATACACTAAAATGCTTCTCCTGAAAAATAGCTTTTTGGAGTTATATCAGTGTTGTCGCAGACAGGCGATATGCAAGCAGCTGTCGAACCTTTTCTTAACCTTGATTCAAAGGAAACATACATTACTTAAACTGAAATATACCGTGCGGTGAACTTACCACGCGGTGAAATGAGTTGCGGTGAACATACCTGTAATCATTTTTGAATGAAACTATTGCGACATAATTCTTTTACAAATATTTATGAAATATTGATTCCTCTTACAGAAGACATATAGCCACCGACAAACATTTTCATATTTGCCGAATAACCCTGTAAACCATCTGGACTTCATTCCTCTCAATCCCATCCTCTCTATCTTTTCACCGAGTCTATTCCTTTTCACCGTGTCAAAGGCCTTACATCAGACTAAACCACTTCAATTCTGTACAATTTACTGCCTAAATTAGTAGAACATCGCCCACCATTTTCGCAACAGAATCAGATATATCGCAATCTGTACACTACCATATTCCTCATTCTATTTCACTATTTACATATATCATAACTCTCCTTTTCATCATCTTTTCTAATATTTTTGACAGAGTAAGAATAATAATTGATATTGGTCGATCATTAGTACTAATCTATATCCATCTATAATCTCCTACATAAGCTGTACAGTTCCATTATTATATCCACCTCAAGATTATGAAATGAAACAAAAATTTGTTCACTATAGAGGCTACTTCCTTACTCAGGACACTACATTCACTATACAAGATTTCATTATAGAGGAGTTCTACTCTACCAGAATGTATCGTTTCAGTAAACCATGTTTCTGTTAGCACAATTCCGTCAACAGTTTTCCCATTGAGACCAAGAGGAATGAAAAGTCATTAAAATGAAGATTAAAAGTCATAATATGTTACAAAAGATATTACCACCTACACAAGATATTACCACCAACACAAGATATTACCACCTACACAAGATCAGCACCTACAAAAGATTACCACCTACACAAGATATTACCACCTACACAAGATATTACCACCTACAAGATAATACCACCAACACAAGATAATACCACCTACACAAGATATTACCACCTACAAGATAATACCACCTACAAGATATTACCACCTACACAAGATATTACCACCTACACAAGATATTACCACCTACAAGATAATACCACCTACACAAGATATTACCACCTACAAGATAATACCACCTACAAGATAATACCACCTACACAAGATAATATCACCTACACAAGATATTACCACCTACACAAGATATTACCACCTACAAGATAATGCCACCTACAAGATAATACCACCTACACAAGATATTACCACCTACAAGATAATACCACCTACAAGATATTACCACCTACACAAGATATTACCACCTACACAAGATATTACCACCTACACAAGATATTACCACCTACAAGATAATACCACCTACAAGATATTACCACCTACAAGATATTACCACCTACAAAAGATTACCACCTACACAAGATTACCACCTACACAAGATATTACCACCTACACAATATTACCACCTACACAAGATTACCACCTACACAAGATTACCACCTACACAAGATATTACCACCTACAAAAGATTAGCACCTACACAAGATTACCACCTACACAATATTACCACCTACACAAGATTACCACCTACACAAGATATTACCACCTACAAAAGATTAGCACCTACACAAGATTACCACCTACACAAGATTACCACCTACACAAGATATTACCACCTACAAGATATTACCACCTACACAAGATTACCACCTACACAATATATTACCACCTACACAAGATATTACCACCTACACAAGATTACCACCTACACAAGATATTACCACCTACACAAGATTACCACCTACACAAGATATTACCACCTACACAAGATATTACCACCTACACAAGATATTACCACCTACACAAGATATTACCACCTACACAAGATATTACCACCTACACAAGATATTACCACCTACACAAGATATTACCACCTACACAAGATTACTACCTACACAAGATATTACCACCTACACAAGATTACCACCTACATAAGATATCACCACCTACACAATATTACCACCTACACAAGATATTACCACCTACACAAGATATTACAACCTACACAATATTACCACCTACACAAGATATTACCACCTACACAAGATATTACCACCTACAAGATATTACCACCTACACAAGATATTACCACCTACACAAGATATTACCACCTACACAAGATATTACCACCTACACAAGATATTACCACCTACACAAGATATTACCACCTACACAAGATATTACCACCTACACAAGATTACCACCTACACAAGATATTACCACCTACACAAGATATTACCACCTACACAAGATATTACCACCTACACAAGATATTACCACCTACACAAGATTACCACCTACACAAGATATTACCACCTACACAAGATATTACCACCTACACAAGATATTACCACCTACACAAGATATTACCACCTACACAAGATTACCACCTACACAAGATTACCACCTACACAAGATTACCACCTACACAAGATTACCACTTACACAATATATTACCACCTACACAAGATATTACCACCTACACAAGATTACCACCTACACAAGATTACCACCTACACAAGATTACCACCTACACAAGATATTACCACCTACACAATATTACCACCTACACAAGATTAGCACCTACACAAGATTAGCACCTACACAAGATATTACCACCTACACAAGATATTACCACCTACACAAGATATTACCACCTACAAGATATTACCACCTACACAAGATATTACCACCTACACAAGATATTACCACCTACACAAAATATTACCACCTACACAAGATTACCACCTACACAAGATTACCACCTACACAAGATTACCACCTACACAAGATTACCACCTACACAATATATTACCACCTACACAAGATATTACCACCTACACAAGATTACCACCTACACAAGATATTACCACCTACACAAGATATTACCACCTACACAAGATTACCACCTACACAAGATATTACCACCTACACAAGATATTACCACCTACACAAGATCAGCACCTACAAAAGATTACCACCTACACAAGATTACCACCTACACAAGATTACCACCTACACAAGATTACCACCTACACAAGATATTACCACCTACACAAGATTACCACCTACAGAAGATATTACCACCTACACAAGATATTACCACCTACACAAGATATTACCACCTACAAAAGATTAGCACCTACACAAGATTACCACCTACACAAGATATTACCACCTACACAAGATATTACCACCTACAAGATATTACCACCTACACAAGATATTACCACCTACACAAGATATTACCACCTACACAAGATATTACCACCTACACAAGATATTACCACCTACACAAGATTACCACCTACACAAGATTACCACCTACACAAGATTACCACCTACACAAGATTACCACCTACACAAGATATTACCACCTACACAAGATATTACCACCTACACAAGATATTACCACCTACACAAGATATTACCACCTACACAAGATATTACCACCTACACAAGATATTACCACCTACACAAGATATTACCACCTACACAAGATATTACCACCTACACAAGATATTACCACTTACACAAGATATTACCACCTACACAAGATATTACCACCTACACAAGATATTACCACCTACACAAGATATTACCATCTACACAAGATTACCACCTACACAAGATATTACCACCTACAAAAGATTACCACCTACACAATATTACCACCTACACAAGATTACCACCTACACAAGATTACCACCTACAAAAGATTACCACCTACACAATATTAGCACCTACACAAGATTACCACCTACACAAGATATCACCACCTACACAAGATCAGAACCTACATAAGATTACCACCTATACAAAATATTACCACCTACACAAGATATTACCACCTACTCAAGATTACCACCTACACAATATTACCACCTACACAAGATATCACCACCTACACAAGATTAGCACCTACACAAGATATCACCACCTACACAAGATTAGCACCTACACAAGATATCACCACCTACACAAGATTAGCACCTACACAAGATATCACCACCTACACAAGATATCACCACCTACACAAGACTATACCACCTACACAAGATATCACCACCTACACAAGATATTACCACCTACACAAGATATCACCACCTACACAAGATATCACCACCTACACAAGATATCACCACCTACACAAGATATCACCACCTACACAAGATATCACCACCTACACAAGATATCACCACCTACACAAGATATCACCACCTACACAAGATATTACCACCTACACAAGATATTACCACCTACACAAGATATTACCACCTACACAAGATATTACCACCTACACAAGATATTACCACCTACACAAGATTACCACCTACACAAGATATTACCACCTACACAAGATTACCACCTACATAAGATATCACCACCTACACAATATTACCACCTACACAAGATATTACCACCTACACAAGATATTACCACCTACACAAGATTAGCACCTACACAAGATTAGCACCTACACAAGATATTACCACCTACACAAGATATTACCACCTACACAAGATATTACCACCTACAAGATATTACCACCTACACAAGATATTACCACCTACACAAGATTACCACCTACACAAGATTACCACCTACACAAGATTACCACCTACACAAGATATTACCACCTACACAATATTACCACCTACACAAGATTAGCACCTACACAAGATATTACCACCTACACAAGATATTACCACCTACACAAGATATTACCACCTACACAAGATTACCACTTACACAATATATTACCACCTACACAAGATATTACCACCTACACAAGATATTACCACCTACACAAGATTACCACCTACACAAGATTACCACCTACACAAGATTACCACCTACACAAGATATTACCACCTACACAATATTACCACATACACAAGATTAGCACCTACACAAGATTAGCACCTACACAAGATATTACCACCTACACAAGATATTACCACCTACACAAGATATTACCACCTACGAGATATTACCACCTACACAAGATATTACCACCTACACAAGATATTACCTCCTACACAAGATATTACCACCTACACAAGATTACCACCTACACAAGATTACCACCTACACAAGATTACCACCTACACAATATATTACCACCTACACAAGATATTACCACCTACACAAGATTACCACCTACACAAGATATTACCACCTACACAAGATATTACCACCTACACAAGATTACCACCTACACAAGATATTACCACCTACACAAGATATTACCACCTACACAAGATCAGCACCTACAAAAGATTACCACCTACACAAGATTACCACCTACACAAGATTACCACCTACACAAGATTACCACCTACACAAGATATTACCACCTACACAAGATTACCACCTACAGAAGATATTACCACCTACACAAGATATTACCACCTACACAAGATATTACCACCTACAAAAGATTAGCACCTACACAAGATTACCACCTACACAAGATATTACCACCTACACAAGATATTACCACCTACACAAGATATTACCACCTACAAGATATTACCACCTAAACAAGATATTACCACCTACACAAGATATTACCACCTACACAAGACATTACCACCTACACAAGATATTACCACCTACACAAGATTACCACCTACACAAGATTACCACCTACACAAGATTACCACCTACACAAGATTACCACCTACACAATATATTACCACCTACACAAGATATTACCACCTACACAAGATTACCACCTACACAAGATATTACCACCTACACAAGATATTACCACCTACACAAGATCAGCACCTACAAAAGATTACCACCTACACAAGATTACCACCTACACAAGATTACCACCTACACAAGATATTACCACCTACACAAGATATTACCACCTACACAAGATATTACCACCTACACAAGATATTACCACCTACACAAGATATTACCACCTACACAAGATATTACCACCTACACAAGATATTACCACCTACACAAGATTACCACCTACACAAGATATTACCACCTACACAAGATTACCACCTACATAAGATATCACCACCTACACAAGATTAGCACCTACACAAGATATTACCACCTACACAAGATATTACCACCTACACAAGATTAGCACCTACACAAGATTAGCACCTACACAAGATATTACCACCTACACAAGATATTACCACCTACAAGATATTACCACCTACACAAGATATTACCACCTACACAAGATTACCACCTACACAAGATTACCACCTACACAAGATTACCACCTACACAAGATATTACCACCTACACAATATTACCACCTACACAAGATTAGCACCTACACAAGATATTACCACCTACACAAGATATTACCACCTACACAAGATATTACCACCTACACAAGATTACCACTTACACAATATATTACCACCTACACAAGATATTACCACCTACACAAGATTACCACCTACACAAGATTACCACCTACACAAGATTACCACCTACACAAGATATTACCACCTACACAATATTACCACATACACAAGATTAGCACCTACACAAGATTAGCACCTACACAAGATATTACCACCTACACAAGATATTACCACCTACACAAGATATTACCACCTACAAGATATTACCACCTACACAAGATATTACCACCTACACAAGATATTACCTCCTACACAAGATATTACCACCTACACAAGATTACCACCTACACAAGATTACCACCTACACAAGATTACCACCTACACAATATATTACCACCTACACAAGATATTACCACCTACACAAGATTACCACCTACACAAGATATTACCACCTACACAAGATATTACCACCTACACAAGATTACCACCTACACAAGATATTACCACCTACACAAGATATTACCACCTACACAAGATCAGCACCTACAAAAGATTACCACCTACACAAGATTACCACCTACACAAGATTACCACCTACACAAGATTACCACCTACACAAGATATTACCACCTACACAAGATTACCACCTACAGAAGATATTACCACCTACACAAGATATTACCACCTACACAAGATATTACCACCTACAAAAGATTAGCACCTACACAAGATTACCACCTACACAAGATATTACCACCTACACAAGATATTACCACCTACACAAGATATTACCACCTACAAGATATTACCACCTACACAAGATATTACCACCTACACAAGATATTACCACCTACACAAGATATTACCACCTACACAAGATATTACCACCTACACAAGATTACCACCTACACAAGATTACCACCTACACAAGATTACCACCTACACAAGATTACCACCTACACAATATATTACCACCTACACAAGATATTACCACCTACACAAGATTACCACCTACACAAGATATTACCACCTACACAAGATATTACCACCTACACAAGATCAGCACCTACAAAAGATTACCACCTACACAAGATTACCACCTACACAAGATTACCACCTACACAAGATATTACCACCTACACAAGATATTACCACCTACACAAGATATTACCACCTACACAAGATATTACCACCTACACAAGATATTACCACCTACACAAGATATTACCACCTACACAAGAGATTACCACCTACTCAAGATTACCACCTACACAAGATTACCACCTACACAAGATTACCACCTACAAAAGATTAGCACCTACACAAGATATCACCACCTACAAAAGATTAGCACCTACACAAGATATTACCACCTACACAAGATTAGCACCTACACAAGATATCACCACCTACACAAGATTAGCACCTACACAAGATATCACCACCTACACAAGATATCACCACCTACACAAGACTATACCACCTACACAAGATATCACCACCTACACAAGATATTACCACCTACACAAGATATCACCACCTACACAAGATATCACCACCTACACAAGATATCACCACCTACACAAGATATCACCACCTACTCAAGATATCACCACCTACACAAGATATCACCACCTACACAAGATATCACCACCTACACAAGATATCACCACCTACACAAGATATCACCACCTACACAAGATATCACCACCTACACAAGATATCACCTTCTACACAAGTCTCAAATTCAGATACACTTTAGTATTTAGCACCAAAGTTATTCACATCCTCACCTTCAATCATAAAAGTTTAAATACTGAGGGACATCAATAACTAATAGGAATGAATACACGTGGAGTGACAGATAGATCTACCAATATACATAATATTCAGCCCTAAATAGAACAAGAAATGTAATTGACAGTAACAGAAGTGATCAGGAACATAACATACACAAGAACCAGGAACATTATGTAGACACATGAGGCACAGGAACACGTATGAGGCACAGGAAAAACAAGAGGAACAAGAACACGTATGAGGCACAGGAACACGTATGAGGAACAGGAACACGTATGAGGCACAGGAACACGTATGAGGAACAGGAACACGTATGAGGCACAGGAACACGTATGAGGAACAGGAACACGTATGAGGAACAGGAACATGTATGAGGCACAGGAACACGCATGAGGCACAGGAACACGTATGAGGCACAGGAACACGTATGAGGAACAGGAACACGTATGAGGCACAGGAACACGTATGAGGCACAGGAACACGTATGAGGCACAGGAACACGTATGAGGCACAGGAACACGTATGAGGAACAGGAACACGTATGATGCACAAGAACACGTATGAGGCACAGGAACACGTATGATGCACAAGAACACGTATGAGGCACAGGAACACGAATGAGGCACAGGAACACGTATGAGGCACGGGAACACGTATGAGGCAAAGGAACACGCATGAGGCACAGAAACACGTATGAGGCACAGGAACACGTATGAGGCACAGGAACACGTATGAGGCACAGGAACACGTATGAGGCACAGGAACACGTATGAGATACAATATACATATATAAAATTTAATGACAGTTATCTTATTTGAGGAGTTAATTCAATGAAAATTAATAATTGAAATTAAACCATTTTCTCATTAGAAATAAAAATGAATCACATCAGTAATATTGTAGCAATAAACAACAATCAAATCATCAACATAGAGCTTCAAGCAAACGAAACTGCAAGCTTACTAGAAATAAACCTTTTAAAGATATATTCGATAAGTAAATCGCATACAAACTATCTAACACTTTGGTAGATGTTAGACCTATCAGACACTGAAATTGTGAGTTTGAGGAGAACAAACAAGTTGGAGAACGGTTTGTCAAACAGTATAATCGAAAACTAAGTTATAGTTTTACGTGGAGGTGATTACTGTTAAACTCCTCTATAGTGAACTCCTCAATAGTGGACTCCTCTATATAGTGAATGTAGAGTCCTGAATAAGATAATTATATATACCCAGTATAGTGAACAAGTTTCTTTTAGTCTACCATAAAACGCAATTAACTTTTTAAAATTCATGGCAAACTAAAGAAAATTTGTTCACTATACAGTGTAGTTCTCTTACTCAGGAGTTACACGGTATAAATAATACATAGGGCATACCAGTTGTTTCTTGACTAATTGAAATATAAAAAGATTATATTATATAAAAGATCTTGTGTTAAATATAAAACTTTTAATGGGATCGTCCCCCATCGTTAGATTTTGTAATTTGATATACATTTTGAACATGTTCTCAACATGTTTTGAACATTTTTGTACATATTGAACATCCTTTGTCAATTTTTGACCTATACTTATGATATGGATATTAATTTGCTGTACTTAAATAACGCAACCAACATTTGTAAGAAATCATGATAGCTTGTGGACGCGTATACTTAAAGGGCCGTACACACGTAGGATTTTTTAAGTCTTTCTACCAGACATTTTGCTAAGCTCCTCCTACTTTTTCCACGAGAGAATATAAGAAAAAAAGGATATAATTATTATTTTTTAGTTGGTATCCATGATACCTACAGGTATCATGATACCTACAGGTATCATGGATACCAACTAAAGACTTAAAAAACCTTGCATGTTTACGGCCCTTAGTTTATCTGACGTAACTGTTTCAGTCTGATGAACATGTTGCAGAGAGTTTTATCTTGTGTACGGGGCACTTCATAAACCATTAATGTTTGTAATAGGTTATTCTGTATCACAAAATGTATGAAAGAATTCACACGTTGAAATGTTTTGGCACAGCAGCAACATGTTATTGAATTAGCGATGTTGCAAACCTTTTCAAACTTATCAAAAGCCTATTTATCTGTTTACGTGGGGCAGTCGCTGGAGATTATACTAAAAACAACTGGCTTGTGTTTCCAAAGAAGCAAGTAAGCATGAATATAATAACAAAAACAAACCATTCGTTCAAAAGTTGATTATTGTTTTGAATACGTATCTGTACATCAACTGTTGATGATTGCTAAAGAAAATTATAATAGATTATAAAAACAATCGTCTAATGATGACAAAAATCTAATCGTAATAAATAATCGCGCTGATTATCTACATATAGTCTTTAGTTGGGGAAAAACTTCATATAAAGACTGCTCATAAATAAAAATAAACAAATACGTTTAAAACAGCAACAAAAATGGGTAAATTATGATACACATTATACAGGCCCTCTGGATCACTCCGGTAGTTCTCAGACAAGAGTGAACATGGGATGAGAAGAGGAATGACTCCAGAGGTCACCATCTATTCCGGGTCCGGTTGAGGCTTGGACATTCTACCATAAAGTGAGGCAGCTATTCCGGGAAGACCACACATCACCGAAACACAGGGCTTTATCCGGATGAAGTGTTTAGTCGTATAAAAGAAGGGTTAGATTTTGAATACAGCGAAGTGAGGCGAAATGGACATGTGGAAGCTCCAGAAGAAGGACTTGGGAGAGGCACCAACCAGCGAATGTGATGCACAGTGATGGCGGCGTAAATCCACGGGACAGCTGAGCGGTTGGTGTGAAAGAGGGAATAGAGGCACACAGAGCTCCAATTTGCCTCCGTCGGCCTCCAGTCGAAGTGTGAAAAGCTGGGGGGAATAAAAAGAAATGAAAATAACTAAAAAAAGGTCCTTATATGGTCTTTAATAAACAGCACCGAGGACTTGAGATGGAGATGGATCGAGAGAATAAACCGTATGCCCATTCGGTGCTGCTGCATAAAGCAGCGTTCAACGTCCGCGGTCTTCCGCAGCGTTAAATGTCCGTTAAATGTTAGTAACGGTCTGGAGAAAAGGCTGAAATATTGTAAAAGAAAAATGGCAAGATGAAATTCTCTAACGAGTCCCGTAGCCGGGTCAAAAAAATAAATAGGTGATGACGGACGTCAGGTAAACCCCGATGTCAGGGGTCTAAGCTTTTCCCATTCCAGTGTCATGTAAGTCCCTCTCCCCCTCAGTGTCAGGTACCTCTTCCCTCCACCCGGTGTCACCTCTTCCCCCCTCCCCCCGGTGTCAGGTTATGCCTCATCAGGACGTGTTTACTCTATCTTTCCCTCTCTCTCTCTCTCCTAAATGTTCATAGGAGGGAAGTGAGTAATACGAACTAACCTGATTAGGACTGCTGACAAAAATGAAGAAATTGGATAGCCCGGGTAGTGTGTTAGACTCACATAGGTGTGTCATATACACTGTAGGTGTGTCACAGACACTGTAGGTGTGTCATATACACTGTAGGTGTGTCATAGACACTGTAGGTGTGTCATATACACTGTAGGTGTGTCATATACACTGTAGGTGTGTCATAGACACTGTAGGTGTGTCATAGACACTGTAGGTGTGTCATAGACACTGTAGGTGTGTCCCAAATCTTGCGATTCCTTTGAAACAAACAAAATTCAAATCGAACCAATATTGATGAAGATTTTAAAATAAACTTAATTATTTTAATTTGTCTGCAATAATTTTTCAAGAGATTCATGCCATGTACTATCAAATAAAAAAATCCATATGAAGGTGATTTCTGAAATCATAGTTTTCAAATTTCATATTATTTTCAAATCTTACAAATTTGTCATCGTGTACCCAGACCAATTTTAAAATATCTACAAACGTTACAATTAGTAAAGTTTCCCTTTTAATTTGATAAATTAGAACACTTTCAAAAATTCATCATGGGCGGATGCACTTTTTTTAACTGTACCTATTTTTACCCAAACAGAACATTCAGATGTGCTTCTGATGAATGATATCGTGTAACAACTCTCCGTAGATTTATCACCGGGAGACATTAGGAATTTGTTATTGCGAGAAATAAACACTCAAGATTGCAAGGGAAGAGATTTGTAAGATGTCACAGTCTATTGAGACTACGGGGGTACAAACCTGGGGACATTGGGGGACAGACACCCCCATCCCCCTCAAAATGGGGGTATTGCTCTAATGATAAACAACTCGTCTTCTACACTGAATGTAGAGACGCAATGGAGAATCTTCCGACGGTGTACAGACGTTTCGTCGGAAGACATTTCATCGACAGATATTTTGTCGACAAATTTTTGTAAAGAGGATATTAATACACTTGACATAATTGGGCGTTATGTAGTTTGTTGTATTTGCTAGTTTGTTGTACTGCACTTCATGAGTGTCTAATGACCTGACAGGGGAGTTGGGGCGGCACACTCCCGTTACACATACATTAGAGTGTCTTAATATCCTTTTTACGAAAATTCGACGACGAAACGTCTGACAAATGTTCCGACACGTGCCAGGAAAAAACTGCGCCAAAAAGAGAGTCAAGATATGTTCACATGGCCATCACACTAGTTAAAGAGCCTATCATATCAGTTAAAGGACCTATCACACTAGTTAAAGAGCCTATCATATCAGTTAAAGGGCCTATCACACTAGTTAAAGAGCCTATCATATCAGTTAAAGGGCCTATCACACTAGTTAAAGAGCCTATCATATCAGTTAAAGGACCTATCACACTAGTTAAAGAGCCTATCATATCAGTTAAAGGGCCTATCACACTAGTTAAAGAGCCTATCATATCAGTTAAAGGGCCTATCACACTAGTTAAAGAGCCTATCATATCAGTTAAAGGGCCTATCACACTAGTTAAAGAGCCTATCACACCAGTTAAAGGACCTATCACACTAGTTAAAGGGCCTATCACACTAGTTAAAGGGCCTATCACACTAGTTAAAGGGCCTATCACACTAGTTAACGGGCCTATCGCACTAGTTAAAGGACCTATCACACTAGTTAAAGAGCCTATCACACTAGTTAAAGGGCCTATCACACTAGTTAAAGGACCTATCACACTAGTTAAAGGACCTATCACACTAGTTAAAGGGCCTATTACACTAGTTAAAGGGCCTATCACACTAGTTAAAGGGCCTATCACACTAGTTAAAGGGCCTACCAAACTAGTTAAAGGGCCTATCACACTAGTTAACGGGCCTATCGCACTAGTTAAAGGACCTATCACACTAGTTAAAGGGCCTATCACACTAGTTAAAGGGCCTATCACACTATAGTTACCAGGACCATCACACTAGTTAACAGGTCATCACACTAGTTAACAGGACCATCACACTAGTTAACAGGTCTATCACACTAGTTAACAGGACCATCACACTAGTTAACAGGTCATCACACTAGTTAACAGGTCTATCACACTAGTTAACAGGACCATCACACTAGTTAACAGGTCTATCACACTAGTTAACAGGACCATCACACTAGTTAACAGGACCATCACACTAGTTACCAGGACCATCACACTAGTTAACAGGTCATCACACTAGTTAACAGGACCATCACACTAGTTAACAGGTCATCACACTAGTTAACAGGTCTATCACACTAGTTAACAGGTCTATCACACTAGTTAACAGGTCATCACACTAGTTAACAGGTCTATCACACTAGTTAACAGGACCATCACACTAGTTAACAGGTCATCACACTACTTACCAGGACCATCACACTAGTTAACAGGTCATCACACTAGTTAACAGGACCATCACACTAGTTAACAGGTCATCACACTAGTTAACAGGTCTATAACACTAGTTACCAGGACCGTCACACTAGTTACCAGGACCATCACACTAGTTAACAGGTCATCACACTAGTTAACAGGACCATAACACTAGTTAACAGGACCATCACACTAGTTAACAGGTCATCACACTAGTTAACAGGTCTATCACACTAGTTACCAGGACCATCACACTAGTTAACAGGTCATCACACTAGTTAACAGGACCATAACACTAGTTAACAGGACCATCACACTAGTTAACAGGACTATCACACTAGTTACCAGGACCATCACACCAGTTACCAGGACCATCACACTAGTTAACAGGTCTATCACACTAGTTAACAGGACCATCACACTAGTTAACAGGTCTATCACACTAGTTAACAGGACCTTCACACTAGTTAACAGGTCTAACTCACTCTACTTCCAAACACTCTGATTTGTTTCATTTGAAGTCTTCGAAGTGTGAAATTTAATCCCTGGTAGTTAAATAACCTCAGGAAAAGCCCCTCGGTACACACACCGCCTATACCAACTTTTTCAAGTTATTCGAGTATAACGCCAGCTTTCCCATAGGAATAGCATAGGCAAAGGGAAGACTGTACAGGTAATGTGATGCGATCCCAGAGCATTGAAGAGGAAGGAATATTTTCGTTCAGAAATGCCGTCTGGTTTCACTATTCAATTATTCTGACTTTGCAAACGGTGGTAGAATCCGATTGTGAGTGTTTTTGAAGTCAAATGCCTAGTAGTGAAAGCGATCTCAACTGAACTAATGCTACAAATTGAAAGGAAGGAAAGTCTATCAATCGTTAAATTAATAGGAGTTAAGTGATATTTAAGGTGCATATCACGAATATAAATCAGAGTAGTATAATTATTTTTAAATGTTCTAATAAAATGTTATGTGCAGGAGTTGGTGGACCCTAATGTTTGAGAGGGTCACTTTGACCCAAGTAATTCAATCAATTTGACTATAAACAGCTTATTTAGAAGCCAGACCTTCTTATTTCAGACTGAATGACCCGATTCAATTGCAAGATGTTATTTTATGAATAGTTATTTAATTTTTAACTTATATTTATGCGTACGTTCTATTAGTAGGGGATAAACGTCTGCTTCGGAACCAAAGGTCATATCGATAACGTCAAAAGGAAATTAAATACAAGGGACTGGAAGAAGCAGTGAGAAAGGTAAATGGCTCCATGAACAAAGTTGCTCTATATCCAGTCTCTACGTTCATTGAGTAGCAAACTAATAACATAAATGAATTAAATGGGTAGGAAGCAGCTCCAAATACCAATGACCAACACACGTCCGTTTGGTATGCTAATTTAGCAGAAATTCTGCTATTTGTATCCTGATGGTTTGGCATGCAGTTCTACCATAGCAGACTGCAATAAGAACTCTGAATGGAGGACATTATTAAGGAATTAGCAGATAGAGGAAGGATGTTCTTGAATGCTATTTTTAAGGGCCGTACACACGTAGTGTTTTTTCAGTCTTTCCACCGGACTTTTTGCTAAGCTCCTCCCACTTTTTCCACGAGACTTAAATTTTGCACCGAAAGTCCGAGACTTTTCAACAACCTACATGTTCTATTATTTCCCCCAATCAAGAGATGCAATTTTGGAAATCTTCGTATAGCTACTGTCAACTCATAAATTATATTGTAAAATAACAGGATTGGTGTTCATTTTTAGCCAATCTTTGCTCCTTCCATTTCTTTACCTTTGAGGTAAAGAAATTTCATCTTTATATAAAAGACTGCCAGTAAAATTGATATTAGTAATGTTTCTTAAAACTTTTTTTAGTACCTATAATATATTTTAGTAAAATAACACATCACTATCTTTATTTCATGATCATTTCAACATATTACCTATAAGCCAATGCCTTTATTTTTTTATTATAACGCAATCGGCAATACATATATGGTACCTACGTATTAATACTTTTACCTAAACTTTATATAATAGCTAAATTACATTTGTTGAGTGGGTTAGGTTAATCATTAAATCAAACTGAATGAAAATAATCTCGGTTAGTTTATAACTAATTATTGTAGGGTAATAATAAACTTTATAAAAATTTCCAAACCAAGTTAATTAGTAACTAACTATTCTTAGTAATCTAGGTAGGTAGTTCTTCAGTAATTAATAAATCTAGGTAAAAGTAACTAACCTATATAATTAGTAAATATCTAACCCAGGTAATTGGTAATTTTAACTATCCAAAGTAGTTAATAGTTACTAACTACCTACCTATAACCTAGGTTAGTTAGGTACCTAGTTTAAAAAATGTGGAGAGCTAAGAGCTTATGTCGCCGATATGAGTAGTTCAAAAGTCAATCCACGTGTGGATGCTACTGACTTTTGAATCAAAAGTCTGGTGGAAAAGCGGAGAAAAAAGTCTGGTGGAAAGACTGAAAAAACCCTACGTGTGTACGGCCCTTTAGGATAGAACATATTAGGAAATATTAAAGCCTTTTTTATTTATTGCAGTTAGTTTAGAATTATATATATTTCTAATATTTTAAACATAAAGTAAAGTGAAGTTAAAATTTAGTTTCAACATATGCACAATTTGAATGATAGTTATTCATAAAAAAATCGTTAATTTCATTAATTTTAGAAAATGTAATATTTAATTTCATTAAATAAAGAAATTAAAAAAATAAATGTTGTTATTGAAAACATCGGGAATATGTTGGAAATAATCATTGTGAGAATGTTGGATCAACATATGTTGAATTTTAGAAAAACATCGGATGAATGTTGGAAAAAATATCGGATGAATGTTGAAAAAAACATCGGATAAATGTTGAAAAAAAGATCGTATAATGTTGAAAAGACGTCGATAAATGTTGAAAAAGTATTGGATAAATGTTGAAAAAACATCGTATAATGTTGAAAATACATCGATAAATGTTGAAAAACATCGGATAATGTTGAAAAAATATGAGATCATTGTTGAAATTTCTCTCAATTTTCATTTTTGTTCACATTTCAGTTCACTTTACGTAGCGTTTTTCTCTCTCATTTTTTACGATGTTTCCACTTCCTTTCCATTATTTTAAGCTAAAGTTTTATTCCCAGAAGATATTCTCCAGGAGATTATTTTAAAGACTCTGAAGTGTCTGAATAAAAGGCATATAAATTCATGTTTTTAATTGAAAAAAGGTCGCTTCTAGACTCCGCCTATTACAATCACCGGTTAGAGCAACCAATTGCAGAATGTATTGGGTGGTGACATCAAAATTACAACATGTTTCTCTAATTAGAATCATACAATAAATTCAACTTATAAATATTATACGGAACATATAATAAAATAAATTCAATTTTTTATAATTGCTAGAAAAAAAAAACGAAATATGTTCCATCAAAACATCAAGAATGTTTGTATGTAAAAATAAAAAAGTCGCTGCGTGAAGTTAGTTAATTTCACAAATCACAGTTTTCTAATTTTCTACTATTTTCATATCTTACAAATCTGTCCTCGTGTACCCAGACTAATTTTAAAATATTTACAAGCATTACAGTAAAGTTTCTTTTTGGAAATTAGTAAAGTGGGAAATATTCATTACGGATACACTTTTCTTTCACTGTACCTATCTGAATTATAAATTAATATAACTATGAATGAATAAAAGACGCATCAAGCCATTAATAAATAATTTCCAGAGTGTATCAGAAATATACATAAATATGAAACATGATAACCCATCCCAGTCGGTAATTTATGACCGGCAGATTAATTGTCCATATAGATCGTATTAAATAGTAGGGATATTTATTGTCGAAAATGTCCGACGAAAGACGATACACAATGTTTTAAATTATAACGATTGGTTTTCATTTATTGTCATTATGATCATTTTAATCACGTATCGAAAGTAGGCGATGTCAATTTTCCGAGGGAGTAATGGAAGCGTGTTCATCAGTTCAGATTAACTAAAGGCATTACTTAATTATTAGTAAATAATGATAGTAGATGCGATTGCTGGTCTGAGAGATAATTGATAGCCCCAGCACTAATATGATTGCTTTGGATGACGTCACAGCAGAGTTTGTAGGCTTCGGGCTGCTAAAACTTTGGGTGGCTGGACATTCGGCCGAACTGACATTTTGCCGACAGATATTTAGCCGAACGGACATTTAGTGAATTTGGCTGAACAGACCTTTTGCCGACAGATATGTATTTAGCCGAACGGACATTTAGTGAAGTTGGCCGACACACATTTGGCCGAATTGACATTTGGCCGAACGGACATTTGTCCGAACAAACATTTGGCCGAACAGACATTTGGCCGAACAAATGTCTGATTTGTGGATACGACCACCCCGCCGCCATTTATCTGCTTAATTCAATTAATTAACGCCGGTGCATATAATGTGTATCCACATTACGAAATGCAGACATTCATTACTCAACTTTTAAAAATTATTTTATATTAAATGTAGTACCCTCTCACGATCTTGGATCTTGGGAATGTCTGTCAGAAAAATGTCTACCGGCCAAATGACCGTTAAGCCAAATATGTCTGTATAATCTGTTATACAGTGGTAAGTTTTAATTTAAAAAAGAAGAACTCTATTGAGACTGACTGTAAAAGGTATAAATTATCGGCATAGTTTCTATACTAATAATTTCCCTCGTGTGTTTATTTATTTGGTGTCCGCTTTTACTTGACGTGTATTAAACATGATACGCACGGGAATATATTGACTGGGTATTTAAATTCCCCTGTTTTCATTCAATTTTAAATGTATTTTATCTATAAAATAAATTATTAGACTATGCAGAAAATTTAATTTTAATTGAATTCATTAAAAGTAACCTAAGTAACCTAGTATTGATGATAACCCGTTATTTTTAACGGGAAAATGCACTAAATAGTATTTAAATAATCTTGTTAGAACTAATAATTTAATGAAGATACAAAAACTTAGAAATCAAACGATATACAGGATGTAAATCTGATTGAAGAAAACAGGAAACTTCTTTTTTGTTGCTTCCAACATGCGTAGTAGGAATTAACTCGACAAGAAGTAGATTATAATTTCAGAATCCTTCGTGGTATCCGTCTTAACATTTAATAAAGATAAATTAACTTGCTGGGTATGCTACGCCTTGATACGAGTTTTAGGGTAGTCGGTAAATTGCTCGAAAACAATTGCTCGAAAGACAATTGCTCGAAAGACAATTGCTCGAAAACAATTGCTCGAAAAACAATTGCTCGAATGAACAATTGCTCGAAAAACAATTGCTCGAATGAACAATTGCTCGAATTATCAAATTGCTCGAATTACAAAATTGCACAGTTTTCGATTTTATAAAAGTCCGTTATTCATGAAGTGGAGCTGCACCTAACAATCATTGTTTCTTTTTAGTAATTGATCATTAATCATTCTATAAATGATTTTAATTATTACTCATTCTGCATAATCTTTTTTTTAGACCATTTGTGTCATCTTGTATGTAACATGTGAATTGGAATCATGTTGTGAATCACTACTATTCATGTTTTTTTTTATCATAAAACCCGAAAATATATTTATTACTAGCCTATCTGTATGTGGCACCTCAATAGATGAAATAACTCAAAGTTATGGCAGAGTTTCAATAAATCTACCAAAAAATTTGGGTTTTATGATAAAAAAAACATGAATAGTAGTGATTCACAACATGACTCCAATTCACATGTTACATACGAGATGACACAAATGGTCTAAAAAAAAGATTATGCAGAATGAGTAATAATTAAAATCATTTATAGAATGATTAATGATCAATTACTAAAAAGAAACAAGGATTGTTAGATGCAGCTCCACTTCATGAATAACTTACTTTTATAAAATCGAAAACTGTGCATTTTACAATTCGAGCAATTTTGTTCATTCGAGCAATTTGAAAATTCGAGCAATTGTTCATTCGAGCAATTGTTCGTTCGAGCAATTATTTTTCGAGCAATTGTCTTTCGAGCAATTGTTCATTCGAGCAATTGTTTTTCGAGCAATTGTTTTCGAGCAATTGTCTTTCGAGCAATTGTTTTCGAGCAATTTACCTAGAACCGAGTTTTAGACTCTTCTGCCTATACACAAATACGCACAGACAAACGAACTTATGTGACCCTGAAATATTAGATAACATACTGTATATACCAGGGGTGGGCACACGTTGTGTTTTCAGTGCCGAAATATGGAATCACAGTGCCGTTATCATTTTCTTTTCGTTTTTTTGAATTGCAGGAGATACTGAGTAATTATAATCTAATTGAGGTACGTACAATCGTACATATTTTGCTCATAAATATTGGTAGTATATTTATTATTTGGATTAGAAGAAATTAATAAATTATTTACAATTATACTTTTATTTTTTCATGTGAAAATAATTCAGGATAAAAACAAAAATAAGTTATTTTGCATAAGTAATAAAAACTTAATAACTAATTCATAAAATCACAGTATAAATGAAAATGGCTACCTAACTTATTAAAAAAAATACTTTTTTCATGGCATCCGTAAACTGCACAAACAACCATGGCAAAACTCTTATATACAAATAAATATTTAACCCGCTGTATAATACATAGAGTATGTAATCTATTATTGCAGGGTCACATCAGTGTGTTCGTATGTGCGTCTTTCACAACAAAAACTGTAATTCATTTTGATTTGAACCTGCGCAATACTCTACCTTGTAGTTAAGATACCTTAGGACAAATAAGTCCTAAATATCTAACCTAACTACTCTTTTCTTAAATATTTCCAGTTGATATATTTAGGAAGAGGGAAAGTTAAATAATAAATATTTTCCATGAAGTCGAATACCACGAGGGATTCCGATAGCTTTATGAAATTAAAATCGAATTCTTGTTGAGTTAATTCATCCTAGTATGTATGTCGCTAAGTATTATATGCAGCAGATTGGAACACGCAAATTATTTTACGATAAAATACCATCACTGTTTACCGTAATGGACAATAACTGCCGATCTGCCGATTATAAATTTTCCCGCCAGGAATTGATAAAATGGGCTAAGTTTTCTTTCAGAACAGATGGAAAAACACTAAAACCCATTATAACCCATCAAACTATATCAGTCAGTTCCCCATCAAAAATGTACCACCATCACAGCCACCCAATTGGAAAATTATTGTCGGTAGATCGTCTGTTATTGACCATTACGGTAAATATTGATGGTATTTTATCGTAAAATATCATAATTTGAGATGTAGTCATCGTTATTTGAAATGTATGAAAAATTACTATTCGACATTTTTTATAATAATCGATTATAATAAATAATTATAATCGACTCAAAGAGTGAAAATGGTTGGTATAACTCCCCTATAATAAAATCCTGTATAGTGAATTTAGTGTCCTGAGTAATGAAGTAGATTCTATAGTGAACAAATTTTAGGATCGAAGGTGATAATTTTCCGATTGGGGATACACATCATTTTTCCACATTATCATCGTCTCCGGCAGTCAATCGCGAGTTCCCGAACCGTACGTCGCTAAACATCCTCCGTATTTTGCGTCACAGCGATGTCAAATCCGCAAACTTTTTCGGCGCCGTCCTTAACTTCCGAAATTACGGCCAACCGAAAAATTCCCCCGAACTTTACCAGCCTCGAGATTTTGCACTGATATTTTTTGAAGAATTTTCCCCTAGTGGAAGTTAGGGTTTCTTCACTTCGGGCGCGAATATTAATCTTGATAATAAAGTCATACTGAAAGTTAATGGATTTCGCGCCAAATATAATGTATACACTCTTATATGTTATAGCAAGTATTACAGATACCTTCTTTGGATTTTCTTCAATATCATTGTACAATTGTAAAAATCTTTGAAATAAATAAATAAAAATTATGTAACTGCCATACTCTTAAAATTTAACTCTTAATCGAAATATTTAACGATTGATTATCATTATTCCAACCCCATTTATATATCAATAGAACGATAAATCCTTCACCGATGCACACTCGACATCACGCATGGATATCACATATCAACGTCAATTAAAGTAATACAGCAAATTATTTTCAGTCAAGGTAATGCCAACTGAAGTCTGTCACCTGAACCGAATGACGAACTAGAAAAAGGAAGTAATTAGCGAGCCAATTACAGGTAACAAATGGAGTTGATTGGGAGAAGCCATGTTTGATTGATTGGGTCATACCTATGGTTATTGAAATGATTCTAATTAGTCTTTTTACCTTTCGACCTCAATATTTAATGTAACTTCATTAAATAATCTTCTGTATAACTATAACGCGGTCACTAGATAGAGCTTACTTCACTATACAGAGTGTTCCGCAAAATGTTCCCTCTCATTGCTCGAAAAATAGAGATGGTTCACTATACAGAATTTCATTGCAGAAGAGTGAACAAATTTTCTTTAGTTTGTCACGAATGGCCAATAGTTATAGAAAACTAATGGCCATTTAATGGCAGACAAAAGAAAATATATTCATTATAGAGGGTACTTCTTTACTCAGAAAATGCCATAAAGAAATAGATAACAATAAATACCTATATCAATTCGAATATGGTAAGGATTCAACCTAACACTAGTGAGTAAAGAGCTGAGTGGTAGGTAGATCCTAACTCGATATGACTAAGGAAATTTTCCGATGTTAGATTGAATCTTTAGCCTACTTAAGAAAACCTATCTTCAAAAAGTTTAATTTAATTAAAAATCTTATTTAAAAAGATGCATAATAAAATAATTGTACGTTAAGATTAAAAATAAAATGGAATAATTAGTGATATTATTTCAGTATTGCGGTAATTAGTTGTTAATATAAATTAATATGAAATATAAGACAGCAATTAAGACCTGTTAAATTTGATCGACACTGTTATTACTCAACTACTAACCTTTATATATTTAAATATACTATTTGTAATTTAAAATTGGCATGGAATAAAATTATAAAAGAAATTTACCATCCTATCATGCTGTAAACTTAGTTTTTTTAATTATTCAATTGACTAAATATGATTAAAAAAAACGGTAAAGGGTTAATTATTTAATAAGTGATTTTCTTAAGATATTCTGGAAAAACTTAAATAAAGTGTGCTTGAATTTTTAATGGAGATTTGAGTTTATTAACCATAATAAAAGGAACATTCCCTCTCAATATTCCTAACTCATCACTAGGGAACATTACCTCCCAATATTCATAACTCATCACTAGGGAACATTCCCTCTCAATATTCATAACTCATCACTAGGGAACATTACCTCCCAATATTCCTAACTCATCACTAGGGAACATTACCTCCCAATATTCATAACTCATCACTAGGGAACATTACCTCTCAATATTCATAACTCATCACTAGGGAACATTCCCTCCCAATATTCATAACTCATCACTAGGGAACATTCCCTCCCAATATTCATAACTCATCACTAGGGAACATTCCCTCCCAATATTCGTCAGTCATCACTGGGGAACATCTCATCAAGACCCAAATGGTGTCGAAATATTCACATCACGAGCCGCTGCTCAAACTTCACACAATTCGAACGGTAGTTGTCTGTCTGTAGGCTTCAGACTTTTCCTCTACATCTCATCGAAAAATCTGGACTTAAGAATAAGAATGCAGTCGCTTCTCTCAAAGAAACTTAAGAAATTACTTCCATCTGAAGTCTCAGATTTAAGATGGATGTTCCTAAAGCATAAGGCCCCTTACACACGGGCGTTTTTCTCATGCCTCGACAAAAAAAATGATAAACAAAAACGCTACGAGTGAATCAACGTATGTGTTTTGTAGGTACCTCTATATTGGGCGGTTTTTCATGCTGCATTTTTGTTGAAAAAACGCCCCATGAGATATAAATTTACCAACACTGATTGTTTGGTGAAAGTGTCATAATTATATCTCGAAATTTAACCGCTAGAGAGATTTAATTAATGTCCTAGCGACAAAAATGTCATAATTTGAAAAAAATATAAAAGATAAAATAATTGCTTGAGTAACGATGTAATGTTTCCATTTACATAAGCTTTAGACGCGTTTTTGATGTTTCAAAAAGTGTTCCACCCATGGTGTTTATGGAGGGCGTTTAAAAATGCCTTCAACAAATAGCTATTGTTGAGTTAAGAAAACGATGTGACGCTTGAGCGAATTAAGTAGAGTATATCATTTTCCCTCAACATTTAGGCCCCATTCACATGGAAGTTTTTCTCATGCCGCAGCAAAAATATGCAAAAACGCTATGACTGAATAAACGTATGTGTTTTGTAGGTATTCTTATATTGGTCGTTTTATCATGCTGCGTTTTAGTTGAAAATCGCCCCGTGTACAAGGGATATTTTTCAGCAGTAATTCCTCTATTTAGTTCCAGCAGTGGCATCAAACTTATGTGTCTATTTTGGGAACTGTTTTCGGAACTTCTTCTTCCGGTTAATCAAATTCCAGTCTACAGAATCTGTATCGTGTGCGATATAACAGAGATATTGAAATATTAATTACTGGAACAAACTGATGAAAAGAGTCTCTGTGATGATGTACTATCAGAGAAAAGAGTCACTGTGATGATGTACTATCAGAGAAAAGAGTCACTGTGATGATGTACTATCAGAGAAAAGAGTCACTGTGATGATGTACTATCAGAGAAAAGAGTCACTGTGATAATGTACTATCAGGGAAAAGAGTCACTGTGATGATGTACTATCAGAGAAAAGAGTCACTGTGATGATGTACTATCAGAGAAAAGAGTCACTGTGATGATGTACTATCAGAGAAAAGAGTCACTGTGATAATGTACTATCAGGGAAAAGAGTCACTGTGATGATGTACTATCAGAGAAAAGAGTCACTGTGATAATGTACTATCAGGGAAAAGAGTCACTGTGATGATGTACTATCAGAGAAAAGAGTCACTGTGATGATGTACTATCAGAGAAAAGAGTCACTGTGATAATGTACTATCAGGGAAAAGAGTCACTGTGATGATGTACTATCAGAGAAAAGAGTCACTGTGATGATGTACTATCAGAGAAAAGAGTCACTGTGATGATGTACTATCAGAGAAAAGAGTCACTTTGATGATGTACTATCAGAGAAAAGTGTCACTGGGATGATGTACTATCAGAGAAAAGAGTCACTGCTATTTTCACAAATCACAGTTTTCTAATTTTTTATTATTCTCAAATTTTACAAACTTATAATCGTCTACCAAGACCTTTTTTAAAATATCTACAAACATTACAATTAGTAAAGTTTCTTTTTGGAAATTTGAAATCAGTAAATTGTGAAAATAATATCATAGTATATTTTTTACTGTACATCATTTATTCTAAAAAAAGTTTACAATATATGTATTCAAATTTTGAATAGTCATATCTTATGAATTCTTTACTAGCATCTTATGCTGTTAAATAAGAGCTCGTACTCTCTCAGTTAAATAGGATATCTGGCAACTCCCAGAGGAGAGTTGCCGACTAGTCTTTTTTGTGAATCCTGCTGAAGATTTTTCCGAGAATTAACTGAAGGTTCCTCTAAATGAATTAATAGGAGATAAATTCAGTAGACCCTAGAGGCTGATGGCCTATTTCTAATAATGAGTTTAATCTCACAGCTAGATTAATTCTCTAGAGTTATTTTGTATATTACCATAGGCCTAATTACATAATGTGATTAGTCTAACTAATTTGTAAGCCTTCTGTTGATTAGTTTTAATAAAGTTATTGAATGGAGTTATTGAATTGGTGATTAAAACACGATTGGATTCTTGATCCATCGGTTGAAACATGGTTAATCACGGCTACAACTTTAATATAATAAAGAATGTTTAAAAAATGATGGGGAATGTGGAGAACGTGCATAATGGGGAATGTGGAGAAAATGATGAGGAATATGGAGAAAGTGATGGGGAATGTGGAGAACGTGCATGATGGGGAATGTGGAGAAAATGATGGGGAATGTGGAGAACGTGCATGATGGGGAATGTGGAGAACGTGCATGATGGGGAATGTGGAGAAAATGATGAGGAATAGGGAGAACGTGCATGATGGGGAATGTGGAGAAAGTGATGGGGAATGTGGAGAACGTGCATGATGGGGAATGTGGAGAAAATGATGAGGAATAGGGAGAACGTGCATGATGGGGAATGTGGAGAAAATGATGGGGAATGTGGAGAACGTGCATGATGGGGAATGTGGAGAAAATGATGAGGAATAGGGAGAACGTGCATGATGGGGAATGTGGAGAAAGTGATGGGGAATGTGGAGAACGTGCATGATGGGGAATGTGGAGAACGTGCATGATGGGGAATAGGGAGAACGTGCATGATGGGGAATGTGGAGAAAGTGATGGGGAATGTGGAGAAAGTGATGGGGAATAGGGAACCAACAGTTGAAGCCCTTATGAAAGCTAAATGCTTTCAAACTAAGTGTATTAAAAACAAATTCATTTGCAATCAACTAAAATTGTTAAAACTAACCTTTTTGTAAACAAAATTTCGATTTTGAAAAATTCCAGTACTGTAGGTCCTGAACCAATCCGACGTTTAGAAATTTCTAAAGGGCCGTACACACGAAAGGTTTTCTAATTCTTTCCAACACCGTTTTTGCTAAGCTCCTCCTACTTTTCCCACGAGAAAATAAGAAAAAATGATATAATTATTATTTATTTCAGTTGGTATGCATGATACCTGCAGGAATCATGAATACCAACTAAAATAAATAATAATTATATCATTTTTCTTATATTCTCGTGGGAAAAGTAGGAGGAGCTTAGCAATAAGTCTGGTGGAAAGACTTAAAAACCTTACGTGTGTACGGCCCTTTATTAACTCATCAAGGCAAAAGTAAACACCCACTTTCCGAGAACTGTGACAGTCCCTTAGTTAGCTACGATGTTCTGTAGTACTGTTTAATGACTACATACCCACTCAAAAAATTATAATCACCAATCGTAGGTTTTCGATGGATGACTATAATCAATGATAAATAAATAATCCTTTTACGAATTGAAATTACTTATCAAAATTTAAAACAACTTTCGTCGGACATTCCCGGAAAACCCGATGTCTGAAATAATGATATTTTATGATAAAAAACCATCAATATTTACCGTAATGGACAATAACAGACGATATGCCGATTATAAATTTTCCAACTAGGGTAATTTCACTGAAGTTTAACTAGGATGGAGTAGTAATTCACTTTACCAGGAATTAGCATTCCTGAATTCCTGTACAAGACGGCAACCCATTACGCTGCTTGTTGACACAAAATCTTCACTTAAAATCCCCTTATTTGCTCTGTTCTTAAGGAATGCTTGCTTTTCAACTGAAAATCTACGGAGATTTCTATCCTCAGCAGAAGCTACCTAATTACTAAGTATTCTGATTTCGAGGAAAGAGTTTGTTTACTGAACTTTCATTTCGAATAAATGATGGCACTTCGAAAAGAAATTCTGCAGAAAAGTAATTTCATTGATATAATAAAGCTCATGAACAGCAAAAAGCTACTTCGTGGAATTAAAAATTGAAGTAGCACGAAAAAGTCACGAAAGCGGACATTTCAAAATGAAGTACAATTCTAGAAGACTCAGAAAACGAATCAAACTAATAAATAGATAAAGATGTTCAAGCATCCAGTTAAAGAATTTTCAAGTATCAACTATGTAATATTTGTGAGTAAAAATGTAAGTAAAATTTTAAAATATATTTAATTAATCTAGTTGGGACATAATAGATCTATTTATCGTTGTGTTCATATTTGGCTACTCTTGAGCTTATGTTACATGGGGCATTTTTCCAACAAAATGCAGCATGAATAAAAAAATTCAGAGAAAATGAAAAACGCATACGTTTATTCAGTCGTAGTGTTTTTTCATGCACCATTTTGTTAGCAGCAGCATGAGAAAAACGCCCGTGTAAAAGAGGCATAAGTGTTAAAACTGACTTGTTGAACATTAGAGAGTTTACGTCTGTTTTGGAGCCAAAGGCTGGTTTTCGGTAAAATTCTTCGCGGAAATTTCACCAAAGAAAGTTCCACCAGGTAAAATCCACTGCTGGAAAGTTCCACCAGCTAAAATCCACTGCTGGAAAGTTCCACCAGGTAAATTCCACTGCTGGAAAGTTCCACCAGGTAAATTTCACTGCTGGAAAGTTCCACCAGGTAAATTCCACTGCTGGAAAGTTCCACCAGGTAAATTCCACTGCTGAAAAGTTCCACCAGGTAAATTCCACAGCTGGAAAGTTCCACAGATACCGAATAAGTATAAGATACCGAATACTTTTTTCCTGCATGTATGAGCCTAATCCAGAAATATTTCATAGCATAGATTTGGAATCGTGTGGAAACTTCAAGAATATGTAATAATAACTAAAATTAACAAAGTAAATAAAAATAAAAAATATCATTAATACATAAACGATATCTGTCACACTATAGAACCTGGTGTAACGACATAGGTTTTCGAAGTGGATTCCGCAAGCTGAATTTAAAAAAAATATTCTTAAAATAGTATTTAAACGTTTTCAAAATTAAAAGTACACTCTGTTTCTTATTAGATAAGACTGTTTACGTAACAGTTGAATTGTAACATAAGTTACAGTTACATAAATTCAATTAAAACGATTGTAGAATATTAAACGTACATTAAAAATAAAAATATTACCATAGTCAGTTATATATTACTTTCTTTTATTCTTTGTTCGTAGAAAACATAATTTGTAGGGATGATAATTATAAAAATTCAACTTCGGGACATGTCTCACACTTATTACTGTTTTGCTTCAAGTGTGAGTCGGGGTATACTTTATTCGATTCCATTTCATTTCGTCTATGATATTCTTAGGATCTATGATATTTAAAGCATATTGTCACAGCCCTGATAATAAGTATCACTCATGGCAGGAAAATTTACCTACCACATCAAAGACCATATCTCTGGCATCAAACGGAAATAAAATGCAAGGGACTGGAAGAAGCAGACAGAAAGGAAAGTGGCTCATGAACAATGGCACCTACTATCAGTCGGCGAAAATGTTCATGAGTCCCACTTTCCGATCACTTTGACTGTAAGTAGGTGTCTAGGTATTGCTATGATAATTTTTAATATAATGGGATACATTCATGAAGTTTTCTTTCCATATTAAATAAAATATCAGAATTGGAGTATATTCATTTAAAAAAAATAAAAAGACAATATTTTTTCATTAAAAAGAAGAGTGTTTTAATCATTTAACTGATAAGAAATTGGTTCGGAAAATGAAAGTGAAAAAATGACTTCTAATATGATTTTTATTATCTATGAATTCAAGAAAAGGTCTCATATAATTCCATATAGATTAAATTTCATAGCAATATACAATCGCTTTCATATTTCTATACTCAAAGACAAATAAAAAAGGAGAAATACTGAAACAAAAAGAAAAAGATACGGCTGGACTGAATTTTTCATCGAAATCAATTATTCCAACGCCAGAAATAATTTAAAAAAGGTGCAAAGTTAGAGAACAGATTTGAAAACCTAAAAGAATTCTTATATAATAAAATTCAGGAAGAGAATAGTAAGGATGAGGAATGAACTCTTACGGTGAAGAACATTCATACAATATCTATTTACAGTCAATACAAATAATATTCCACTAGGGATGAACTCTTACGGTGAAGAACACTCATACAATATCTATTTATACAGTCAATACAAATAATATTCCACTAGGGATGAACTCTTACGGTGAAGAACACTCATACAATATCTATTTATACAGTCAATACAAATAATATTCCACTAGGGATGAACTCTTACGGTGAAGAACACTCATACAATATCTATTTACAGTCAATACAAATAATATTCCACTAGGGATGAACTCTTACGGTGAAGAACATTCATACAATATCTATTTACAGTCATTACAAATAATATTCCACTAGGGATGAACTCTTACGGTGAAGAACATTCATACAATATCTATTTACAGTCAATACAAATAATATTCCACTAGGGATGAACTCTTACAGTGAAGAACATTCATACAATATCTATTTACAGTCAATACAAATAATATTCCACTAGGGATGAACTCTTACGGTGAAGAACATTCATACAATATCTATTTACAGTCAATACAAATAATATTCCACTAGGGATGAACTCTTACGGTGAAGAACACTCATACAATATCTATTTACAGTCAATACAAATAATATTCCACTAGGGATGAACTCTTACGATGAAGAACATTCATACAATATCTATTTACAGTCAATACAAATAATATTCCACTAGGGATGAACTCTTACGGTGAAGAACACTCATACAATATCTAATTACAGTCAATACAAATAATATTCCACTAGGGATGAACTCTTACGGTGAAGAACATTCATACAATATCTATTTACAGTCAATACAAATAATATTCCACTAGGGATGAACTCTTACGGTGAAGAACATTCATACAATATCTATTTATACAGTCAATACAAATAATATTCCACTAGGGATGAACTCTTACGGTGAAGAACATTCATACAATATCTATTTACAGTCAATACAAATAATATTCCACTAGGGATGAACTCTTACGGTGAAGAACATTCATACAATATCTATTTACAGTCAATACAAATAATATTCCACTAGGGATGAACTCTTACGGTGAAGAACATTCATACAATATCTATTTATACAGTCAATACAAATAATATTCCACTAGGGATGAACTCTTACGGTGAAGAACACTCATACAATATCTATTTACAGTCAATACAAATAATATTCCACTAGGGATGAACTCTTACGGTGAAGAACACTCATACAATATCTATTTACAGTCAATACAAATAATATTCCACTAGGGATGAACTCTTACGGTGAAGAACATTCATACAATATCTATTTACAGTCAATACAAATAATATTCCACTAGGGATGAACTCTTACGGTGAAGAACACTCATACAATATCTATTTATACAGTCAATACAAATAATATTCCACTAGGGATGAACTCTTACAGTGAAGAACATTCATACAATATCTATTTACAGTCAATACAAATAATATTCCACTAGGGATGAACTCTTACGGTGAAGAACACTCATACAATATCTATTTATACAGTCAATACAAATAATATTCCACTAGGGATGAACTCTTACGGTGAAGAACACTCATACAATATCTAATTACAGTCAATACAAATAATATTCCACTAGGGATGAACTCTTACGGTGAAGAACATTCATACAATATCTATTTACAGTCAATACAAATAATATTCCACTAGGGATGAACTCTTACGGTGAAGAACACTCATACAATATCTATTTATACAGTCAATACAAATAATATTCCACTAGGGATGAACTCTTACGATGAAGAACATTCATACAATATCTATTTACAGTCAATACAAATAATATTCCACTAGGAATGAACTCTTACGGTGAAGAACACTCATACAATATCTATTTACAGTCAATACAAATAATATTCCACTAGGGATGAACTCTTACGGTGTAGAACGTTCATACAATATCTATTTACAGTCAATACAAATAATATTCCACTAGGAATGAACTCTTACGATGAAGAACATTCATACAATATCTATTTACAGTCAATACAAATAATATTCCACTAGGGATGAACACTTACGGTGAAGAACATTCATACAATATCTATTTACAGTCAATACAAATAATATTCCACTAGGGATGAACTCTTACGGTGAAGAACATTCATACAATATCTATTTACAGTCAATACAAATAATATTCCACTAGGAATGAACTCTTACGATGAAGAACATTCATACAATATCTATTTACAGTCAATACAAATAATATTCCACTAGGGATGAACACTTACGGTGAAGAACATTCATACAATATCTATTTACAGTCAATACAAATAATATTCCACTAGGGATGAACTCTTACGGTGAAGAACATTCATACAATATCTATTTACAGTCAATACAAATAATATTCCACTAGGAATGAACTCTTACGATGAAGAACATTCATACAATATCTATTTACAGTCAATACAAATAATATTCCACTAGGGATGAACTCGTACTGTGAAGAACACTCATACAATATCTATTTACAGTCAATACAAATAATATTCCACTAGGGATGAACTCTTACGGTGAAGAACATTCATACAATATCTATTTACAGTCAATACAAATAATATTCCACTAGGGATGAACTCTTACGGTGAAGAACATTCATACAATATCTATTTACAGTCAATACAAATAATATTCCACTAGGGATGAACTCTTACGGTGAAGAACACTCATACAATATCTATTTACAGTCAATACAAATAATATTCCACTAGGAATGAACTCTTACGGTGAAGAACACTCATACAATATCTATTTACAGTCAATACAAATAATATTCCACTAGGGATGAACTCTTACGGTGTAGAACGTTCATACAATATCTATTTACAGTCAATACAAATAATATTCCACTAGGAATGAACTCTTACGATGAAGAACATTCATACAATATCTATTTACAGTCAATACAAATAATATTCCACTAGGGATGAACACTTACGGTGAAGAACATTCATACAATATCTATTTACAGTCAATACAAATAATATTCCACTAGGAATGAACTCTTACGATGAAGAACATTCATACAATATCTATTTACAGTCAATACAAATAATATTCCACTAGGGATGAACTCGTACTGTGAAGAACACTCATACAATATCTATTTACAGTCAATACAAATAATATTCCACTAGGGATGAACTCTTACTGTGAAGAACACTCATACAATATCTATTTACAGTCAATACAAATAATATTCCACTAGGGATGAACTCTTACGGTGAAGAACATTCATACAATATCTATTTACAGTCAATACAAATAATATTCCACTAGGGATGAACTCTTACAGTGAAGAACATTCATACAATATCTATTTACAGTCAATACAAATAATATTCCACTAGGGATGAACTCTTACGGTGTAGAACATTCATACAATATCGATTCACAGTCAATATAAATATTAAAATGCGTAAATAACATTTAAACTGTGGCAACAAATTCATATCATTTAGTATTAAAAATTAATAAATTGCTTAAGAAAATAATTATTTCTATATTAAACATATCAATGCTAAATAATTTCCTTAAATAGAATTTACAAATCAGCACAATTTTCTCGAAAAGCAATAGGATTGATTTCGAATTAATTTCTCCCTATTTTGTTTGTATTATTATTCACAAATTGGGCGGCATTACTCGTTCTAAATAATTCCTGCCGTGGGCTAGAGGACTGCAGAGAAAATTCATTTTCTGGGCCCCAAACCATCGAGATTTGAAGTTCATTAGTCGGTACTAACGACTCTGCAATCTTCTCTTGAGGGGAAAAAAACAGAAGGATGCTTAGGCCAACTATGGGCCTAATTGAGAAGGGAAACTTTTAAGGAAACTTACAAGCATGAACCTACGGAATAAATGACGCTAAAAACAAAATATTCAAGATATTACGACTTGCTGTGTTTCGACCAATAGACTCTGTTTAAAATGGGAGATAGGAGGTTCTTTCTGTGGGAGATGATCACGCCGTGTCTGTTTAGGTGGTTTGACAGTAAGTAGACTTAGTAGAATAAAGACTTTCTAAGGCAGCTTTGTACCTACCTGCTCTAAACACTAAAAAGTACTCAATGGCCTTTTAAAGGTAGGGAAATTACGAATTATCGTTCAGTTTCACATCTTCGGTCATATAAGAAAAAACGATATTATAATTGTTACTTTATTTTCATATTAGTTGGTATAAAAAAAATTAATATCGTTTTTTCTTATATGACCGAAGATGTGAAACTGACCGATAATTCGTAATTTACCCCAAGGAAAATGGTTTTGTCTTTACATGGTCAGGTCTTAAATTAAATATCACCGTTAATTTCATTACCAACTTCAGTTGAAACTTTAAATTAAGAGCGAGCTAAAAATTAATAAAATTACCAAAGTTATGAAGAAATATGGAGGTGTTGCTTTATATTTTATAATCATAGAGATTGATTACATAAATAATAGAGTATTAATTCTCTCCATCGGAAACGCATTAGCTTTGATTGAAAGTTAATTAATTTACAGGCGACTACGGGAAATACCTCTTAGAATACATTGAACAGCATAATAATGTTATAATTGTATTTTTTTATACTGCTTAGATTATACGTTAGATGGTGATATTGAATAGTTAAGAATAATTAAGTTTACATAATAAATTGATATATGATTATAGTTATAACTAAAAGACAGGCACTCGTAGAGCACATACCTTCGCCGCTGTCTATAAATGACCTTGACCATCCAATAATTTGCCTCGAGTTATGAATGACCTTGACCTTTCTCCCGTTTGCTCCCGAAATCTAATCAGATGGTACCTGGACATTGACCAATCGTTCCACTAAATTTCAGACAATTTGGTTATTTTTTGAGTTATGCGAATAACAAGATTAAAAATGAATAAAGCCTTCTAAAACATCACCCTCTGTAATCTGGAAAGGTAACGATCAGAAAAAATATATGTTTTATGAAACATACTAATGTACGCGTGCCGTCAAAACTGACAGTATTTTTACCATATCAATTTTATGTTCACTGATGGTAGTTCAATTTATGTAATAATTATTATCCCTGACACCGCTTTTACTCCAATATTTTAAACTGAATAAAATAAAATTTAATTTAGTTATTGAAACCATTTATTGAACTGATATCAGAATAATTTCATATCCTTGCCACCAGCTGCTTGCCAAGCGTAGTATATGGTTAGTGTGACGGACAGACAGTCCGAAAGAGCTAATGATCAATTGATGACTTGCTAATACTGCATAGATATGATATTTAGAAGACTATCATTGAAAATGTTTCAAAAATGGCTATCATAAATCAGCTGAACCGTTTACATTATAAGAAAAAACACTTCTTCGGACTATTGATATATTGTAACAAAATTATTTTTTTATAAAAATAGTTTATTAAAGACAATACTTCCCATTAAATTGTTCAAAGAAGGTACAGGAAATGATATTTTTTAATATATTATTTGATAAAAAGAATAAATGCATCATGGGTCATATATTAATTATTTCATCAATATTATTAGGGAACATTATACAGTATAATAATTAATATAACTGACACCTGTGTTCGTGGTTGGACTGGCCCATTAATTATTGATTAAATTAATTATTGATTAAATTAATTATGAAATAGTAGGTACATATCAACTGAATTAAATTATTTTGGTCGAATTCATTTATTTTTATTTAAATTTATATTCTAACTTTATTATGAAAAATTGGCGAAATATGTCAGTAGTCAGTACTGTCATTAGTCAGTACTAACAGTAGCCAGTATACTGTCAGTAGCCAGTATACTGTCAGTAGCCAGTATACTGTCAGTAGCCAATATACTGTCAGTAGCCAATATACTGTCAGTAGCCAATATACTGTCAGTAGCCAATATACTGTCAGTAGCCAATATACTGTCAGTAGCCAGTACACTGTCAGTAGTCAGTACTGTCAGTAGCCAATATACTGTCAGTAGCCAATATACTGTCAGTAGCCAGTATACTGTCAGTAGCCAGTATACTGTCAGTAGCCAGTATACTGTCAGTAGCCAGTATACTGTCAGTAGCCAGTATACTGTCAGTAGCCAGTACACTGTCAGTAGTCAGTACTGTCAGTAGCCAATATACTGTCAGTAGCCAATATACTGTCAGTAGCCAGTATACTGTCAGTAGCCAATATACTGTCAGTAGCCAGTATACTGTCAGTAGCCAGTATACTGTCAGTAGCCAGTATACTGTCAGTAGCCAGTATACTGTCAGTAGCCAGTATACTGTCAGTAGTACTTCTGTTCCAACTGCCAGTAATTATTTAATTGTTTAGGTTTCTTTCCGAGTTTCGACAATTTCTTCATAATTAAAAATTCCGAAGACATTTTTTTCTTTCTTTGTTGAACTAATTATAACATTGGATAATTAAAGGTTGAAATAATAGTAATAATATAACATTATTCCATTAGTTTGGTTACATTTAATGGAAAAGAAACATTGATAAGAATGACTAAAATTGCATTTAATTTTCTCAGATTTAATTAATTGTCTTTAAAAGATTTCAGTTATTCCGAAACTAAAAAATATGTATTCGGTGAATCAAAAGTTGTTGTCCATTACGGTAACTATTGGTGGTGTTTTATCGTGAAATATCATAATTTGAAACATTATCGTCAGGATGTTCTTTATCACTGAAATATATATAATCTCACAAAATTTCCATAAAATTTCCACAGAAAATCCCACAAAATTTCCACTGAAAATTCCGCAAAATTTCCACGGAATTCACACAGAAAATTCAACAGACTTTACACAGAAAATTCAACTGAATTTACACAGAAAATCCCACAGAATTTACACAGAAAATCTTACAGAATTTCACAGAAAATCCTACAGAATTTACACAGAAAATCCTACAAAATTTACACAGAAAATCCCAAAGAATTTACACAGAAAATCCCACAGAATTTACACAGAAAATCCCACAGAATTTCCACAGAAAATCCCATAAAATTTCCACAGATAATCCCACATACAATCCATGGCAGTGCCAGAGGGAGATAAATATAAACAAATGGTGTTGTTCCCAATCATTTTCTCACTTTGTGAGATATGGACGTTAGACCCCATGACTCCACATCAGGAATTAACGCTCCAAAGCCCCCGATTATAAAACTCTACAGTCTGAAGTTTATGGATTCGTTCAGAAATATGGTCCCCTTACAATAATGTTGTGAAAAAGTTGATATCGCTCCAAGAAGACGCTAGGGGTGATAGACTCGATGTTATGAAGACCTGAGCAGTGAGATGTTACAACTAGTGCTGCTAATGTGCCACTTGTTTTCGGAGTATATGGAGTTAACATTAAATTCTATATTGTCGAAAATTACGTTTTCCAAGAAAAGTTAATCATTATTTATATAGGGCTTTGAGTCGTTGTAAATTATTTATATTGTTTGTCATGTAGATAGTAACATGAAGGAACAATCTAATAAAAGTCTATCCGTAATGATTTCTTGGCAGTTTACTATTTTAACATTTACAAAAACAAACTTTACTAATTGTAATGCTTGTAGGTATTTTGAAATTGGTCTGGGTGTAATTTATAAAATTTGAATATAATTTACAATTAGAAAACTTTTATTTGTAAAATTAACATCATCACAGTGACTTTTCTCTGATAGTACACAGCGTTATATGACAATAATAGCGCAATCATTCTATAGTAACTGGTAAGGTCAAGCTGTTTAAGTGGAGTTGTAGGGAGGGCCATAGAAACCTAATTTCATTTGTTTATATTGCTATGCATTAAAACATTTATTAAATAAAAGACACAGGGTTTTATGTCGTTTGTACTTTAATGTAAGAGAGATAATTGAAATGACTGGGAAAATGCACACGAATTTAGTAAAGAATTTAATATTTATTGAAGTAAATTGGTGAAATGCATGAAAAACGGAATGGAATGGAAATGATAAATTGAAAAAAATATACTTTAAATATATATTTATAATTTAGTAAAACATTTAAAATCAATTATACCATTAAATTGGAAAAAACAAATGGAAATTGGAATCAAATTTCCAATTTGAAAACTGTAAGTCATTTCTACATTTTTAAATTTATTAATTAAAATATTCTTCTCGGGATAAATTTAAATTTAATGAATGCCCAAGTTTTGTTATTACGGACATACATTGAAAATAACTACAGACTGTATACTTTTAGAGGCTAACTTGGGACTTTTAGTGTCGATTACTAGGGCCTGTAACACTCTGCTGTAACACTCTGCTGTAACACTTTGCTGTAACACTCTGCTGTAACACTTTGCTGTAACACTCTGCTGTAACACTCTGCTGTAACACTCTGCTGTAACACTTTGCTGTAACACTCTGCTGTAACACTTTGCTGTAACACTTTGCTGTAACACTCTGCTGTAACACTCTGCTGTAACACTTTGCTGTAACACTTTGCTGTAACACTTTGCTGTAACACTTTGCTGTAACACTTTGCTGTAACACTTTGCTGTAACACTTTGCTGTAACACTTTGCTGTAACACTTTGCTGTAACACTTTGCTGTAACACTCTGCTGTAACACTTTCCTGTAACACTTTCCTGTAACACTTTGCTGTAACACTTTCCTGTAACACTTTCCTGTAACACTTTCCTGTAACACTTTGCTGTAACACTTTCCTGTAACACTCTGCTGTAACACTTTCCTGTAACACTTTCCTGTAACACTTTCCTGTAACACTTTGCTGTAACACTCTGCTGTAACACTCTGCTGTAACACTCTGCTGTAACACTCTGCTGTAACACTTTCCTGTAACACTTTCCTGTAACACTTTGCTGTAACACTCTGCTGTAACACTCTGCTGTAACACTCTGCTGTAACACTCTGCTGTAACACTTTGCTGTAACACTTTCCTGTAACACTCTGCTGTAACACTCTGCTGTAACACTTTCCTGTAACACTCTGCTGTAACACTTTCCTGTAACACTTTCCTGTAACACTTTCCTGTAACACTTTGCTGTAACACTCTGCTGTAACACTTTCCTGTAACACTCTGCTGTAACACTCTGCTGTAACACTTTCCTGTAACACTTTCCTGTAACACTCTGCTGTAACACTCTGCTGTAACACTTTGCTGTAACACTTTGCTGTAACACTCTGCTGTAACACTTTGCTGTAACACTTTGCTGTAACACTTTCCTGTAACACTCTGCTGTAACACTCTGCTGTAACACTTTCCTGTAACACTTTCCTGTAACACTCTGCTGTAACACTCTGCTGTAACACTTTGCTGTAACACTTTGCTGTAACACTCTGCTGTAACACTCTGCTGTAACACTTTCCTGTAACACTTTGCTGTAACACTTTGCTGTAACACTTTGCTGTAACACTCTGCTGTAACACTTTCCTGTAACACTTTGCTGTAACACTTTGCTGTAACACTTTCCTGTAACACTCTGCTGTAACACTCTGCTGTAACACTTTGCTGTAACACTTTGCTGTAACACTTTGCTGTAACACTCTGCTGTAACACTTTGCTGTAACACTCTGCTGTAACACTTTCCTGTAACACTTTGCTGTAACACTTTGCTGTAACACTTTGCTGTAACACTCTGCTGTAACACTTTCCTGTAACACTTTGCTGTAACACTTTCCTGTAACACTTTCCTGTAACACTCTGCTGTAACACTCTGCTGTAACACTTTCCTGTAACACTTTGCTGTAACACTTTGCTGTAACACTTTGCTGTAACACTCTGCTGTAACACTTTCCTGTAACACTTTGCTGTAACACTTTCCTGTAACACTTTCCTGTAACACTCTGCTGTAACACTCTGCTGTAACACTTTGCTGTAACACTTTGCTGTAACACTCTGCTGTAACACTCTGCTGTAACACTTTCCTGTAACACTTTGCTGTAACACTTTGCTGTAACACTTTGCTGTAACACTCTGCTGTAACACTTTCCTGTAACACTTTGCTGTAACACTCTGCTGTAACACTTTCCTGTAACACTTTCCTGTAACACTTTCCTGTAACACTTTCCTGTAACACTTTGCTGTAACACTTTGCTGTAACACTCTGCTGTAACACTTTCCTGTAACACTTTGCTGTAACACTTTGCTGTAACACTTTCCTGTAACACTTTCCTGTAACACTTTCCTGTAACACTTTCCTGTAACACTTTCCTGTAACACTTTGCTGTAACACTTTGCTGTAACACTCTGCTGTAACACTTTGCTGTAACACTTTCCTGTAACACTTTGCTGTAACACTCTGCTGTAACACTTTCCTGTAACACTCTGCTGTAACACTTTCCTGTAACACTTTCCTGTAACACTTTCCTGTAACACTTTGCTGTAACACTTTCCTGTAACACTCTGCTGTAACACTTTGCTGTAACACTTTCCTGTAACACTTTGCTGTAACACTCTGCTGTAACACTTTCCTGTAACACTTTGCTGTAACACTTTGCTGTAACACTCTGCTGTAACACTCTGCTGTAACACTCTGCTGTAACACTCTGCTGTAACACTCTGCTGTAACACTCTGCTGTAACACTCTGCTGTAACACTCTGCTGTAACACTCTGCTGTAACACTTTCCTGTAACACTTTGCTGTAACACTCTGCTGTAACACTTTGCTGTAACACTTTGCTGTAACACTTTGCTGTAACACTTTGCTGTAACACTTTGCTGTAACATGTACCATTCACATTCACACGCTGCCTCACATTCACACGCTGCCTCACATTCACACGCTGCCTCACATTCACACGCTGCCTCACATGCACACGCTGCCTCACATTCACACGCTGCCTCACATGCACACGCTGCCTCACATTCACACGCTGCCTCACATTCACACGCTGCCTCACATTCACACGCTGCCTCACATGCCTATATGCTAATAGATTTGCTGAGTCAGCTCTGTAAGCTTTGAATAGTGGCAAAAATCAACAGAGTGAAAACACAGCTCTAATTCCTCTCTACTAAAGCCTTCAAAAACACATTAAGTCGCTAGATTTTACGCTACCTAAATGGATGAGTTTGGGGGGAAAAGTGGCGAGATGGCAACACTAAGCACTCGTACATCTCTGATGGTGCACCTTGGGATTATGGAGAATTACTAGTCAAAAACAAATTAAGCTGGTTAGGGGGGGGGGGCTTTAGAGGGGGGGGCCTTCTTAAAGTGGGGGGCGGAGGGTGATTGGGTAAATGCGTCTTCGTAGAGCAAGGGAGTCTCTTATCTGTAGTTGTTTCTATTAGTTTTCAGACTTGTAGTATTCAGAATTAGCTAAAATATATTAGAAAATTACAACTCTGAAATAGATCGTAAAAGTAACTAGGTCGGGTATCTGTCCCATGAAGTAATGAAAGATTTAATGATGAAAAGCCAGTTTAGATATTCCAATAATAAATGAACCTTTTTCTATGTGAGCCAATTAGTACTTATAACTTAGAGATTCTTGTGGGTAGTGAGCCTATGAGAATTAGTTAGACCCGTTAGAGCCCCCCAAGATGTGAGCAGCTAAAGGAGAGTTCCGATGTTAAACTAGTGGTATATAAAGGTAAGGAATTTTGTAACTAGTGTTCAGTCTGTTAATAGATCAGTCTGTCAGTCTGTCAGTTAGTAGTCAGCAGGTCTGTACCATCTACTGAATCTATTTAATAAGCCTTTTATCTATTTTTCTATCCTCTGTTAGATATGTCCGTGCAAGTAATTTGAACTGGAATGCTGTCATCATTAACTCGTCAATGTATATGATCCGAGCCATTTGGCGATTAGAACAATCTCGAGAATGCCCTGCGCATTTTTAGGATCATTGAAAATACGAGACAATCTCGAGAGTGTGCAAGGCAGGTAAAGGGTATGAACCAGGACCAACAGTGATGGAGTAGATAATCAATTATTTATGCATTTAATTGGTCCATTTCATCAAAATATGATAATTAAAGCTATACATAATAACTTGGTAATATTTTGGTAATTAAGCTTGCGTTAGTTACTTAAAGAAAACTTGAACAAAAACTGGTATTTTAATTGTACTGAGATATCAAACATTCTGCCAAACGTTTGGAATTAACCTCATTTGTTTTCCCTTCGTTTTTAATTATCGTCTTTTAAATTAAATAAAAAATTAAGAAAACTTTTCCATAAAATTGCATGCGAGAATGCGCGTACATTATCACAGTAAAATATTTAATAGTAAATATATTTTTGCTCCAGATGCGAAATCCATTTTTTTTTGGTATTAAATTCAACTGAAAGGAAAAAACTGAAAGATTGAATCGAATTATTTAATTTTTGATTTACTTATTTATTTTCAATATTTACATCATACTACATGTTTAACAGAATATTTTTCTTACATTTCCAAAAGAATTAGTGAGAATTCTAATTTTTATGATAGTTTTGCTTCTCTGAGAACTAATTAGAAGGGAATAATTGAAGTTTCTTAATGTCCATTAAAGTGTGCCGTTTAAGATCTTCTCGGCACATTTTACCATTTAGAGGAGTGTGGCTTAGAAGTTTGTGCCATTTTACAGGTGCGAACTTAGCCAATGAAACAAATGGATTACCTTCGCCTGCTTACTGCTGGAGAAAGTCTGCAGAAATAACAATGGCGGAAATACCTGAAATCTTTAGACTTTAACTCTCTATGACCTTAATTAATTTGAACGTGAAAAACGATAATTTTTTGATATTTTTATAATATATGCGGAAATAAACCTTTGCTCTAACTAAGGAAAGAGTACGCATGTGTTTATCTGGTCTCGTAAGGGAAATATCTCAAAAGAAACCTTGCCAAATACATCACTAGAAACGGGACATATGCGTCACCTAAAGGTACGTTTTTGCATACAGCGATTGTTGCGATCATCAATAATCGCCCAGCGATTATCGCTAAGCACTAGTTCTAAACTATTCGTATGGAACTGTTTTGCAATGAGCGAGTATCGCTGAGCACTGTTTGATGTATTCCTATTGCTGGGTGATCATCGCTAGGTGATAATCGGAACAATCGCTGCATGCAAAACGTACCTTTAGGGCATAAAGGATGAAGCAGAAAAACTGATTCATGATACTAGATAATATTTCAGTCGAGCGATATAATCACTAATCGTTGATTTTCGATAAAACGATATCATCTTTCTACGAGAATAAATAATTCGATGAAAAAACAATCGTATTTTACCATTAATTTAAAACACTTACAGCAAAGATATTATACTACAATAAGATACACTACTCTTACAAATTTTTGTTTCAAAAGTGTTTGCACTGCCATCTGGTTTCAAAAGCGGGAAATAGAATTTAAATATGGAAAGGGCAATCGAGGTGTGTTGTGTGCGTGACGTCATAACAGCAACACTCTAAAATCATATTTAAAACAATTGAAGAGGGTGAAATTATAAAAACTGTTTTTTTTTACATTATAAAAAACAGTGATGAATCCATTCATGTTATTCACACTGCTTAACCTTAATTTTCTATTAATGTGTGTTGCCTTGTTGACGTCACGGTCACAAATTACTCGATTTGTGACAACAGCTCACAAAGCTTTACTCTTCAGTACCTACCCTACTAGGAATATTTATATAGATAGGTTGCGACAATTGAGTGATTAGCGACGTGACATAAGCAAGAGAACACATTTAAAAAGAAAATTAGGGGTTAAGCAGGTTAAATGATTTATTAAATATATATTACAATCTATTATTTATTATACCAATTAAAAAAAAGTTTTAACAATTTTATATTCTTCAAGTGTCTTAAATATGATTTTAGAGTGTTGCTGTTATGACGTCACGCACACAACATACCTTGATTATCCTTACAACATTTCAATTCTTTTTCCCGTTTTCGAAACCAGGTGACAGAGCAAACACTTTTGAAACAGAAATTTGCAAGAGAAGTAAATGAAGCCTACGAGTCTACCTAACACAAAATCTAAGACCTCGTAGTTGAAGAGCATAACCCTAACGCTATATCCTCTAAAACTGTCATTAGCTTTAAGTTTATATCTGCTAATAGTAATTAACAATAGATTAAACAGATCAATGAGTTATAATAGATAATTAAGAAGTAGTTCATTGAGCCAAAAAATTAAACAATCGCTAAAGTATAAAAACACAACAGGAAGAGAAATTTGAATTATCAATGATACGTATAAATGACTCGTGTTAATAAAATATATCTATTGTAACTATAGTTAGCTGATTGAAACGTCGATACAAAAGATCTTTTCTTTGATTTATATATTCATTGCATTGAATTCTTCAGTGCAGCCATTAGAGTAATGAAATGGTGATCAGATATCCAGCCAAAGACAACTTCACTTATTTCTAAACTCACGAGAACTTTTACACCGAGGCAAATAATCACCAAGATTGGTTCCATTTGGATTAATTCATTACTGGATGTTTTCAAATAAAAGAGCAGTGTTGTGATATTCTTCGTGTGCAATGTTAAAGAGAAATCTTTATATATTATGAATACATTATTGCGAGTTAGAAATAATAGTATGTTAAACAGTTAACAAATGAACTTTTATAGATGAGAAATAATATTATAAAACAAACATAATTTTAGTAATATCATTTGCTATAATTTCATCGATTATGTAATGGATCTTATTTTTAGTGTCTGGTTTACAATTTAATTACTAAAAGAGAGTGTGAGAGAAGTTTTGCCAATACGGGGAAAAATAGGTTTATTTTATAATATTGTAAAACTGGGATCTAGGATCATTAATTTGAAAAAACTTCTAAATGTTCATTCAGAATATATTTTCTATATCCTATAGAGTTTTGGTAATTAAGTGAGCAATAATAGTACAATAAAGAAAAAGACAATACGCTTTTTGTTCTGATTATTAGTTAGAATTTTATAAACAAATTTACATGTTTAGCCTTTAATGTTTAATTAGCCTTCATTAAATGATTTCCTGAAGTGAATTAATGTTTAAATAACAAGTTTCTCTTATAGTTAGTTATAGTCTACTCTAGTTAGTTTCTACTCTAGTTAGTTTCTACTCTAGTTAGTTTCTACTCTAGTTAGTTTCTACTCTAGTTAGTTTCTACTCAAGTTAGTTTCTACTCTAGTTAGTTTCTACTCTAGTTGGTTTTTCATATAGTTCACCTTTACCTGAATATTTAATACTAAATAGATTTCACCAACTTAGCTGACATTTAAAACGAATGGCGTACATTCTCTTTGATTGGATAAATTCTAGTGCATGATTATAAAAAAAATATTTGAAAGCATATAGAAACAAATCTATGCTATCAAATTCCATGGAGTTTACAAGAAGAGGAAGAAGGACATTAGCCACATTGAATAATGCAATAAAAAATAGTTTTGTTGAGAGCTTTAAGAACGTGATGTACACAACAAAAACTCACGAAGAAATTTATCAATCTTTGTTTTTGATACCGTTAGACGTTCTAGAATATAGATGCTGGACTGTAAGAAGTCCTAGTGTAAAACATTTCGAATAAAGACATTTTTATAATTGAAATATGACTGGTCAGCTGATATCAATCAGATGCATTACGTAGTTTATGTTAAATAGCTACTGCCCATCAAGTAACAATACCTAATTCCAAAATATCAGCACATCACTGCCAAAATAGCTCCACCAAGGCTAGAGTATCAAATGATTCTCAGTTGAGTCGATAGAGGGCGCTGTAGAGGGCTAGGAGAGATGACTCACTTCCTCTAACTATTAGTTCTTATTTGTAAGGTGGGATGGGGTAGATATATAATGACTTTGGAAGACTCGGTAGAGTAATGGATATGTGAGAGATGGATTGGTGCATGGAAAGAGGCACTTTATTCGGAAAAAGAAACTTATTGATTATTTTTTATATAAAGGGAAACATCACATTTAAAGGCCCAGTTCAGCTTCCTTATATTTACACTGAAATGTGAATTAACTTATTCGGGAACATTTAATTATAATATAGATAATATAATAATGATTATATAATTAATATATAATAATGATTTATTTATTAAATTATATAATTACGCCATCTAGCGGTGAAAACATCAAGCTCCGTGAGTGCGTTTATCACGTTTGTGTTCATAATATTTGTCACCAAATCTGTACCAACGCCATCTAGCGGTACAACTGACTATTTATCCATTTAACCCTAATTTATCAGCTGTTTCATTATATTTAGATGTGTAATATCTAGAACGTGTCACAATAATTTATATCTATTAGTTAATCTGTTTAACAGATATATTTTTCATGGTTTTCTTTTCACCATAAATACTGTGTCCGGAAAATTGCCAGGCAGAAAACTCCCATATATTTTTTAGTTATAAACACATTCTAAGAACAATTTAGTTTACATAAAAACGGCGTTGGCCCTTCGTTACGGTTAAGGGAACATTCATTTTTACAGTAATAACTGTATAGATATTTGATTGCATATAATTCACAGGAAAATAAAATTTCAACAAAAGCAACTTAATTAACTTTCTTTTCTGACAGCTTATTCAAGTCCCTTGTTTTCAATTTCCTATTGACGTCAGCAATATAGCCTTTGGTTCCGAAGCAAACGTTAAACCACGTGTACTGATTTGTGATTACTAGCTAATTAGATATTCGGTAAATTCCTAGTTCACGTCCCTATTTCATTCAGGGACGCGAACATAGGAACCGATCCAAATACCCCATTCCTAGTTCACGTCCATAATTGATTTAGGGACATGAACTAGGAAGGTGGTATTTGGACAAGTCATACTTTTCACATGTAGTCCTATCTCCAACTGAAAGTTCAATATCGAGTGTATTCAACCAGCATATGTCAGACATCCTAATTTATTTGTTTTTCAAAACGATATCCTTGAATTTTCTAAATTTCGATTTCAAATATTCTTTTCATGGCATTACTATGTAGTTAAGATACTAGATTTACTGTCCATTAATGTATCTTAGTGCAATATATTTTGATTAGAAAAAAGGTAACTTAATTTAAGAAAAATTAATTTAAAAATACCCCCTTCCTAGTTCACGTCCCTAAATGAAATAAGGACGTGAACTAGGAATTTACCAGATATTCTCATAATTATGTTATTTTAAATTATATCAAATCAATTTAAACGAATCTTCAATATTTATTACATTAACATATTTATTCTCCAAATCATTAGCACTTTCATTTTTACAATTTTCATTTATATGTAAAAGTATTATTAATTAATATGCAATTCAATTGGATCAAGTGAAATTGTCAAAGAATTAGGTATAGGTAATAGCAGTTTCATAATCATAGATGTTGGGTTGCACAAACATTAGTCAAAGTTGTTTTATAATGAGTACAAGCGAATATTAAGCTTGAAGGCTTGTTCAATTCCCAAATGATAAGCAAAAAAAATAATTAGACACTTAACCCGTTATGAACTGATAATGTAAAGATGCGTTGTGTAAACAAAGAAATTATACTCTATCTCTTATAATATTATTTCTTTGTTTCTTCTTTTAGTATTTTCTAAGAAAGGTTTTAGTTTTAATTTCTATATTGTATTCGATTTATTTCTGTAGTATTTATATAATAATGTGTTTTCCGCGTGGTAATTTGCCGCCTGAAAATTTTCCGCGAGGCAGTTTTCTGCCTGACAGTTTTCCGTGTACCATTATATACCAATGCTAACTCAGGTAACATGACAATAATTGTTAAGAACAAACACGTCTTGGAAAGCATATTTTTTATGTTCATATCTGGTATTCAAATAATAAGTTATTTTTAAAATAGTGATTTATCACGTTTAGTTGAAACAAGTTGAACCCTTGGGTTCACCCCAAGGAAAGCTGAGACGTGGGTATACTTTACTAGAAATTATTCCAAGTAACAACATCTAGATCAGTAAAAGTCAATAAGAAAATAATTCAAATTTCTCTAATCTGCCCAGACAATATAAAGACATAGCTATGCTCTTACATTTAAAACTAAAATAAAGTAAATAAAGTACTGATGAAGTTTTAGGTGAAATGATACACAACAACAATCATACCCTGGGTACAGAGCTGTACTTGGTCTCTACTAACAACAACAATCATACCCTGGGTACAGAGCTGTACTTGTCTGAGCTAACAATGTATATATCAGCATAGAAATATTGGTCGACGATAGTACTTCACCCAAGGATAAATATTTTATATTTTAATTTAGTAGAGAGCTTGACGTATTCTTAAGGATTATGAATATTATAAAATGAAAATAAAAAGTACTTTAAGGAAGCAGTCTGAAATTAAAATGCCTTCATAACAGACATTTTGTGGTAGTGCTCTTGGATACAAAAAAGTTACTAAAAAATGGAAAATGAATGAAGAGGTGATAGTAAATGAAACCTTCGAGTCTACCTAACACTAAAATCTAAGAGGAAAATGAAGAGGTGAAAGTGAAGCCTACGAGTCTACCTAACGTAAAATCTAAGAGGAAAATGAAGAGGTGATAGTAAGTGAAGCCTTCGAGTCTACCTAACATAAAAATCTAAGAGGAAAATGAAGAGGTGATAGTAAATGAAGCCTACGAGCCTACCTACTAACACAAAAATATAAAAGAAAATGAAGAGGTAATAGTAAATGAAGCCTACGAGTCTACCTAACACTAAAATCTAAGAGGAAAATGAAGAGGTGATAGTAAATGAAGCCTTCGAGTCTACCTAACATAAAAATCTAAGAGGAAAATGAAGAGGTGATAGTAAATGAAGCCTTCGAGTCTACCTAACACTAAAATCTAAGAGGAAAATGAAGAGGTGATAGTAAATGAAGCCTTCGAGTCAACCTAACACTAAAATCTAAGAGGAAAATGAAGAGGTGATAATAAATGAAGCCTTCGAGTCAACCTAACACAAAATCTAAGAGGAAAATGAAGAGGTGATAGTAAATAAAGCATACGAGTTTACCAAACACAAAATCTAAGAGAAAAATGAAGAGGTGATAGTAAATGAAGCCTTCGAGTCAACCTAACACTAAAATCTAAGAGGAAAATGAAGAGGTGATAATAAATGAAGCCTTCGAGTCAACCTAACACAAAATCTAAGAGGAAAATGAAGAGGTGATAGTAAATAAAGCATACGAGTTTACCTAACACTAAAATCTAAGAGGAAAATGAAGAGGTGATAGTAAATGAAGCCTACGAGTCTACCTAACACAAAATCTAAGAGGAAAATGAAGAGGTGATAGTAAATGAAGCCTACGAGTCTACCTAACACAAAATCTAAGAGGAAAATGAAGAGTTGATAGTATATAAAGCCTACGAGTCTACCTAACACAAAATCTAAGACCTCGTAGTTGAAGAGCATAACCCTAGCGCTATCCTCTTATTAAACTGCAAGTAGCGTTAAAAATAAACATAAACATGATAAAGACAAACAAACAGTACATGGTCCAAATTACATAGGTTCATGAAAAACGTAACCATAAAATCACTTGAATACATACATTGATATAATATTTTAATTCATATGTTTTTATTTAATTTCTATACGTTTTTCATCTAGAAAATACACAAGTCTATCTCTTTGCAGAAATATGAATTTAAAGTGAATTCACTAAAAGTAACCTAATAACGGATAATATTACCAGGGGATAACGGGTAATAAATTATTATTGGAAACCCGCTATTTTGACAGAACACTACACTAGTATAATTAATAAATAGCAACATAATAAATATAGTATTCAATTGAATGACGTAAGCTCATTTCATCGACCTCCATTAGTTACTAATGATGTCAAAGTCTCAAAGTTAATCACATTAATCAGCTAATTAGTCATTTAATTTCTAGATATGTTTAATCGTATTATCTTGTTATGGAGCTAGTGGAATGATTATAAATACTTAACATATTATTATGTAAGTACTAAGTATTAGACCGATAATACTCAAGTGCAGTCCTAGAGAAGCAATTCTCCAGTAAAATGCTCAACCCAAATGGCCGTAATGTAGTTTGTTGTATCCGCTAGTTAGTTGTACATGATTGCTTGTTAATGACCTGACAGTGGGGTTCGGGGGTCGGCACGCCCCCTATACACATACATTTGAGTGTGTTAATATCTTTATGAAAATTCATCGACGAAAAGTTTTGTCGACGAAATGTCATTCGACGAAACGTTTGGCAACCGGTGTCCGGAAAACTGCCAGGCGGAAAATTGCCGAAGCGCAAAACTTCAAGGCGGAAAACTGACAGTCACTTACTGAATTTAATGACTTTAGTCAGCAATAATATTTTAATGTATAAAAAAATGACGTTCGCTCCTAGTTAAAAGGAGTTAAGGGAAGATTCATTTTACTTAGTATACAAAACAAAAAACCCTTTAAATGTTGACAAATTGATTAGAAAAATATATGAAATACCTTATTATATACATATTACAGTAAAAAACAAATACAAGATATAAATTTAGAAATATGACTTTCCTTAGAAATGAAACAAACAAAGAAATTATTGTATTAGGGACAGAGTGTAATTTCTTTGTTTACACAACACATCTCTACATTATCATTTCATAACGGGTTTAGTGTCTAATTATTTCTTTTTTGTTTATAATTTGAAAATTGAACAAGCCCTCAAGCTTGATATTCGCTTGAACTCATTATAAAACAAATTCGATTGTTGTTTGTGAAGTATTTAGAATTTTCAACACAACATCTATGATTATCAAACTGCTATTACCTACCTACTTCTTTGACAATTTAACTCGATCGAATTGGACTGCATATTAATTAATAATCGTTGTACATATAAATGAAACTTGTAAAAATGAAAGTGTTAATGATATGGAGAATAATATTGTAAATGTAATAAATATTGAACATACATATAAGTGATTTAACATTCACTTAATTTATAATATACAAGATATAAATTATAAATCTTAAAAGTATATAAAATCCTGTATAGATATATGTACGTGTCTTAACAAATATGTTAAAATGGTCATTATAATTTCTTTGTGTGTACTGAATTTGGTTTACTGTGTGTTTAATGAAGTAGCTTTGTTGAAATACTATTTTCCATTGAATATTAAGTAATCCAATATCTATTTACTTTAGTTATAACTAGAGCCTGGACAAATGCCATAAAGTCCTAAAAGGCCATAAAATGCCATAAAGTCAATAAATGCCATAGAGTCCTAAAATGCCATAAAGTCTTAAAATATCATAAATTCATAAAAAGATGCAAAGTCTTATTTTGGGCTTTTTATACTATTTAATAATTTGGTAAGTCGGTAAAGTTGATGGGATATTTTGGAAAATTTATGGAACGGATTTAATTCAATCAAGATCTGTCAGAATTACTATATAAATAAACTACTACTTCTATCACTTCAAGAATTAGCATAGTCTACAGTCTACTTTGTATCTAGTTTTCTGTAATTCTTCACATCATTTTTTTAGCACAGACTCTGCCATGAATAACATATATAATAGCGAATAATCAATAAAATAAACTATTCAAAGAGAGATATATGTAGAACCTAGTAATATTTACAATAGAAAAACTATCAGGTGACACAAATTGTGTTTTGTCTCGTAAATGGTTTTTCCTGTACAACAGTTTCAGAATATCTTAATTGGTCTAATTATCTAGTATATGGTTTGTCTACTATAAGGGTTTGCTGTAAATACAAATTTCGAATTTGTTCATTAATTACAATTTACCTAACCTTTTTTATAATACTTTTAGGTTAAGTTTATACTATGAAAATGAAATATACTATGAACTAGATTCATTGAATTTATGAGGAATGATTCTTTATTTGTTTCCATCATTTTTCTTTTTATTTAAACGGACTAAAAACTGTTTATTTTATATTCCAAAATGCTAATTTATTCGTTGTAAAAACCTATTTATTAATCCTAAAAGTGTAAGTATAAGTCCTAAAATGACTGTTAGGTCCTTAAATGCCTTGATAGGTCCTAAAATGCCTTGATAGGTCCTAAAATGCCTTGATAGGTCCTAAAATGCCGTTTTTAGGTCCTAAAATGCCTTTTTGGTAGTCCTTAAATGCCTTTTTTAATGTCCTAAAAGTCCGGGCTCTATTTATAACTATAAAAAAAAGAATGCCTATTTAATCCCTTAACGATGGACTAACGCCGTTTTTATAAATTAAAAGGTTCTCATAAATAGCTCTTACAGGAAAAGGAAATATCGTCAAATTAAGTAATTATGCCTAATCAGTAGAACTCCTCAATAGTGAACTCCACTATAGTGAACTTCTCTATAGTGAACTCCACTATAGTGAACTCCACTATAGTGAACTCCACTATAGTGAACTTCACTATAGTGAACTCCTCTATAGTGAACTCCACTATAGTGAACTCCTCTATAGTGAACTCCTCTATAGTGAACTCCTCTATAGTGAAATACTCTATAGTGAACTCCTCTATAGTGAAATACTCTATAGTGAAATACTCTATAGTGAAATACTCTATAGTGAAATACTCTATAGTGAAATACTCTATAGTGAAATACTCTATAGTGAAATACTCTATAGTGAAGTCCTCTATAGTGAACTACTCTATAGTGAACTACTCTATAGTGAACTACTCTATAATGAACTCCTCTATAGTGAATTCCTCCATACTGAACTCCTCTATCATGAACTCCTCTATAGTGAACTCCTCTATAGTGAACTCCTCTATCGTGAACTCCTCTATCGTGAACTCCTCTATAGTGAACTCCTCTATAGTGAACTCCTCTATAGTGAACTCCTCTATAGTGAACTCCTATATAGTGAATGAATTAGGCCTGAAATGTGAACAAATTTTCTTTAGCCTTTAGTTTTCTAAAACTGATTGCAATTATCGCAGACTAAAGAAAATTTGTTCACTATTCAGGCTACATCCTAATTCATTCACTATAGAGGACATCTACTGTATATTGAACATATAAATGAATATAGAAAGAATAATTATCTTAAGATAGTATTTAGCGGACATTTAGAATTTTTGGTATTTGGGGAACGAAACAAGATGCAAGTGATTATATAAATCGGACGCTAGAAGCAAAATGCTATTTCAGAGTCACTAAACCATTAATATATTAATATTGAACATAACCCAGTACTACAGAGACAATATAGCAAGGCAATTTAGTTCAGTCTCTTCATTTCGATCGCGTTCATTTGTTTCAAAGCTCTATAAGCGTATCGGTAGGTAATGTATGCCACACGCATAGATAATGTGCATTGTAAAACAAATAGAGGGTTAGCACTTGCATGTGAGTGTCAGGTGTGCACTGTGACATGCACGCGATGCTAGGTAGGTACTTAGAGACATGAGACATGTACTTAGAGACATGAGACATGTACTAGAGATATGAGACATGTAATGGAGACATGTACTCAGAAGTATAGGAATCTTGTAAAGTGCACATTTCAGGCCCGTACGAACACATCAGTCCCGTACGAACACATCAGTCCCGCACACAGTTCAGGTCCGGTGCATTGCCCGATAAATAGAGTGCTAAATAGGCTGCTAATTCTCAGTTCTCCATTCGTTAATAAATCACCTTAGGCATCAGTACTTTTCTGCCAAATTACCTACATAATGATAGGGCTGTGCTAAAAATTTATCGTCAGACCATTGCAAATTGCGCACTGAATTCCTACTCTAGAGTGAATTAAAGAGGAAAATGAAGAGGCAAAACACAGCCTGAATTGTTCAGTTGAATGAACAATGTAGAGTTGAAATGTAAGTAGGGTAGAGAGCCTATCGAAGTTTTGGGATTTTTCTTAGTCGTGTGCAATAAAGGATCTATCGACCTCTTTGACCTAAATTCGTGAGGAAAGGGTCTATCGTCCAATAGATCCTTTACTCACTGATAATTATAGTTAGAGTAAGTGTAATTAATGGAGAGTAAAGAGTCTGAGTGGTAGATAGTGTGCGGTAAGTTCACCGCCGGATATTTCACAACCCGCAATTCACCACCGGATATTTCATCGAAACTCAATTCACCGCACGGTAAGCTCACCGCAAAAACAATTTAATCCAAAACATCAAAAAAATAATTACAAAGAAGGCTAACAAAGACCTAAAATATAAATAAGATGCAGGTTTATCTGCAGATTTCATTGGTTTATTTATTAGTTGTTACTAAAGCAAAGATTAGCAAATTACAAAAATGCCCAGGCAGCAAGGATAAATTTTTGGGATATTAATGGAATATCCCAGGAATACATCCTTCTTCCCAGGGTTATTCCCTTAATATCCCAGGAATACATCCTTCTTCCCAGGGTTATTCCCTTAATACCCCAGGAATACATCCTTCTTCCCAGGGTTATTCCCTTAATATCCCAGGAATAATGCTTGCTACCAGGGTGGTAGAGGGTTGCACAGACTATTCAATGAGCAAGTGACACGTCTGTACTTCCTCTAATGATTAATCTATGGAATTATTAAGCATGAACAAAAACTGGAGAAATAGATAGTGGAATGAAGAAATGCCTTCAGTTAATGTGTTGCTCGTCTATGACTAGGGTTGTGACAATATGCCTTTAAAATCATAGATCATGAAAATATTATAGACGGAGAGAATTAAGCAGTATTGAATCGTTCTACACCAGCGGTATATACACTGCGACCAGAATTATTAGTCCTAAGTGTTTATTGACTATATCTCAAAAACGGGCAGCGGTAAATTTACGAAATTTTCACCATAAGTGTAGAAGAATATGAGACACATTCGTGTCATTATACGAAGGTTAACTCTTTTTAATTTTGAATTTATTTAATATTTCCATTTTTCAGGTGACCAGAATTATTAGTCCCGATTTTTTCGTTTCTTTATAAATTTGTTACAAGGATAAATAAACGAATTTTTTAAATAACAAAACTTTTAACATCAAATACCAAATACAAATACACTTTGTAAACACAAGAAAGTAGTCAATAGTGAATTTAATATGGCAGAAATCATGATTATTTCCCAATGTAAGATCCTTGGGATTTTATGACTTGAAACATTCGTTCAGTGACAGAATCTGTTAGTTTTTTGATAGTAGAAGGATCCACAGCCTTCGCAGCATTCTGTATGGCAGCCCAGAGATCATTTTTTGATGAATACTGCTTCCCATTGCTGTAAACACTTCTTTTGATGATGGCCCATAAATTTTCAATGGGATTTAAATCGGGTGAGCAGGCAGGCCAGTCCATCAGGGTGTTATTCTTGAAGCCCAGTGAGTGCAAGAACTCTTTGGTTTTCTTTGCTGCATGCGACGGAGCATTATCTTGCATAAATATGATTTTACGGCGTTGTTCCAAAGGCAAGTCATCTAACCAGTCTGAAAGAGCAGAATCAATGAACTCACAGTAGCGCTTAGAATCGAGTTTAACACCTTCTTGCACCTTCACAGGACCAATGAGTACATCCCCTATAATTCCCGCCCAAAACATCACCCCTCCACCACCTTGCTGACGTCGCAAACGCATTTGGGAAGGGTCATCCCCAAACACCCATCCTTTGGACCATCCATCAGGGCCATCCAAAGTTGCTCTACATTCGTCAGTGAATAATATAAGCTTTGGAGAGGTTCTCATATATCTCTTGGCCCAATCTAGACGCCTCTCTTTGTGTTTTGGGGTGAGAGGAGGAGTTATAGTGGCTTTTTTTTGTTTAGCAAATTTTCCAAGAACTGAATTGCGGGTCGATTTAGACACATCTGCAACCCCGGAAGCGGAAAAAATGTCCTTGCTTGTTGAACCAGGGTTCTTCTTCAATGTAGCCTTCAGGCGGCGCACATCCCTTTCTGATAGTTTCCTCAATTTGCCTTTATCCTTGCGTTCTTTACGAATTTTCGGATTTTCCAAAAAACGCTTGATGGTTTTTACATGGCGTCCAAATTGTGCAGCTATTTCAGCTTGAGGCTTCTTCTTAGCTGTTAACTTGATGATAAGGTTTTTTTCTTGCTCTGAAAGGTCCTTTCCACGCCCCATTTTCAACTAATTAAATAAAAATTATGTACTGGACTAATAATTATGGTCACATGAAAAAAGGAAATATTAAATAAATTCAAAACAAAGAAGAGTACAACTTTGAAAATTAGTAAGAACGTGTCTCATACTCTTCTACACCTATGGTTGAAATTTCGGAAATCTTCCGCAAACGGTTTTAGAGTTATGGGCAAAAAACTCTTTGGACTAATAATTCTGGTCGCAGTGTAATATTCGATACTATTTCGTTTCGTTTCGTCTATGATATTCCTAAGATCTATGATTTCAAACGCATATTGTCACAACCCAACCTATGACGATCATAGCAATGTCTTTGACTGTGTGAGAAACGCAATTTAGTTATTAAATTTTAATCATTTTTATGCAATATATTTAATTTATCTTTTAGTAGTCATTATATTAGAACAGTTGCTGTTAATTTGTAAAGTAAGTATGGACTAAGACATAACATATGTATTGACAAATAAAATGGTCTCTATTAATTACAATAAATACACACAGATGTCAAAGAAAGTGTGAACACATATTAATAAAATCAAATTTACAACTTACCGGTAATCGTGATAGATAGACCCTTTACCCGATATGACCAAGAATTCTTACAAAATTCCGACTAGATCCTTTGCTCTATTTACCCTTTTGTTTTACTTCAATTTTGTTTAATTACTTTTAAAGCAGTTATTGCATACGATGTGAATATAATATATCTGTTTTTATCATTTACTTAATATCTATCCGGTAATTTACAGATACATTACAATTATTAATTAGCGGATCAATTCCGTAAAAAGTATTAGTTTAATGTGATTAATCTATAGATTAGGTTCTAATTATTTGCATTGCTATTATCAATTGGAATTATCAACCAATAAAATAATAAGGGTAGTGTCTGTCTGTCCGTCACACTAACATTATAATAATACGCTTGGCTAGCAGCTGATAGCATGGATGATGGATATGAACTAGTGAACCACACTAGTGTATGGTACACTAGTGTATGGTACACTAGTGTATGGTACACTAGTGTATGGTACACTAGTGTATGGTACACTAGTGTATGGTACACTAGTGTATGGTACACTAGTGTATGGTACACTAGTGTATGGTACACTAGTGTATGGTACACTAGGTGAAGGTTAAACCAGTGTAGGGAAAGTACAGGGTAAACTATTACAGGGTAAACTAGTAGAGGGTAAACTAGTACAGGGTAAACTAGTACAGGGTAAACTAGTGCAGAGTGAACTAGTATAGGGTAAACTAGTGCAGGGTAAAATAGTGCAGGGTGAACTAGTGCAGGGTAAACTAGTATAGGGTAAACTAGTGAAGGGTAAACTAGTGCAGGGTAAACTAGTGCAGGATGAACTAGTATAGGGTAAACTAGTGCAGGGTAAACTAGTGCAGGGTAAACTAGTGCAGGGTGAACTAGTGCAGGGTAAAATAGTGCAGGGTGAACTAGTGCAGGGTAAACTAGTGCAGGGTGAACTAGTATAGGGTAAACTAGTGAAGGGTAAACTAGTACAGGGTAAACTAGTGTATATAACGAATTTACTATATAGAAATTCATAGAAAACTTACAAATATTTGTGGCGGACTAAACTGGATATGTTCATTTTAGAGGCAAGTTTAACATTTTAGAGGCAAGTTTAACATTTTAGAGGCAAGTTTAACATTTTAGAGGTAAGTTTAACATTTTAGAGGTAAGTTTAACATTTTAGCGGTAAGTTTAACATTTTAGAGGCAAGTTTAACATTTTAGAGGCAAGTTTAACATTTTAGAGGTAAGTTTAACATTTTAGAGGTAAGTTTAACATTTTAGCGGTAAGTTTAACATTTTAGAGGTAAGTTTAACATTTTAGAGGTAAGTTTAACATTTTAGAGGTAAGTTTAACATTTTAGAGGCAAGTTTAACATTTTAGAGGCAAGTTTAACATTTTAGAGGCGAGTTTAACATTTTAGAGGTAATTTTAACATTTTAGAGGCAAGTTTAACATTTTAGAGGCAAGTTTAACATTTTAGAGGTAAGTTTAACATTTTAGAGGCAAGTTTAACATTTTAGAGGCAAGTTTAACATTTTAGAAGCAAGTTTAACATTTTAGAGGCAAGTTTAATATTTTAGAGGTAATTTTAACATTTTAGAGGCAAGTTTAACATTTTAGAGGCAAGTTTAACATTTTAGAGGCAAGTTTAACATTTTAGAGGTAAGTTTAACATTTTAGAGGCAAGTTTAACATTTTAGAGGTAAGTTTAACATTTTAGAGGCAAGTTTAACATTTTAGAGGCAATTTTAACATTTTAGAGGTAAGTTTAACATTTTAGAGGTAAGTTTAACATTTTAGAGGCAAGTTTAACATTTCAGAGGCAAGATTAACATTTTAGAGGTAAGTTTAACATTTTAGAGGTAAGTTTAACATTTTAGAGGCAAGTTTAACATTTTAGAGGTAAGTTTAACATTTTAGAGGTAAGTTTAACATTTTAGAGGTAAGTTTAACATTTTAGAGGCAAGTTTAACATTTTAGAGGCAAGTTTAACATTTTAGAGGCAAGTTTAACATTTTAGAGGTAAGTTTAACATTTTAGAGGTAAGTTTAACATTTTAGAGGCAAGTTTAACATTTTAGAGGCAAGATTAACATTTTAGAGGTAAGTTTAACATTTTAGAGGTAAGTTTAACATTTTAGAGGTAAGTTTAACATTTTAGAGGTAATTTTAACATTTTAGAGGCAAGTTTAACATTTTAGAGGTAAGTTTAACATTTTAGAGGCAAGTTTAACATTTTAGAGGTAAGTTTAACATTTTAGAGGTAAGTTTAACATTTTAGAGGCAAGTTTAACATTTTAGAGGCAAGATTAACATTTTAGAGGTAAGTTTAACATTTTAGAGGTAAGTTTAACATTTTAGAGGCAAGTTTAACATTTTAGAGGCAAGTTTAACATTTTAGAGGCAAGTTTAACATTTTAGAGGCAAGTTTAACATTTTAGAGGTAAGTTTAACATTTTAGAGGTAAGTTTAACATTTTAGAGGTAAGTTTAACATTTTAGAGGCAAGTTTAACATTTTAGAGGCAAGTTTAACATTTTAGAGGCAAGTTTAACATTTTAGAGGTAAGTTTAACATTTTAGAGGTAAGTTTAACATTTTAGAGGTAAGTTTAACATTTTAGAGGTAAGTTTAACATTTTAGAGGTAAGTTTAACATTTTAGAGGCAAGTTTAACATTTTAGAGGCAAGTTTAACATTTTAGAGGCAAGTTTAACATTTTAGAGGTAATTTTAACATTTTAGAGGCAAGTTTAACATTTTAGAGGCAAGTTTAACATTTTAGAGGTAAGTTCAACATTTTAGAGGCAAGTTTAACATTTTAGAGGCAAGTTTACCATTTTAGAGGTAAGTTTAACATTTTAGAGGTAAGTTTAACATCTTAGAAGTAAGTATAACATTTTAGAGGTAAGTTTAACATTTTAGAGGTAAGTTTAACATTTTAGAGGTAAGTTTAACATTTTAGAGGTAAGTTTAACATTTTAGAGGTAAGTTTAACATTTTAGAGGCAAGTTTAACATTTTAGAGGCAAGTTTAACATTTTAGAGGCAAGTTTAACATTTTAGAGGTAATTTTAACATTTTAGAGGCAAGTTTAACATTTTAGAGGCAAGTTTAACATTTTAGAGGTAAGTTCAACATTTTAGAGGCAAGTTTAACATTTTAGAGGCAAGTTTACCATTTTAGAGGTAAGTTTAACATTTTAGAGGTAAGTTTAACATCTTAGAAGTAAGTATAACATTTTAGAGGTAAG
>CANNZV010001014.1:81992-168646 GCA_947561585.1 Caprella mutica
CTTTTTTGTGGGTCACCCTGTACAGGAGTCTACTATACATGATGATTCACTATACATGAGTTCACTATAGAGGAGTTCCACATTAGTTATTAATAATGCGGATTAAAATAAATATAAGAATGATTATTTCGTTTATTAATATATTAAAAATGTCTTGCAAATAAAAAATAAAATACAAATTAAATGATCTATTAGTTGTTGTACAGTGGAACTCCTCTAGAGTGAACTCCTGTATACTGAATCAACCTGATTAGTAGACTCCTGTATAGTGATTTACCCTTTGGAGGGAACATAGTTAGTACAGTCTGTTACAAATATTCATAAGTTTCCTACGTAAGTTAATTTGTTATATTTCATGAAAAAGGAGTTCTACCAGTGCAACTCCTGTATAATGAAGTCAAGTGTAGAAAGTGTAGTGAACCATAATTAGGAGCTATTCAGTCTGTCTCACTATCGTGGCACACTTGATACTGAAGCAATAACGCCACGCCCACAATCCACTCTCCGCCTCTCATATGCCAACATCTCAAGTAAGCACGGATCTCACTTAAGGGGTCTTTATACGAACACTGGTCAGTGCCACTATTCACCACACTTTTTTCACCACACTGCCCACCAATTAACTCAGCGCCTTTACACGAGCAGAATGTGCTTTGGTCGGCACTGACACTTTAGTATCGTGGTTAGTATCTCTAATATGCTATTAAACACTAACACTGTTAAGTTTTATCTTTATAATGTTTTTATTTTATTTTCCATATGCATGGGTGCTCTTCAACTAGGCATATGAAAGGGGTTGTTGATTGTCTGGCAATCGCTACTGACAGACAGTGGCACTTTGTGGTGAGCGTTCGCTCTCAGAGCGATAGCTTGGTCACCACCAAGTTTTGCAAAGAAGAGTGGGGCAAGTAGCAAAGTAGGCGTGGCATAGAGCAGTGTCACCACAAAGTGGCACTGAGCACTTACCGTGTAAAGGCCCCTTTACGTACATATAGTAAAACAGCCTGCTCAGAGCCCCGACTTGAACCCCATTTAAAACATTTGGAAAGTAATTCAATTAAGAATTGAAGATTGCTCAAGAACGCAATCCCAAAAATCAGGATTAACTGTGGGGATTCCTGAAACAAGAGTGACAGAAGATAACTCCATCATTCTGCTAAAAATTGATTGATTCCTGTAATAATCGATGCAACGAGGTCATCAAAAATAAAGGACTCTTCACACAATACTAACTTTGTACATTAAATTAGCCAATAGTAAATGCAATAACAAATGTTCCTTAACTTCTGTTCGGTGTCTTTTTTTTTGGTCTCTGATGGGAATAATTGAATATTTAGGTGTAATAATTTGTTTCATTTTGCTAATATTTCTAGCAAACACTCACTGTATATGTAACTTCATTGATGTTAAGTTTCACGTATTTTCGTTGACTAGTTTCTTTGCAATAAACAAAAATGTTGAATTTGTTTCACTGTCCCTTAACTTATACTCGCTACTATATATGTCATTTGGAAAAAAATGGGAAACTCAGATCTTGACGTGCTATCTGAGACGGGCGTAAAATTATTATTGGATGAGACGAAAGCTCTTTAAAAAGATTGGTGAAATAATCATCGTTCTTCAGTTCAAATAGTCACCAGTAAGTTGAACACAGGTCCTGCGAAAGTGTCTTGGTGTGGCAATGTGAGACGAGTAAATATACCAAATGCTTTTGTTCTTAACGTATTTCTTTTCTTAAAAATTAAAACTAGATAAAGTACTGATGAAGTTATAGGTGAAATGGTTTACAACAACAATCATACCCTGGGGTATAGAGCTGTACTTGTCTCTACTAACAACAACAATCATACCCTGGGTACAGAGCTGTACTTGTCTCTACTAACAACAACAATCATACCCTGGGTATAGAGCTGTACTTGGACTTAGATGACAATAAATACTGGTATGAAATGAATTTCAAATATTTACAATTAATTAAAAAGGAGTCTTGTCTTAATGCAGATCTACTTTTGCCACAAGTAAAAATAATAATTCAAATATTTACACCATCCGAATACTAATGGATGTGTCGAAAATCTTAGATCTCATTTGAAGTTTTCAAGTTATCCTCGGGGACGACCCTTCCAATATGGGTGATTGAAAGGACCGTAATAATAAGTCTAAGTTAGGAAAGAGAATATCCATGTCTTCCAAACATGGTTTGCTTTTAGATATATATATAATACCGAAGTGATATACCGGAATAGTGGTACACTGTCGATGAATCATATATTGATATGATATAATTATTGGAAATAAATGTAAGATATTGCACATACTTAAATACCGAGCCATCTTTTTAGCATAGGTTTAAATGAGATCACTTTATTTTTTTATCGGATTTGGGGACTATGTTGTGAACTGTAATTCAAATATGAGTATGACTATTATTTGTGACGATGGTACATCTAGGCCTATTGGAGTTATTTCTGAGAGAAAACTTGTTCTCTAGTCAGAATATAGGCTTGACTTTCGTGGTGCATGGATTTTTCCTTATTACGGTAATCCCCCACTTTTCGAACACGTTACTCTAAGCCATATTAGCTAAACAGAGTATTTTTCTATTTGTGCCAAATAAAAGAGGACCGGGTAAAACCCACTTTCATTTCCTGGGTAATTGATGGATATTAATTAATTCAGACAGTAAATGATGGAAATATGTTATAAAAGATTAATTCTGAAGAGACAGATTTGCATATAGTCTCATCAAAACCTGAAAGTCTAGAACCTGAAAGTCTAAAGCCTGAAAGTCTAGAGCCTGAAAGTCTAAAGCCTGAAAGTCTAGAGCCTGAAAGTCTAGAGCCTGAAAGTCTAGAGCCTGAAAGTCTAGAGCCTGAAAGTCTAGAGCCTGAAAGTCTAGAACCTGAAAGTCTAGTGCCTGAAAGTCTAGAGCCTGAAAGTCTAGAACCTGAAAGTCTAGTGCCTGAAAGTCTAGAACCTGAAAGTCTAGTGCCTGAAAGTCTAGAGCCTAAAAGTCTAGAGCCTGAAAGTCTAGAGCCTGAAAGTCTAGTGCCTGAAAGTCTAGAGCCTGAAAGTCTAGAGCCTGAAAGTCTAGAACCTGAAAGTCTAGAACCTGAAAGTCTAAAGCCTGAAAGTCTAGAGCCTGAAAGTCTAAAGCCTGAAAGTCTAGAGCCTGAAAGTCTAGAGCCTGAAAGTCTAGAGCCTGAAAGTCTAGAGCCTGAAAGTCTAGAGCCTGAAAGTCTAGTCTCAAACCCCTGAAGTGTAGCGTAATAATCTCATAATCTAAAGATACAGCACAGCATATGAATCACACCATTTCAATAGCACATTTTTCCCTATATAACTATAATAGTTCTCCCTTGGAGATGATATAACTCTGGCTTCGCGAGTTTCAACACAATGATTCATTTTATATATATTGAAGAGATGAGAAACGCACTTCACAATCACACTCTCGAGAAAAGAAATGTTGCGATGGTTTGGCTAGGAATATTACGATAGCCTTCGCTAGATACAGTGGTACGGAGGGTGTTAACGCAAACACTGCATCTACGATACGTCTGGAGAAGCCTCTTGAGCACGCCTAGGCCTATAATAAGCCTACTTCAGTCTCTCGACTGCCTAAATTGAAGGAAATGAGGCCAATTCGCCATGTAAAATAGGACTCATCAGATAGCGGTGGGAAAGTGTGGAAAAAAATTAATTTGAATCTCAGAATATATTTGAGACACAGTAATTAGCAGGTATTGTGGGAGGAGAGAAAGGAGAAAGAGGAGGGGAAAGAGAAGGGGAAAGAAGAAGAGGATAAAGAGGTGGAGGGTGAGGGGAAGGGGAAAGAAGAAGAGGAGGAAAAGAAGAAGAGAAGGGGAAAGAAGAAGAGGAGGGAAAAGAAGAAGAGAGGAAAGAAGAAGAGAAGGGGAAAGAAGAAGAGAAGGGGAAAGAAGAAGAGAGGAAAGAAGAAGAGGAGGGGAAAGAAGAAGAGAGGAAAGAAGAAGAGGAGGGAAAAGAAGAGAAGAAGAGGAGGGCAAAGAAGAAGAGGAGGGGAAAGAAGAAGAGAGGAAAGAAGAAGAGGAGGGAAAAAAAGAAGAGGAGGAAAAAGAAGAAAAAGAAGGAAAAGAAGAGGAGGAGGGAAAAGAAGAGGAGGAGGGAAAAGAAGAGGAGGAGGGAAAATAAGAGGAGGAGGGAAAAGAAGAAGAGGAGGGAAAAGAAGAAGAGGAGGGAAAAGAAGAAGAGAGGAAAGAAGAAGAGGAGGGAAAAGAAGAAGAGAGGAAAGAAGAAGAGGAGGGAGGAAAGAAGAGGAGGAAGGAAAGAAATGGAGAGGAAAGAAGAGGAGGGAGGAAAGAAATGGAGAGGAAAGAAGAGGAGGGAGGAAAGAGAAGGGAAAAGAAGAAGAGGAGGGAGGAAAGAGGAGCTTAATATCCCCTCAGACAAAGGCAAATGTTTACATTATATAATTGTATATTTAACGTCTTTTATTAATTTTTACTCCCTTCTAAATATTTAATGTTAATTATTTGAGTTAGAATAAATATTATTTGTGTTAATGAAAACCGTAATATTTATTGAAATGGAGATAAATTGAGGATTTTTTTTCTGCGAGTATTATTTTAAGTGCAATTTAAAAATCATTAGTAATTACTAGAAAGAAACAAATTCAGCTGATGAAGAAAAACAAAGTAAATTATAAAGAACTTCAGTTTTTCTCATTGGACCATTCTCTTTAAATATACTGTACAGGGTGACCCACAAAAAGTGTACCTAACTTAGAATTAATATAAATATCGTATATATTATTAGTTAAAAATGAGTTCAAGTAAATTTCAAAATTAGATTTTTTTTATGTATCCATTCTATCACCGTCATTGCTTAAGATTGCACGTGTACGATATCCATCCGGGACGTCACCGGTCAGTGATTTTTTATCCCTGAGGAGAGCCGGTATTGTGTGAATATGTCCGTTGAAATTAATGTAACGATATATTTTTTCACTGACACCGAATCACTGAGAGGAGAGTGACGGAGACGGACCGGTGACGTGCCGGACAGATATCGGTGATGTGTGAAGCAGCCTTAATTCAAACCAAGTGGTGAGCCAGTGGCCCAAATAATATCGCGTCTTGCAGGACGCTAAAATCCTTATTTTTGGGACACGTGACTGGCAATCTAGCGTCAGTTTAATGGAGAAATGATATAACTGAAACAAAATTTAATGGAGAAATGATATAACTGAAACAAAATTTAATGGAGAAATGATATAACTGAATCAAAATAAGGTTTCACACTGTCTTCCTTAGCGTCCTGCAATCGCTGCAACACTTCCTCTCTCTTAGAGTAGTTTATCATAAGTTTCATAACTCTATGATTCAAATTCTTGGTACACTTTTTTGTGGGTCACCCTGTACAGTTATATGACTTATAATCAATTATACGCAGCAGAGAAGAATATATCGTAGGTACATAGAGCTTAAAAATGGTCCCCTCTCAATCTTTCTATGGCCCCACCATAACTTCCCCTCTCAACCTTCTATGGCCCCACCATAACTTTCCCTTTCAATCTTCTTTGGCCCCAACTTTCATCCAACATTCTTGGGTAGAACCTCTGTAAGAATTATATAAAATACATAATTTGGACCTTATAAAGATAAAAACCAGAAACGGACCAACTAAAGATAACGGACCAGAAACGGACCAACTAAAGATAACGGACCAACTAAAGATAACGGACCAGAAACGAACCAACTAAAGATAACGGACCAACTAAAGATAACGGACCAGAAACGGACCAACTAAAGATAACGGACCAACTAAAGATAACGGACCAGAAACAGACCAAGTAAAGATAACGGACCAGAAACAGACCAAGTAAAGAAAACAAACCAGAAATGGACCAAGTAAAGATAACGGACCAGAAAATAAGCTAGTAAAGTTAACGGACCGGAAAACTTTATCTTAGTTTTATTAAATATTAGCTTTAGTATTATATAAATATAAAACCTTATAAATGATCATATTAACGATTATAAATTAATTTTGCATATTATATTAATTGAAAGAATTGATGAAAAACAACAGATAGTTTCCATTAGTTTTAATAAATATACATATACAAAGAAATGAAAAAAAATTCTGCTTAAATCCTTTAATGTGGTATCTATGATTCCAAAATTATATTCTAATCCCAATTATTGGTCAAATATTAATAATTTAACCAAGTAAAGATAACGGAACAGAAACGAAGCTGGTAAAGATAACGGACCAGAATTTAACCAAGTAAAGATAACGGACTCTGGTCCGATATCTTTACTTGCTCCCATAATTTTATAAATAAGAATATGAATTATTTATTTTTAAAATAATCAATAGGAAAGATATATGATAGTTTATGAGATAAAATAATTTGTCGTAATCCGAGAAATCAAATCAAATTGTTGTCTCTAAAAAATCTGCGTGACTTCTAAGTCTAAATGGGAAGATGATAACATATTAGGGACTTAATATCCTTATTGATTCAAATGTATGCCAACCAGATTATTCAGAATTAAACCATTAATATATCTAAGCGAAAACTTCAGTTTCTTTCTATAGATAATAATATAATATTAGTTGTTGTTATTATTTTAAATAGAAAGAAAATTACGCACTGTATACGCACCATGCTAAATTATTGTAAGAATCGAATTCATAGAAACAATATTTATGTCAACATTACATGTAACATTTATGTCAACATTCTATAATTCACAAGAAATTATTAAAAACAACTAGATCAGTAAAAGTCAATAAGAGAATAATTCAAATTTCTCTAATCTGCCCAGACAATATAAAGACATAGCTATGCTCTTACATTTAAAACTAAAATAAAGTAAATAAAGTACTGATGAAGTTATAGGTGCAATGATACACAACAACAATCATACCCTAGGTATAGAGCTGTACTTGTCTCTACTAACAACAACAATCATACCCTGGGTACAGAGCTGTACTTGTCTCTACTAACAACAACAATCATACCCTGGGTACAGAGCTGTACTTGTCTCTACTAACAACAACAATCATACCCTGGGTATAGAGCTGTACTTGGTCTCTACTAACAACAACAATCATACCCTGGGTATAGAGCTGTACTTGTCTCTACTAACAACAACAATCATACCCTGGGTATAGAGCTGTACTTGGTCTCTACTAACAACAACAATCATACCCTGGGTATAGAGCTGTACTTAATCTCTACTAACAACAACAATCATACCCTGGGTACAGAGCTGTACTTGTCTCTACTAACAACAACAATCATACCCTGGGTATAGAGCTGTACTTGTCTCTACTAACAACAACAATCATACCCTGGGACGTCTAATAAGGTGACTGTACGTCTAATTAGGTAATTCTACGTCTAATAAGGTGATTGTACATCCAATAAGGTGACTGTACGTCTAATAAGGTGATTGTACGTCTAATAAGATGACTGTATGTCTACTAAGGTGACTGTACGTCTAATAAGGTGATTGTACGTCTAATAAGGTGACTGTACGTCTAATAAGGTGACTGTATGTCTACTAAGGTAACTGTATGTCTACTAAGGTGACTGTATGACTACTAAGGTGACTGTATGTCTACTAAGGTGACTGTATGACTACTAAGGTGACTGTATGTCTACTAAGGTGACTGTATGACTACTAAGGTGACTGTATGTCTACTAAGGTGACTGTATGTCAACTAAGGTGACTGTATGACTACTAAGGTGACTGTATGTCTACTAAGGTGACTGTATGTCTACTAAGGTGACTGTATGTCAACTAAGGTGACTGTATGACTACTAAGGTGACTGTATGTCTACTAAGGTGACTGTATGTCTACTAAGGTGACTGTATGTCAACTAAGGTGACTGTATGACTACTAAGGTGACTGTATGTCTACTAAGGTGACTGTATGACTACTAAGGTGACTGTATGTCCAATAAGGTGACTGTATGACTACTAAGGTGACTGTATGTCCAATAAGGTGACTGTATGTCTAATAAGGTGACTGTATGTCTAATAAGGTGACTGTATGTCTAATAAGGTGACTGTATGTCTAATAAGGTGACTGTACGTCTAATAAGGTGACTGTACGTCTAATAAGGTGACTGTACGTCTAATAAGGTGACTGTATGTCTACTAAGGTGACTCTACGTCTAATAAGGTGACTGTATGACTACTAAGGTGACTGTATGTCTAATAAGGTGACTGTTTGTCTACTAAGGTGACTGTATGTCTACTAAGGTGACTGTATGACTACTAAGGTGACTGTATTTCTACTAAGGTGACTGTATGACTACTAAGGTGACTGTAGTTTGTTTTTCAGTATAGATATGGCGCTGTCGCTCCCTTTGATGTGCTATCGTTTGCGTGACTCTACGTCAAATGTCGTGACTTTATAAAGACTTTAAATGCTAAACAAACAGAAACTTGTTTGGAACTTTGGGGGGGGGGGGGAGTTTCAACAAATGGAGGAAGATAGGGAAGAGAGGATGAGAAGAGACGATGGAAAGGGAGGAAGAGAAAAAAAGGAAAAGAAGAATGGAAAGATAAAAAGAAAAATACACAAAGTGAAATATTATATTTTCATTTAAACTTTTTGTTCCGATAAATTAGTTTATAATTAATATAGTATTTTTTAGAAAATATTGTTCATTTATTTGCAGATTCTAATATAAATAGAATTTTGCATCTGAAGTCGCAGGCAGAACTGAAATGGTTAAAGAGCATTAAAGACAAGTTGAGTTAAAAGGTCCCCTAGCTCCACTCTAAATTAATACTTATCTAGAAATGCTTTAAATTTGTATAGCTAAGGTTATATAACATATAACAGTTAATAGAAAAGAAACTGATTAAGTATTCTCTTCGTAATTAATTATATAAGAAATAGTCACACTCAATCGTCACTGTCCGTCATTTCTATTAGATTGTATAGAAGAACAAGAATGTTGGACGATCTTTCTAGCCTATTATCGTAAATTAAATGGTAATTAGGTATATAGGTAGGTATACTTTTAGTTGCCTTTATTTAGGTAATGGTGTTAAGGTAATGGTATTTAGGTAATGGTATTTAGGTAATGGTATTTAGGTAATGGTGTTTAGGTAATGGTATTTAGGTAATGGTATTTAGGTAATGGTATTTAGGTAATGGTGTTTAGGTAATGGTATTTAGGTAATGGTATTTAGGTAATGGTATTTAGGTAATGGTGTTTAGGTAATGGTGTTTAGGTAATGGTATTTAGGTAATGGTATTTAGGTAATGGTATTTAGGTAATGGTATTTAGGTAATGGTGTTTAGGTAATGGTGTTTAGGTAATGGTATTTAGGTAATGGTATTTAGGTAATGGTATTTAGGTAATGGTATTTAGGTAATGGTATTTAGGTAATGGTATTTAGGCAATGGTGTTTAGGTAATGGTATTTAGGTAATGGTATTTAGGTAATGGTGTTTAGGTAATGGTGTTTAGGTAATGGTGTTTAGGTAATGGTATTTAGGTAATGGTATTTAGGTAATGGTATTTAGGTAATGGTGTTTAGGTAATTGTGTTTAGGTAATGGTATTTAGGTAATGGTATTTAGGTAATGGTATTTAGGTAATGGTATTTAGGTAATGGTGTTTAGGTAATGGTGTTTAGGTAATGGTGTTTAGGTAATGGTATTTAGGTAATGGTGTTTAGAAAACGATATACATTTACAATATATCTAAATATTTACTTTTATTTTTTAATATTCCGAGGTATCTTACTCTTTTTCTTCGCTTGAACGTCAGATGGTATACGAGAAGTCTCTATTCATACGTTATAATGAATAGAAAAATAAAATTAGAGTGGAGGGGACCTTTAAGAATTCATGGAAAATTTTTATTTGTAAAAAAAAAGAAAAAAACATATTATGGAAAAATAGTAATAAAACAAACATCAAAATTCATCAAAACAGTAACAAAATTCTTACCTATGTCAACAAAAAAATTCATATTATCATGTTCACACCGTCATGTTCACACTCATGTTCAAATCTTTATCCATTATAGTCATATAATAACTCCCCATAACTCATTATATAATCAAAGCTTACGGAGAATAATGGAGAAAAAAAAACATTGGTGTTAGATGTGATAATAAATCAGCAATTTTGTCACGAGTAGAGTATCACCTCATGCATAACATTACCCATTATTTTATTTATGAAAGCATTAAAGGTGAAGTATGAAGGAATGTATACTTTTTTGCTTCATTTTATAACATTAACTAATAGGCATACATCATTTAGACACATTCTAGAAATTATGAAATATAATGAAACAGCTGAAAAATTAGGGTTAAATGGATAAATAGTCAGTTGTACCGCTAGATGGCGTTGGTACAGATTTGGAGACAAATATTATGAACAGAAACGTGACAAACGCACGCACAGAGTTTTTCATTTTTAACGCTAGGTGGCATATTTTATTTAATAATGATGTAAAAGTAAAATAATAAAAGGAGGTTCAGAAGTAAATTAACATACGAGTCAAATTATAAATATTGTTAATCTTAGACTTTCCGTCTATACCGAAATATAACATGTTTGGTGGCCCACAAGGATCAGTCGATGGACCACTCATGTTCTATCTATCCATTAAATAACTGTCTAGTTTCCGATTTAAATCATCTATTCTCATACCAAATCATGACCTAGGTACGATACTATAACTTACTTATAGTAGCTTCGTTTACGATAATATAATCTGAACGGTTACCGAGTAGAGCCCCAGGATGGAAAGAGTGGTTCAAAGAACGAAGTGTCATACGTATATTCAAAAAAATTCTAGATATTATTGATAACCAAATGAACATTTTGAAAACGGTTGATTAGCTTCCAAGTTTATCGGAGTAAAACCATGTTCAGTTAATTAAATGGATTAATATTTTATCTCGTCGGTTGATGTAATACATGTGATGTAAGAAATCATGGGGGGGGGGGAACTAACCTGTTGCGAAATTTATAATCGGAAGATCGTCCAATACGAAAAATATAGATGGTATTTTATCGTAAAATATCATAATTTGAGACACTGTCATCGTGATTTTTGTCGGGAATGTCCGACGAAAAACGGTAGACCGTAAATGAAAGTCTTAAAATTATGATAAAATAAAATAAGGTTTTAATTTAATTATTTATCGTCGTAGATAGATAATATTTTTTATCGTCGATTACAACCACTGTCAGAAAGCGAATCATCGGTAACTATAATTTCCTGACTTTGTATATATTTATAATAAAATAATTTTATATAATAAAGTGATAATTAGGATAAGAAAATAAATGATGATTTGTTATTAGAAAGGAAATTATTAGAAAGGAGAAGGAGTTGATCAGAAGTGATGTCATCATTTTTAAATGATATAAAATATTTAGTTTAGTCACCGCAGTCGCAATCAATTAATACTTACCTATTCATTGAATTCTATAAGTTTTAATTAAGTCTACCTCTGTTCTCCAGAATATTAAAATACGAGTAGATGTCCTGGTGTTTATTTATTCCACAAAGTTTACATTTTCTTGTCAGTCTGGTAAAAGTTGCTTAAAATTAACTTCAGTTAATATTTTAACGTATTAAATAATTAGCTTTGATTTTTAAGAATAAAATTTAAATTTGGTATGTATGTATATGTATATTTTTTTGTATGTATATTTTTCGCTACTATAATTAAATTTCCTTTTTTTATTAAAACTCTTCACATTTTTATTCAATTTCATTTATTTTAATAGAAAAAAATTATATTTTTTTTTATTCAATTCAATATTTATGTTTTTGATGTAAATATATCTATATGTTCTCTACAAAATACATACACAAATGTAAAAACGCAACTATTTTCTCTATAATAAATTACGTGAGAAGGTATATTTTAAATCTGTAACTTTGGTACGAAAAAAGTGAATTAAAATAACATTTCACAGTATAGATATAAATCTGTGATTATAAATTGAAATATTCGTTATTTGAAATGTTTTTAATAACGTACTCATGAATAGGAACAAATTTGAAAATTAATTTAAATTAATAAATATTGAGATAGATTCTACCTCAGTCACTTGCAAAATCTTTTAAATTTAATTTAAATTTAATTTGAATTTTATTTTACATTTTATTCAGCAATGTTTTGTAAACTTTCATGAAAATTAAATAGAAATAAAATAATTTCTACTAACAAAAACTTGATAGTAAAATGAGAATACGTAGAAATTACAAATTGAAAACCAATTTACTATAATTTATATAATTTAACTATATAAATACTCTACTATATTACCATCTCTTATAGTCTCCTATCCTATAAATATCCCCATAAATGCCTATAATTTCCATATAAGTACTGTACTCTCTATACCTATATTCGGGGTAAAACATTAATTAGAGTTTTACCTTATTAAGTAGTATTCATAAATTAAAAATAATATAGTATAAACATATCTCAGATTGCAACAATTTAGTTTATATTAACAAACAAATCTTCGTTTCTTTCTGTCATTGTATATAAATTAATTATCATTATTACACATTAATTAAAGTATAAAAACATATAGGTAATGTACACACATAAAAATTATATTAATTATTGTTTCAAATAAAAAAAATTATATTTACAAAAATAAATATGACATTAGTAAAAGTATTTAAATTTAATTTAGTAATATACTAATATTTTACTAATAAAAATACTAATAGTGAAACAGGCAAACAGTAAACCATCAAATAGCTATTATTTAACTATTATTTAACTGTTTTTTACAGGTACCGCTACAGGCTCTTCTCTCACTGTTAAATAATAAACTCTGTTCTGATTTTCCGCTTCAACAAGTCCCTTAATTTCCAATCACAAAATAAATGACTGCATTAACGGGCGAAGGTTTGTACATTCGTATGTACATGTCAGCCAAATAATAACCACTGATATGTGGGGTAAGTCATGAGTCATTGAACGGTTCTACATTTTCGATCATACAATTGAATACCGTAAATAATAATTATCATATATTCTTATAATGTGGAACTGTACGGTAACTTGGAACTTACCCTAATACGCCTTCATTGTTTTAAAATTAAATAAGAAAATGTAATAATTAAATTATAATGGGAATTTAAATACTAAATACTAAGGGACTAAATAATGCAGAAACTATAAAAAATGTATAAGAATATACAAACATTAAACTTCTAATTTTTTAATGCCAAATAAGTTGTTATATAAGAATAACTATACACTTTTACACTAACTCTGAAATCACATTGTCACGGCGACCAATCTCGATGATTTTATGTTGCTTGTCTGAATCCAAATTCTCAGAAATACGTTTCATACCATCTTAAAATGTTTCTCTCTATTTCCATAAGTTTTTTTATGCAATATGTAAGCCTAGTTATCTAATTTGTGTGCAATCGCCGCTATGTTGTTTAATGTATTCGCTAGTTTGTTGTACTGCACATTTTCAACGAAACGTCTCACATCCATCAATTGTACTGTTTGTATTTTTTTAAACTAGCCATAAAATTGTTTAGCCTCTTGAGACTAATGCTCTCCCCACTTTACGACTACTGAACTGTCAGCAATATTTGCTGAACAGTGTATTTTTATGTGTGCCAATGAAAAGATAATCGGTTAAGCCAGGCTTTCATTTCCTGAGTAATTGATAGACAGTTAATGAAACAGTTACTGAATAATTAAATAGAGATATGTACAATTGAGTTAAATTCACAACGCATTAAAATCTGAAAATTCTCCAAACACAGAAGTGGTAGGGTAAGTTCCGAATTACCGGTCAGTTCCACATCTTCGGTCATATAAGAAAAAACGATATTCTAATAATTATTTAATTTTTATTTTAGTTGGTATCCATGATACCTGCAGGTATCATGGATACCAACTAAAACCGAAGATGTGGAACTGACCGGTAATTCGGAACTTACCCTACATGAGGGTGTCCGGAAAACTGCCAGGCGGAAAACTGCCGAAGCGGAAAACTGCCAGTCACTTACTGAATTTAATGACTTTAGTCAGTAATAACATTTTGATTTATAAAAAAACGACGTTCGCTAAAAATAGTTAAGGGAACATTCATTTTTACTTAGTATAAAAAACAAAAATATAGATTTATTTTCATTAGAAAAATACTTAAAATATATTATTATATAAATATTACAGTAAAAAATCAAATACATGATATTAATTTAAAAATAAAACCATTCTTAGGAAATACTAAAAGAAGAAGAAACAAAGAAATGATTGTATATATTAGGGACAGAGTAAATTTCTTTGTTTACACAACTCATCTCTAAATTATCATTTCATAACGGGTTTAGTGTCTAATCATTTCATTTTTGTTTATAATTTGATAATTGAACAAGCCTCATTATAGTTTGTGAAATATTTAGAATTTGCAACATAACATCTATGATTATCAAACTGATATTACCAACCTAATTCTATGACAATTTCACTCTATCGAATTGGATTGCATATAAATTAATAATACTTTTACTTATGTATAAATTAAAATTGTAAAAATGAAGGTGTTAATGCTATGGAGAATAAAATTGTAAATGTAATATATATTGAACATACATATAAGTGATGTAACATACACTTAATTTAAAATATACAAGATATAAATTATAAATCTTATAAACATATAGAATCTTATATAGAATCCTAGATATATAAATATATACATGTTTTTTATAAATGTATGCGAATTAACAATGAGTTAAAAATGGTACTTATAATTTCTTTTTGTGTACTGAATTTGGTTTGCTGTGTGTTTAATAAAGTAGCCTTGTTGAAATACTATTTTCCATTGAATAATAAGTAATCCAATAATCTACATACTTTAGTTATAACTGTAAAAAAATGAATGTCTCTTTTATCACTTGACGAATGGCTAACGCTGTTTTTTATGAATTAAAAAGTTCTTAAAATGTGTTTATCAAAAGTCAAAAAATACATAAATTGCCAATAAATGACTGGCTGTCTTCCGCTTGGCAGTTTTCCGCCTGGCAGTTTTCAGCTTCGGCAGTTTTCCGCCTGGCCGTTTTCCACTTCGGCAGTTTTCCGCCTGGCAGTTTTCCGCCTGGCAGTTTTCCGTGTACCATAAAAAGTTGTATGCTAAAATAATGAAATGACTTGAAGTTTTCTTTATAAAAGGACATAGGGATGTATAAAGTAAATTAAATTAGTATATATAAATAATTTATTATCAATAATTTATTATCATTTATTATAAATAATGGAAATAAAATTAAAGTGATAAAGACTATTGTGAATATCATTTATTTCAATAGAGTCTTATTTTATTATTATTCAATAAACTTTCAATTCATAATAAATTCTGATCATTTATTTCTCTACTATTATTATAATTTCAATCATAACATTTTATTAAAAAGTAATTTGATTTTCTATATTATTTTTCATTAAAAATTCATTAACTATTTTTAATGATTATTCATTAATATATTTTTCATTAGCATTCTTTTGACCATAGTAATGAATTAAAAAATATTAGCTATAATTATTGCATAAATTACAGCTCTTTAATGTTTGTTTTATTTAATCAATTTGGTAATTAGCAATATAAACATTGCAGTTATATTCTCGAATAAACATTCTTTATCAACATTGATGTTTGGTTTGAATAGTAAACATCAGAATCTTAAGCAAATTAAAAATATAAATGTAAAATTTAACTAAAGTATTTCATGTTTCATTCTCCAGTAAAGTGAATATTTAACAAAGTTTATAAAAACTTTTATGGGAAGGAAGAAAATAATAAATAATTTTAAGATTCACTTTATTTACAGAGAAACATGTATATAAAGTATGTACATATAGAATGCACGTAAAGCACGTATATAAAGGATATATACGATGTATATATACGATGTATATAAAGTATGTACATATAGAATGCACGTAAAGCACGTATATAAAGGATATATACGATGTATATATACGATGTATATATACGATGTATATCAATTATGTACATATAGAATGTACGTAAAGCACGTATATAAAGGATATATACGATGTATATAAAATATGTACTTATAGAATGTACGTAAAGCACGTATATAAAGGATATATACGATGTATATAAAATATGTACATATAGAATGTACGTAAAGCACGTATATAAAGGATATATACGATGTATATAAAATATGTACTTCTAGAATGTACGTAAAGCACGTATATAAAGGATATATACGATGTATATAAAATATGTACATATAGAATGTACGTAAAGCACGTATATAAAGGATATATACGATGTATATAAAATATGTACATATAGAATGTACGTAAAGCACGTATATAAAGGATATATACGATGTATATAAAATATGTACTTATAGAATGTACGTAAAGCACGTATATAAAGGATATATACGATGTATATAAAATATGTACTTCTAGAATGTACGTAAAGCACGTATATAAAGGATATATACGATGTATATAAAATATGTACATATAGAATGTACGTAAAGCACGTATATAAAGGATATATACGATGTATATAAAATATGTACATATAGAATGTACGTAAAGCACGTATATAAAGGATATATACGATGTATATAAAATATGTACATATAGAATGTACGTAAAGCACGTATATAAAGGATATATACGATGTATATAAAATATGTACATATAGAATGTACGTAAAGCACGTATATAAAGGATATATACGATGTATATAAAATATGTACTTATAGAATGTACGTAAAGCACGTATATAAAGGATATATACGATGTATATAAAATATGTACATATAGAATGTACTATCAGAGAAAAGTGTCTCCGTACGATATCGATTTGAAAATCAACAATTTTCTAATTTCTTACTATTTTCAGATCTTACAAATTTATCATCATATACCCAGACGTATTATATAATATCTACAAACATTGCAATTCCTAAAGTTTATTTTTGGTAATGTGAAATTAGTAAACTGTCAAAATATACTTTCGAATACACTTTTCTTTGACTGTACGTAAAGCATGTATATAAATGATACCACTTTCAAACATTTAGAATAGAAATAATATAAAAAGAATAATTGAAAGAATAATATAGGGTAAAGGATCTATCTGCCACTAATACCCTTTACTCACCAATGGTAGGTAGGATCTTTACCCTATTTGTCCTTTAATTGAAGCATTCTGTATATAAATATTTCTAAATATTGCAGACTTTGTACAAACAAAAGAACAGTTAAAATTTTTTCCGTTTCTACTTTCGAAAATTAAAATATATTCCACTATCATTCCCGTGAACCGACAATTGGGCCCGACGACAATTGGACACAGGACATTTTGGCCCCAAGACAATTATATTATTTGCCCTTTTTTTTCAGAGTCCACTGTATTAACTTAATTGAAGACCATTGCAACCGTTATGACTAACATTTTTTTTTGCATGAAGAAACAATAGAAAATAGGAATGTAGGTATTTAAAAAATCCGTGGCCCACGAAGACATGTTGAAATTATTGGAATATAAAAATCGAATTAAAGTTAATGTGAATTTGTTGAAACCTGTTCAGTGTTCAATATTAAAGAGTTTTATAAATTATTATTACAAAATGTATTCCCATAATCTCATTTTATTCCAACAACTGTTCAATTTTTCCTTGTTCAATGTAACGAAAAACCTATAAAATTTACCCATTTTATTAACTAAATATTACTGTGACAACTTTGTCAGACAATGTACAATACACATTGGATCCACATGACATGATTCAAGTTAACTTATTTAAATACTTCAAAAAATTTCATTACACCGAAAGAGGAGATTAGCATCCAAATGTGATTTAAGGGGCTTGCTAATATATACCTTATCAAGTAGGTATATCAATCGAATTAAAATATTATAAACATATTTTTAGAGAATATAAAGCATATTTCAAAGATAACATTGTCACTACCCTAGTAATAACAAAGTAACACTTCTTTATTGTGTCTTCTGCCACAAAAAAATTCTGGGCTCAATTGTCCTGGGCCCAATTGTCGGTGCACCAATCATTACACTGAAAATATAGAATATAACTACAACTATATTCCAAAATCTATATCTTCATTATGTAAAAAAAGTACCATAATGTGTTATGATTTTTCTCTGTTTAATTGTAATTAATTCAATTAGCAAAAAGCAATAATTGAAACGTATCATTTATTTTCTTTGGAAATCTAACAGAGTATTTAATATTTGTATTCAAACTCAATTTGAAATTCATATCAAAAACTTGAGAATGAATAAATTATGTTGATCAAATAAATAAAATAAAAAATCACAATAAGTAATTCAAGAACTAAATAACTGCCTTTAATTATTTATCCCTATTTGTTACAGTAACACTGTATAGTTCTGATGTTACAGAGTATAAGTATAGTGTGTATACCTATATATATTTCTGCAGCTACCGCACAGCGAATTAATTACAGCAAAGTTACGAGCATTAATTTGGTAATTAAGAAATAATGAAAGTAGTTTGGAAATCAATTGGAAGCAGTCAGACTCAGACCAGAAACTTTGGGGAGGTGATACAGTGATACATACAGTGATACATACAGTGATACATACAGTGATACACACAGTAATATATATATACAGTGATATACAGTATGTACAGTGATATAAAGTGATCAAAATATGTTAACTACAAAGTAGAGTATTACACGAAGGTTCAAATCAAGATGAATAATTATTACAGTTTTGTAGTGAAATACGCATATACGAACAATGATGTGACCCTGCAATATTAGATTACATACTCTATAAACTATTTAGCGGGTTAAATATTCATTTGTATATAAGGATATTGCCTTGTTTGTGCAGTGTACGGATGCCATGAAAAAAGTATTCAACTCGCTGTAGTAACTAGAGTATGTAATCTAATATTGCAGGGTCACATAAGTGTGTTCGTATGTGTGTATTTGTTTATGCTCAGAAGAGTCTAAAACTCGTATAAAAGCGTAGCTTACCTTGTAAGTTAATATAATATATCTTGACAGTGATACACCACTATTTTATCAACATAATAAAAAAATACCAAATTTCCTATCACAAAGATCCAAGAATTAACCTAAATTCTTGCCCATTAAATTATTTATTCAAATCACCAATTTTAGGTATAATGAAAAGTGTCGTTCACGAATTAACTTGTCATTCAAATTTATTGGCGACTATTTAGTCTTTATGAGAGACTTGGAAAACAGAACAAAGTGAATTAAAGTGTGACGTTAAAATGCTAATTGGCAACTGCTTCGGGGGGTGGCACGGCTACAATAACAACACTGCTGAAAACAGTTAAACTGCCACTATGAATATTCAAAGCGTAAAATGAAGTAAGAAATTAAATACAAACTAATTCAATTGGAGAGACACAATAAGATGCATAATATTTTACAAAATTAAAGGGATATCGTATATATGTATAAATGAAATGAGTAAATATAAATTGTAATGAAGTAATATTAACTAGATAAAGTTTAATTTATTATTTAAGAGCATGTGATTGCAGAAATATAATCTAATACGATAAAATTTTGAATTTTTACATTTAAATGATATATTTATTATTAAATACAAAGTTTAAAATGTTACTGAAAAAAGAAAACAATTGTCACATTCAACCGCTACTTTTAGCGTTAATTCTTCAAATGTCCACCGCTACTTTTCAGCGTTAATTCTTCAAATATTCACCACAGATTTTTAGGTTTTCACCGCTACTTTTGGCGTTAATCCACCGCTGCAAGTGACAGAAGTCGCATGTGTCCTATCACTTGAAGAGAGACTGGAGTCGCTTTAAAATCAATTATCGGCCATTAATGTGATAGCAAAGATATTTATGGGGGTAGACACACGACAATGTTTGACAGGTGAACATGTTTGAGAAAAGAGTTAAACATGTTTGACACTTAAACATGTTTGAGAAAAGAGTTAAACATGTTTGACAGGTGAAAATGTTTGAGAAAAGAGTTAAACATGTTTGAGAAAAGAGTTAAACATGTTTGACACTTAAACATGTTTGAGAAAAGAGTTAAACATGTTTGAGAAAAGAGTTAAACATGTTTGACACTTAAACATGTTTGAGAAAAGAGTTAAACATGTTTGAGAAAAGAGTTAAACATGTTTTAGAAAAAGAGTTAAACATGTTTTAGAAAAAGAGTTAAACATGTTTGAGAAAAGAGTTAAACAAGTTTGAGAAAAAGAGTTAAACAAGTTTGAGAAAAAGAGTTAAACATGTTTGACAAAAGAGTTAAACATGTTTGACAAAAGAGTTAAACATGTTTGAGAAAAAGAGTTAAACATGTTTTAGAAAAAGAGTTAAACATGTTTGAGAAAAAGAGTTAAACATGTTTGAGAAAAGAGTTAAACAAGTTTGAGAAAAAGAGTTAAACATGTTTGACAAAAGAGTTAAACAAGTTTGAGAAAAAGAGTTAAACATGTTTGACAAAAGAGTTAAACATGTTTGAGAAAAAGAGTTAAACATGTTTGAGAAAAAGAGTTAAACATGTTTGAGAAAAGAGTTAAACATGTTTGAGAAAAGAGTTAAACATGTTTGAGAAAAAGAGTTAAACATGTTTGAGAAAAAGAGTTAAACATGTTTGAGAAAAAGAGTTAAACAAGTTTGAGAAAAAGAGTTAAACATGTTTGACAAAAGAGTTAAACATGTTTGACAAAAGAGTTAAACAAGTTTGACACTTAAACATGTTTGAGAAAAGAGTTAAACATGTTTGAGAAAAGAGTTAAACATGTTTTAGAAAAAGAGTTAAACATGTTTTAGAAAAAGAGTTAAACATGTTTGAGAAAAAGAGTTAAACATGTTTTAGAAAAAGAGTTAAACATGTTTTAGAAAAAGAGTTAAACAAGTTTGAGAAAAAGAGTTAAACATGTTTGACAAAAGAGTTAAACATGTTTGAGAAAAAGAGTTAAACAAGTTTGAGAAAAAGAGTTAAACATGTTTGACAAAAGAGTTAAACATGTTTGAGAAAAAGAGTTAAACATGTTTGAGAAAAGAGTTAAACAAGTTTGAGAAAAAGAGTTAAACATGTTTGACAAAAGAGTTAAACATGTTTGAGAAAAAGAGTTAAACATGTTTTAGAAAAAGAGTTAAACATGTTTTAGAAAAAGAGTTAAACATGTTTGAGAAAAGAGTTAAACATGTTTGAGAAAAAGAGTTAAACATGTTTGAGAAAAGAGTTAAACATGTTTGAGAAAAGAGTTAAACATGTTTGAGAAAAGAGTTAAACATGTTTGAGAAAAGAGTTAAAAATGTTTGAGAAAAAGAGTTAAACATGTTTGACAAAAGAGTTAAACATGTTTGAGAAAAAGAGTTAAACATGTTTGAGAAAAGAGTTAAACATGTTTGAGAAAAAGAGTTAAACATGTTTGAGAAAAAGAGTTAAACATGTTTGAGAAAAGAGTTAAACATGTTTGAGAAAAAGAGTTAAACATGTTTGAGAAAAAGAGTTAAACATGTTTGAGAAAAAGAGTTAAACATGTTTGAGAAAAGAGTTAAACATGTTTGACAAAAGAGTTAAACATGTTTGACAAAAGAGTTAAACATGTTTGAGAAAAGAGTTAAACATGTTTGAGAAAAGAGTTAAACATGTTTGAGAAAAAGAGTTAAACATGTTTGAGAAAAAGAGTTAAACAAGTTTGAGAAAAGAGTTAAACATGTTTGAGAAAAAGAGTTAAACATGTTTGAGAAAAGAGTTAAACATGTTTGACAAAAGAGTAAAACATGTTTGACAAAAGAGTTAAACATGCTTGAGAAAAGAGTTAAACATGTTTGAGAAAAGAGTTAAACATGTTTGAGAAAAGAGTTAAACATGTTTGAGAAAAAGAGTTAAACATGTTTGAGAAAAAGAGTTAAACAAGTTTGAGAAAAGAGTTAAACATGTTTGAGAAAAGAGTTAAATATGTTTGAGAAAAAGAGTTAAACAAGTTTGAGAAAAGAGTTAAACATGTTTGAGAAAAGAGTTAAATATGTTTGAGAAAAGAGTTAAACATGTTTGAGAAAAAGAGTTAAACATGTTTGAGAAAAGAGTTAAATATGTTTGAGAAAAAGAGTTAAACATGTTTGAGAAAAAGAGTTAAACATGTTTGAGAAAAAGAGTTAAACATGTTTGAGAAAAGAGTTAAACATGTTTGAGAAAAGAGTTAAACATGTTTGACAAAAGAGTTAAACAAGTTTGAGAAAAAGAGTTAAACATGTTTGACAAAAGAGTTAAACATGTTTGAGAAAAAGAGTTAAACATGTTTGAGAAAAAGAGTTAAACATGTTTGAGAAAAAGAGTTAAACATGTTTGAGAAAAGAGTTAAACATGTTTGAGAAAAGAGTTAAAAATGTTTGAGAAAAAGAGTTAAACATGTTTGACAAAAGAGTTAAACATGTTTGAGAAAAGAGTTAAACATGTTTGACAAGAGTTAAACAAGTTTGAGAAAAAGAGTTAAACAAGTTTGAGAAAAAGAGTTAAACATGTTTGACAAAAGAGTTAAACAAGTTTGAGAAAAAGAGTTAAACATGTTTGACAAAAGAGTTAAACATGTTTGAGAAAAAGAGTTAAACATGTTTGAGAAAAAGAGTTAAACATGTTTGAGAAAAGAGTTAAACATGTTTGAGAAAAGAGTTAAACATGTTTGAGAAAAAGAGTTAAACATGTTTGAGAAAAAGAGTTAAACATGTTTGAGAAAAAGAGTTAAACAAGTTTGAGAAAAAGAGTTAAACATGTTTGACAAAAGAGTTAAACATGTTTGACAAAAGAGTTAAACAAGTTTGACACTTAAACATGTTTGAGAAAAGAGTTAAACATGTTTGAGAAAAGAGTTAAACATGTTTTAGAAAAAGAGTTAAACATGTTTTAGAAAAAGAGTTAAACATGTTTGAGAAAAAGAGTTAAACATGTTTTAGAAAAAGAGTTAAACATGTTTTAGAAAAAGAGTTAAACAAGTTTGAGAAAAAGAGTTAAACATGTTTGAGAAAAGAGTTAAACATGTTTGAGAAAAGAGTTAAACATGTTTGAGAAAAAGAGTTAAACATGTTTGAGAAAAAGAGTTAAACAAGTTTGAGAAAAGAGTTAAACATGTTTGAGAAAAGAGTTAAATATGTTTGAGAAAAAGAGTTAAACAAGTTTGAGAAAAGAGTTAAACATGTTTGAGAAAAGAGTTAAATATGTTTGAGAAAAGAGTTAAACATGTTTGAGAAAAAGAGTTAAACATGTTTGAGAAAAGAGTTAAATATGTTTGAGAAAAAGAGTTAAACATGTTTGAGAAAAAGAGTTAAACATGTTTGAGAAAAAGAGTTAAACATGTTTGAGAAAAGAGTTAAACATGTTTGAGAAAAGAGTTAAACATGTTTGACAAAAGAGTTAAACAAGTTTGAGAAAAAGAGTTAAACATGTTTGACAAAAGAGTTAAACATGTTTGAGAAAAAGAGTTAAACATGTTTGAGAAAAAGAGTTAAACATGTTTGAGAAAAAGAGTTAAACATGTTTGAGAAAAGAGTTAAACATGTTTGAGAAAAGAGTTAAACATGTTTGACAAGAGTTAAACAAGTTTGAGAAAAAGAGTTAAACAAGTTTGAGAAAAAGAGTTAAACATGTTTGACAAGAGTTAAACATGTTTAAAAAGAGTTAAACATGTTTGACAAGAGTTAAACATGTTTAAAAAGAGTTAAACATGTTTGACAAAATGACAGAAGAGTTAAACATGTTTGAGAAAAGAGTTAAACATGTTTGGCAGAGGAAAGAGTTAAACATGTTTGACAAAATTGTTAAACATGTTTGCCCAAAGAGTTAAAAATGTTTGCCCAAAGAGTTAAAAAATTTTGACAAAAAAAAAGAGTTAAACATGTTTGACAAAAGAGTTAAACATGTTTGACAGAAAAAAGAGTTAAACATGTTTGACAGAGGAAAGAGTTAAACATGTTTGACATAGGAAAGAGTTAAACATGTTTGACAGAGGAAAGAGTTAAACATGTTTGACAGAGGAAAGAGTTAAACATGTTTGACAGAAAAAAGAGTTAAACATGTTGGACAAAATTGTTAAACATGTTTGACAAAAGAGTTAAACAAGTTTGACACTTAAACATGTTTGAGAAAAGAGTTAAACATGTTTGAGAAAAGAGTTAAACATGTTTTAGAAAAAGAGTTAAACATGTTTTAGAAAAAGAGTTAAACATGTTTGAGAAAAAGAGTTAAACATGTTTGACAAAAGAGTTAAACATGTTTGACAAAAGAGTTAAACATGTTTGAGAAAAGAGTTAAACATGTTTGAGAAAAGAGTTAAACATGTTTGAGAAAAAGAGTTAAACATGTTTGAGAAAAAGAGTTAAACAAGTTTGAGAAAAGAGTTAAACATGTTTGAGAAAAAGAGTTAAACATGTTTGAGAAAAGAGTTAAACATGTTTGACAAAAGAGTAAAACATGTTTGACAAAAGAGTTAAACATGCTTGAGAAAAGAGTTAAACATGTTTGAGAAAAGAGTTAAACATGTTTGAGAAAAGAGTTAAACATGTTTGAGAAAAAGAGTTAAACATGTTTGAGAAAAAGAGTTAAACAAGTTTGAGAAAAGAGTTAAACATGTTTGAGAAAAGAGTTAAATATGTTTGAGAAAAAGAGTTAAACAAGTTTGAGAAAAGAGTTAAACATGTTTGAGAAAAGAGTTAAATATGTTTGAGAAAAGAGTTAAACATGTTTGAGAAAAAGAGTTAAACATGTTTGAGAAAAGAGTTAAATATGTTTGAGAAAAAGAGTTAAACATGTTTGAGAAAAAGAGTTAAACATGTTTGAGAAAAAGAGTTAAACATGTTTGAGAAAAGAGTTAAACATGTTTGAGAAAAGAGTTAAACATGTTTGACAAAAGAGTTAAACAAGTTTGAGAAAAAGAGTTAAACATGTTTGACAAAAGAGTTAAACATGTTTGAGAAAAAGAGTTAAACATGTTTGAGAAAAAGAGTTAAACATGTTTGAGAAAAAGAGTTAAACATGTTTGAGAAAAGAGTTAAACATGTTTGAGAAAAGAGTTAAAAATGTTTGAGAAAAAGAGTTAAACATGTTTGACAAAAGAGTTAAACATGTTTGAGAAAAGAGTTAAACATGTTTGACAAGAGTTAAACAAGTTTGAGAAAAAGAGTTAAACAAGTTTGAGAAAAAGAGTTAAACATGTTTGACAAAAGAGTTAAACAAGTTTGAGAAAAAGAGTTAAACATGTTTGACAAAAGAGTTAAACATGTTTGAGAAAAAGAGTTAAACATGTTTGAGAAAAAGAGTTAAACATGTTTGAGAAAAGAGTTAAACATGTTTGAGAAAAGAGTTAAACATGTTTGAGAAAAAGAGTTAAACATGTTTGAGAAAAAGAGTTAAACATGTTTGAGAAAAAGAGTTAAACATGTTTGAGAAAAGAGTTAAACATGTTTGAGAAAAGAGTTAAACATGTTTGAGAAAAAGAGTTAAACATGTTTGAGAAAAAGAGTTAAACATGTTTGAGAAAAAGAGTTAAACAAGTTTGAGAAAAAGAGTTAAACATGTTTGACAAAAGAGTTAAACATGTTTGACAAAAGAGTTAAACAAGTTTGACACTTAAACATGTTTGAGAAAAGAGTTAAACATGTTTGAGAAAAGAGTTAAACATGTTTTAGAAAAAGAGTTAAACATGTTTTAGAAAAAGAGTTAAACATGTTTGAGAAAAAGAGTTAAACATGTTTTAGAAAAAGAGTTAAACATGTTTTAGAAAAAGAGTTAAACAAGTTTGAGAAAAAGAGTTAAACATGTTTGAGAAAAGAGTTAAACATGTTTGAGAAAAGAGTTAAACATGTTTGAGAAAAAGAGTTAAACATGTTTGAGAAAAAGAGTTAAACAAGTTTGAGAAAAGAGTTAAACATGTTTGAGAAAAGAGTTAAATATGTTTGAGAAAAAGAGTTAAACAAGTTTGAGAAAAGAGTTAAACATGTTTGAGAAAAGAGTTAAATATGTTTGAGAAAAGAGTTAAACATGTTTGAGAAAAAGAGTTAAACATGTTTGAGAAAAGAGTTAAATATGTTTGAGAAAAAGAGTTAAACATGTTTGAGAAAAAGAGTTAAACATGTTTGAGAAAAAGAGTTAAACATGTTTGAGAAAAGAGTTAAACATGTTTGAGAAAAGAGTTAAACATGTTTGACAAAAGAGTTAAACAAGTTTGAGAAAAAGAGTTAAACATGTTTGACAAAAGAGTTAAACATGTTTGAGAAAAAGAGTTAAACATGTTTGAGAAAAAGAGTTAAACATGTTTGAGAAAAAGAGTTAAACATGTTTGAGAAAAGAGTTAAACATGTTTGAGAAAAGAGTTAAACATGTTTGACAAGAGTTAAACAAGTTTGAGAAAAAGAGTTAAACAAGTTTGAGAAAAAGAGTTAAACATGTTTGACAAGAGTTAAACATGTTTAAAAAGAGTTAAACATGTTTGACAAGAGTTAAACATGTTTAAAAAGAGTTAAACATGTTTGACAAAATGACAGAAGAGTTAAACATGTTTGAGAAAAGAGTTAAACATGTTTGGCAGAGGAAAGAGTTAAACATGTTTGACAAAATTGTTAAACATGTTTGCCCAAAGAGTTAAAAATGTTTGCCCAAAGAGTTAAAAAATTTTGACAAAAAAAAAGAGTTAAACATGTTTGACAAAAGAGTTAAACATGTTTGACAGAAAAAAGAGTTAAACATGTTTGACAGAGGAAAGAGTTAAACATGTTTGACATAGGAAAGAGTTAAACATGTTTGACAGAGGAAAGAGTTAAACATGTTTGACAGAGGAAAGAGTTAAACATGTTTGACAGAAAAAAGAGTTAAACATGTTGGACAAAATTGTTAAACATGTTTGCCCAAAGAGTTAAAAATGTTTGCCCAAAGAGTTAAAAATGTTTGACAAAAAAAAGAGTTAAACATGTTTGACAAAAGAGTTAAACATGTTTGACAGAGGAAAGAGTTAAACATGTTTGACAGAGGAAAGAGTTAAACATGTTTGACAAAAGAGTTAAACATGTTTGACAGAAAAAAGAGTTAAACATGTTTGACAGAGGAAAGAGTTAAACATGTTTGACAGAGGAAAGAGTTAAACATGTTTGACAGAGGAAAGAGTTAAACATGTTTGACAGAGGAAAGAGTTAAACATGTTTGACAGAAAAAAGAGTTAAACATGTTGGACAAAATTGTTAAACATGTTTGCCCAAAGAGTTAAAAATGTTTGCCCAAAGAGTTAAAAATGTTTGACAAAAAAAAGAGTTAAACATGTTTGACAAAAGAGTTAAACATGTTTGACAGAGGAAAGAGTTAAACATGTTTGAGAGACCAAACTCAATTAAACTTTGACATAAATTTTATTGACCAACACAAGAAAAATGCAAATGATTTAAATAATTTAATCGGTTTCTTCTTAGGTAATTATTTTCTATTCATATTCCGTCACAATTTTACATACAATAACATTTCTACCAATTTTCTCCCTGCAAATAAGTCCAAACTATCTAAATTGTATTCCCATTATAAAGAGCTGCATGAAAGTTGTGAAAAGTTGTTCACAATTGGAATGGTGTGCCATAGAAATTAAACCAAGATTTGAACGACGCCTTTGGCACTATTGTCAAAAACTTCCGATGCAGATATTAGCGATGGAATATTAGGGTATAAGAATACTAGAGTATAAGGGTATAAGGATATTAGAGTATAAGGGTATAAGGATATAAGAGTATACGTATATAAGGGAATTAGGATATAAAGGTATTAGTATATAAGGGTATTAGGATATAAGGGTATAAGGATATAAGGGTATAAGGATATAAGGGTATTAGGATATAAGGGTATTAGGATATAAGGGTATTAGTATATAAGGGTATTAGTATATAAGGGTATTAGGATATAAGGGTATTAGGATATAAGGGTATTAGTATATAAGGGTATAAGGATATAAGGGTATTAGGATATAAGGGTATTAGGATATAAGGGTATTAGGATATAAGGGTATTAGGATATAAGGGTATTAGTATATAAGGGTATTAGGATATAAGGGTATTAGGATATAAGGGTATTAGGATATAAGGGTATTAGGATATAAGGGTATTAGGATATAAGGGTATTAGGATATAAGGGTATTAGTATATAAGGGTATTAGGATATAAGGGTATTAGGATATAAGGGTATTAGGATATAAGGGTATTAGTATATAAGGGTATTAGGATATAAGGGTATTAGTATATAAGGGTATTAGGATATAAGGGTATTAGGATATAAGGGTATTAGGATATAAGGGTATTAGGATATAAGGGTATTAGGATATAAGGGTATTAGGATACCAGTGTACTTTCCCGTTAAAAATAACGGGTTTTCTTCAATACCAATTTATTAGGTTACTTTTGAATGAATTCAATTAAAAAAAATCTGCATACACTAATTATTATAACTTATTTTATAGACAAAATATTAATCTATACTATAATAAGAGCCGCGACCGTCTGTCCGTCCGTGTGTCACACTTTCATTAGGAAATAAACATTAAAAGGAGAAACAAATCTTTTGTGGCAGTATCATGACTACGGACTACAATAATATTGACACTATAAATAATTATTATCATTTAAAAATTAAATTTATATATTGACTTTTGAGAGATTTTTTTGATTAATCAGAATATGTGTATCCATAATACATATGTTCATTGGAATGTAATTTAGATTCAATAACAGGTACTGTACTAGTCAAGGTTCATAGACTATAACAGGTTAAACGAAAGTGGAAAAAATTGCCATTGAGAAAACAACATTTTCTGTCTTCATTCTTGAATATCTCTTAAACGGTAGATTAAACTTGCGCGTGAGTCAAAATAGAATTCTTTAGAATTTAATAATCTATCGAATGGTATAAAAAATATTTCAAAGAAATGGTTATTACCACTGTTAAAAGAACATAAAGCTAACTGCTATTCACGTCGTTGTCCGTTGATTAATGGACACTGGTCAACATTTTCATCCGCTTTAATTACTGTAGCTAAAAGCCTAAAATAAGAACAAACATAATATTGCAATAATAATATAAGAAATAAACAATGTAAAATGTCAATTATTTGTAACATAGGTTTCATAGGTTTTAATCTAAAGAATTTGTAGACTCAGCTCTTAGTAACATTTCGTACTATTTCTATTCGTTTAACCTGTTATAGTCTATGAACCTTGGTACTAGTACTGAATAAAAACATAAGAAATTATTTAAATTTCATATCAATATATTCCCGTGCGTATCATAGTTACATTCTTCATGTTTAATACACGTCGTGTAAAAGTGGACACCAAATAAATAAATAAACACACTACGGGTTTTATCAAGATAGATATTAGAATATCAGAAAATTAAAATACTAGAATATACGAAAATTAAAAACACTAAAATTTTAGAACATTTTAACATTATAATTTATTCTTTATAGAACATTATACTAAAATGGTTTCGAAGGCATTTAATGAGATGTCAGAAAAATGAATTTTTATTCATTTTTCGCTAATTAGTAAATTGACGAATGTTGTATAAGTTAATTTCACCAAACAATAAAATAATAGAAATTTACTGCATTAAAGTACACTGTATAGTGTAGTTAGACAATTATTTTAGTCATTGAATTATATAGAATGCTAAGTGTTAAAGCGTGACGTTTTCCTTGCTACACACTGTGAATTATATAGGTTTATAATCATACAAATACCCTCCGTCCCCACTATCCGCACACTAACAAGCAACACCCCCACTGCATTATAAGTCCATTACAACTTTCCTTTCAATTATTCTCTTTAAAATCCAAGACTACATTTTAGACCATTCTTATCAGGATTTGTATGAAAATAATCCAAACTTTAGGAGAAAAGTTATGGACTGTAATGTGATTTTATTTCCCCCATTTATACATTAAAATAGTGAACAAAGTTAGCAATTTACTCCTGTGGTAATTAATTAGAAGGAATTGTGAACTAAAACATCTGAAAAACGTGAAACCGCAGAATATCTTCTGTTTGGTTAATATTCTTCAATTAAAGAAGTTAGGATATGATTGCAAGGAAGTGAAGTTTAAACATAAAACACAGTTATTATCCTTTAATATTTGAACGTTTTTAAACATAACACATTTTAAATAATACAGATAGATTAGTTCTTAATGGTATATAAATAGAGTTAGATTTCAATTAATTACTTTTTATTTGTGAGGGATTTGAACTCTTGAACGTTCTAGCTTCTAGATCATATTATAGTCACTTGTATTTAAGTATTTTAACTACTGATTTGTAACAACATTCTCCTAATATTGTTACAATATTGTCTTGATACTGTTACAAGACTCTCCTATTGTTATTAAATTGTTGCCTTGATATTGTTACAAGACTCTCCTATTGTTAAACTGAATTGATTTCAAATCATGATTACTTTTACGGTCCGATTTTTTTTTTGGACCGTAAAATTAAAGAGATCCCAAAAATCTAAGACATCGTACTTGAAGCCAAGACCGATGTCTGGATCTCGGCCCAAAAAAAAAATATTCATACGAACTAAAACTAGCCCGTGTTTTGCCCCTATCTCAAAGTAACGATATAACTAATATGAGTAATTTTAGACCTATATCGGTTCTAAATATCTATTCGAGAATATTTGAAAAATTAGTACATAGGCAACTGTATAATTACTTGGAATGTAAAACATTAATGAATGCCAGTTTGGCAAGGGCTGTTTTACGTAACAAAGGGCATATTTATGAATCCTTAAGGGCCGTACACACGTAGGGTTCTTTAAGTCTTTCCACCAGACTTTTTGCTAAGATCCTCCTACTTTTTCCAACAATATTTTTGAATCATACAAGAAAAGACGATAAATTAAAATAACTTATAGCTAATTGGTATGATCATGGATACCAATTGTAATTTATTTTAATTATATCGTTTTTTCTTGTATGATTCAAAAATCTTGTTGAAAAAGTAGGAGGAGCTTACCAACAATTCTGGTAGAAAGACATAAAAAAGCCTGCGTGAGTACGGCCCATTAGGTACAAATGACTTGGGTTTTTTCCATATATCTAGATTTTAGAAAGGCATTTGACTCGGTAGATCATGATTTACTTTTGAGCCAATTGGAGTTCTATGGAATAAGGTGAACGACATGACATTTGATTGGTTTAAGTCTTTAAGTTTTATTTGTCAAATAGAAAACAAAATCTAAATGACGTTAAGTCAGCTACTGGGATAGGGATTGGCAAATGCAGCACTCAGTGCTATTTTGGCACTCAGCGCGGCCCCACTGCCCACCAGGGAAAAAGTGCTTTGTTTTCTTCCAAGGAAAATTTAGAATTTTTAGCCCTGACTGCTTTATAAATTAAAAGGATAATATAGAAGAGTGTGGTCAACTAATTGAAGAACAGTATATTTGTAATGACCTTGATACTTTGATAGTTAATTTTATCCGTTAATAAGATATTTTTTTGTTTGTTACAATAGTGCCGGTGTTTAATTCATTTACCTCTGTCTCTTTTTATCTAGACGAGTTAATTTTATATCTTTCATACGCTTGGCTTGGGATATTCAAACACTGTGGTTAAAATTTATGCAATCATTTTTAATTCCCTTTTTTAATAAGTTAGGCAGCCATAGTAATTTATTCTGTGAATTTATGAGTTACTTATGCAAGATAGCTTAGTTTTGTTTTCATTGTGAATTATTTTCACATGAAGAAAAAAATTATTATATATCATTTATTAATTCTTTTTAATGCAAATGATAAATCTACTACCAACATTTATGCGCAAAATATGTACCGTTGTACATGTACGTACTTCAATTAAATCTACCACCTCATTATATAATTACTCAGTATCCCCAGTAATTTAGAAAACGAAAAGAAAATTGACACTGAGATTCCATTTTTCGGCAGTGAAAAACACAACGTGAGCACACCCCTGTACTGGGACATTAACCCATGCAGTTCCTCAGAGAAGTAATTTGTGCTCATTGATGTTCCTGATATACATCAATAATGTCCTTCAAAGCACAAATTATTTTAATTTTTCGATGCTGACGACTGTACTGCTTTTTGTAGAATTCGACGACATGATCTGGATAAATTATCATATTGATAAAATAGCTAATGGGTTGATTGCGAATAAGATTATGATTAATGTTGAAGAAACGAAATATATAATATTTAGTTATAGAGGAGGTTTTAAATTTGATTCAAATATTAGATGGGGGATTCAGTAGTAAGTCAAGTAAACCCAATTTAAATATCCCACTCTACCAATCACATCAGTCCCAATCTAACCATCCCACTCCAATCACATCAGTCCCAATCTAAATATCCCACTCCAATCACAACAGTCCCAATCTAACCATCCCACTCTACCAATCACATCAGTCCCAATCTAACCATCCCGATCCAATCACATCAGTCCCAATCTAAATATCCCACTCCAATCACAACATTCCCAATCTAACCATCTCACTCTACCAATCACTTTTTTCCTCCCAATCAGAGTAGGCGACAATTAGGTTTTATTAACAGAGAGTATCGTGAGTGTTCAACAAAAGGAGAAAGAGAAGATTTGTTTAAAATTGTTTTAAAATATTTGATGCATAAAATTAAAAGTATCCAATATATACAGCCTTAAAAATTCATTGGAAATAAAATCAAATAAAAATTTACCGTAGACTTTTTATCATCTTTTCATGCCAACAAGTCCGATGTATGGATCTCAAAATTACTGCACACCAGAAGTTAGAAGATATTAAGACACTGCATGTGGAATAGCTTCATCATTGCTAGCGAATATACATCAGCACTTTGAAGACTAAGCACACGATGAAGACATAACCGATCATTAACAGTCTGTCACCCTATCACCAGTCACCCATGACTGTGACTGTGGCGTGACAGTCTCAGTCACGACTGTACGTAGTTAAGGCTGACGTGGGTCGACTGTCATTCACGGAATCAATTAGAAAGAACGATCGGACAATCGCGTGACCGACAGACTGGCACACGTACGTGAAACTGTTCGGAACTCGCGACTAGAAACATATAGTGAAACGTACTTAGTGAAACTGATATGCCTAGTGAAACCGACATGCCAAGTAAAACTGGTATGCCTAGTGAAACTTTTTTCTTATATAAAAGTTGATTTGAATGACATCAGCGCTACAAATAGCCACCAGATGAACAAGACACACTAATACCGACCACCTACACGACGAGACACAGACACCCCACCCAAAACTACTCGCATCACAATAAAAACAACTGCATCCTGAATATTCAATGCTCCACATAACACTCCAACCCACAAAAACATGACACATGAAACAAACGGCAGTTGACAATAATAATAACAACAACAACACCACAACGAACAGTTTTGGAAGAAAGTAGATGCTGATTTAACGCAACACACACCATAGTCGCCTTAGTTCACAGATTTTTCCTCAAAATGTAGTTTAATGACCACTGATCTCTATCAGAGATCTTGCAATGTCAACCAGAAGTGTTCTGATTGGTGAGATCTCTCCCTATTTTTCGAAAAGTGTCATCGTCCTCGATACGATAGCTCTCTAAAAACCCAAAAGCTCAGCGGTTTTGCCATGAGAGCACCAACAATTTGCTCTTTTTCAAAATCAGTTAGGTCACTCATCTTACCTAAATATCAGATGCATCTGTAATAAGATGGAAAGTATACAATTGAGTAGCAAGTACAACCTGTTCACAGTGAATATGTACCAGCAAAATGAAAATCGGATCAAAATCAAAGATAAAGTACTAAAAAGGGTAGCAATTTTTTTGTACAGCCCCTGTATGTTATTGTAGACCATTTCACGCAGAAGTTAAAAAGCAAAGTAAAAAGTATCTCAAGTTGCAGCACAAAGTGCATAGTCATGTTCTAATTCACACAGGTGCATTTCACTGCATTGTATTTTGGTATGTTTTTTCAGAGATGAAGACTGCAATGCACTTTCTCTAATTTTATTTCCACATTTTCCCATCATATAATTAGGTATTTTAATCCGTATTCATGATACCAGCATGAGTTAAAGTATCATGGATACGTATTAAAATAACGAATTAACCCTTTCCCTCCTGACGGCATCTGCAGTAGCCATGTAATTATATGCTATTTCACATGCTAGGCATGGAACATGACGGAAATTTCCGCTCTGAGCCGGTAACGTGTTAATATATATATTTTTTAAGTTATTGTATACAATGTGTTATTGTGACTCGAAAAACTGCTTTCTTAAAAACATAATTTCAGGAGGAAAAGGATTAAATTATATATTTTGTTTCTTGCATAGTCGACAATGTGGAACAGTTCGAAAACTCGAAACTACCCCTCCCTATCTCTCTTTCAAAGAACAGTCTTTCATTGTAGCTTTGCTTTGTTTGCGATATAACCATCGTTAGCGAGAATTTAAAGCGATATCAGAGAATAAAGCATTCGCACTCGTCTCTAGAAAACAAATGAAACGCTCGAACATTTCGCGCTTCAAAAAGTATCCTACATGGCCTACTGCGATATTTGTTTCCGATATCTTTATTCTGGTGGAAATGATTGAAGTACGTAGGTACAGACTACACACCTCTTGAATTAATTACAGTGGGACTCCTCTATAGTCTAAGAACTACCCCGTATAGTGGACAAATTTACTTTAGTTTGCCATAAATAGCATCAGTTTAAAAAAAACGAATGTCCATTTTATGGCCAACTAAAGTTAATTTGTTCACTATACAGGATATTTTTCTTACTCAGCACTCTTCATTCACTATAAAGGAGTCCACTATTGAGAAAAATTAGATGTATAAAATTATAGTTTAACGAATAAAATAATGTAGCAATATTGAGGTATAGGTTTTTGATCAAAATTTTGTAATCGAAGTAATTTGTTTAAATATAAACATATATAAAAAACTAAAATCTGAAGATAACTTTTTTACAGTTTTTCTAAGAAAATTAAAAATTAAAAAAAAACTAAAAAATATCGTCAAAATAGTTCTAAATCTATTCAGAACATTTAATTCAACAAATATTCGTTACTCTTAGAAATGCTTCAATTGAAATATAAAATACAAGGTGGCGCCCTCTCGTGGTGGTGTTAAGAGTTAGACGCCATCTTTGTTTTTAACTTGCAATGACTAGGTACAACTATTATTGTCTATGTACGGTACCTAATGAATATTACATATTGTAAATGAAATTCAAAATGTATAATAAAGATTTTAGAAGCTAATTCCATTGAAATTAAACTAAGTAGCTTCGAATAAATGAATGATTTAATGAATTAATTATCTGTTCAAATAAACAGTTGATGATACGGTGGCGCCAAAGATTTTCTAGCGGTGAAGATCGATAGGCATATACAACGTACAATATTGTGCAGCCTCGTTATTTTTGTCTATTTGCTATTTTTGTCGTAGAAATGTTGTAACGATTGGCGTCACTCACGACAGTTCCTAATCCCTATCTGTAAATAATTAACATTGTCTTTTTATATATTTATTTATATCACGCTCAAAAATTTTCATACATTTAATTATATAGTTATATATTTTTTTCTGTTTTCCACATTTACTGTTGAAACCTCTATATTTAACGAGGTTATATCTGAGAGTTCGCAAGCCAAACATTGGGATTCAATCTCATTATTTCGATGTTCGAAAGGATTTGATACAGGTTATACTTTTCACTATACTTACAGGTTATACTTTTCACTATACTTACAGGTTATACTTTTCACTATACTTACAGGTTATACTTTTCACTATACTTACAGGTTATACTTTTCACTATACTTACAGGTTATACTTTTCACTATACTTACAGGTTATACTTTTCACTATACTTACAGGTTATACTTTTCACTATACTTACAGGTTATACTTTTCACTATAAAACCCCTAAACATTCATATGCCACAATTAAAACCCCTTAACATTCATATGCCACAATTAAAACCCCTTAACATTCAAATGCCACAATTAAAACCCCTTAACATTCATATGCCACAATTAAACCGCTTAACATTCATATGCCACAATTAAAACCCCTTAACATTCATATGCCACAATTAAAACCCCTTAACATTCATATGCCACAATTAAAACCCCTTAACATTCATATGCCACAATTAAAACCCCTTAACATTCATATGCCACAATTAAAACCCCTTAACATTCATATGCCACAATTAAAACCCCTTAACATTCATATGCCACAATTAAAACCCCTTAACATTCATATGCCACAATTAAAACCCCTTAACATTCAAATGCCACAATTAAAACCCCTTAACATTCATATGCCACAATTAAACCGCTTAACATTCATATGCCACAATTAAAACCCCTTAACATTCATATGCCACAATTAAAACCCCTTAACATTCATATGCCACAATTAAAACCCCTTAACATTCATATGCCACAATTAAAACCCCTTAACATTCATGTGCCACAATTAAAACCCCTTAACATTCATATGCCACAATTAAAACCCCTTAACATTCATATGCCACAATTAAACCCCTTAACATTCATATGCCACAATTAAAACCCCTTAACATTCAAATGCGGTAATTTTGCGGGTGAAGAGCATCTCCATGCCGTAATTTTGCGGGATAAGAGCCTCAGCTTGCCGTAATTTTGCGGGCGAATCGTAGCATTCCCGCACGCATTTATCACGAGAAAGATTGCAGCACATTGAATCTTGACGACAGCAGAGGGCGCCATTGTCTTCCGAATTTAAGGCCGCTGGAGTGGCCTCTTTGTTCCACGGTAATTAAGACACAGCTACAAAGAAATCGATTTTGTTTCTGATCGCAAACAAAAGGAAGAGAGCTTCTGAATGGCTCTCAGCATACGACTTGCTTTCAAAAGAAGGCCTATAACAAGCCTATCTAGGCCCATGTCTATTCTTGTAAGACACAATGTAACTCAGAGATAAAAAGCCGATAAGGATCTCGATCAGTCGAGGGAATTGAGGAGAGAAGATTCAAGTCGGTGGATAAAACTTCGTAACTGATAACGCTTTCATCGGATAGATAACATAATCTAATCAACTCCTTAACTGAATTAAGGAAGAAATTTAGAAATTTCTAAAAGAACATTTTATGGGAAAGAAGGATAAAGATTCTATTTGAAAATTTTGAGAATTTTACTCAAAATACAATTTTACACGAGTAAAGGATCTAGTGGACAATAGACCATTTATATTCACCAATAAAATCAAAACTTACTCTTAAAGCCTTTACGCACACTATCAGTTTCATGTGTTCAGAGAGAATGGAATACCATTACCATCTTTCAGAGGAAACTTTGTCGAATGTGTTGATTTCAGCGATGCCCATTGCTGCCTAACAAACAAACTGTGGCACAAATCACAGCTGTATATAGTGCAAGTTGTGAGCCGTACGACCATCGCATGACTACACATCATTGCAAGGGAGACACGGGCAGCGTCTGCCTGCCCCCTTTTATGCCATACTGTTTAGAATCCCAAAATGTACGGCTGGCAAAGGGCCAAAACAATTCCCTAATGTCATGTCGGGATAAACCAAAATCTTAGACTCGTTTTTCCATGCTTGGGTGACATCAGCGTTCATGGAAGAATTTTATGCCCACAACAAAAGAGAGCAAAGAATGGTGGAGGAATCTGGAGGAAAAAACATAATATTATCCAGTACGCTTAGCATAGTAAATAAAAAGACTGTGTGTGCATGACTTAAAACATTTTGAAATTTAGTATATCCCTTATAGTAGTAAAAGTTATTTAATGATTGCCTATTTTGTTGAAAATTTATTGAATAGCTTAGATCCATGCATTAGAACTAACATTTTTGAAATTACCTAGCAACAGCTTATAAATAAATAAAAATAAGTTTGGACTAATTTAACTAATATAAATTATTAAAAAAATCACTAAACTGATAATAAAAAGGATAGAAAGTAACTAATATAATCTAATATTTCTCTACCAATACCACCCACTTTTCCTAGACTCCATACGAACATATTCACAGTTTTTACATAGGAAATCTTCTAATTAAATGCAACATTGTTTTCCCAAAACTTATTAAACTAAAGGGATAAAAGCAAGCAACTTCCAAAATTCTAAATTCGTTCATCAAGAAACTTTCCATAAAAATAACATATTTTGTACGAACAACAGACTTGGATAATTGAAATTCTTCCTGGAATACAGAAGCAGAAACAAAACTCATTGTCTAATTACCCTTCTGATATTTCTTTAACTGCCTACCATTAACAATTGGGTTAAGAATAGAATACCATCATTTAAAAATGATATTCAAATCATCAAATTCAGGTTTTCATTAAATAAGTAACATCTTGTAGAAGAGTGAAGAGGCTAGCGGCTCCTTTTTAAGTTTTACATCAAAGACACAAGATAGAAAAGTCGAGAGGATATAATGACTTAAATTCTTCTAAGATGTGCCAACGAGTTTCAATTAACAGATCCTTTGTCAGTTTCATCTTCTTATCGTCAGAGTTAATTAGGACGATTGAATCATTTAGTTTTGATGGGAGATTAGGTCTCTCGAAACCGCAGAAACGAGATCCTAAATTTATCCTAATCTTCCCCGAGAAGGAATTAACACCGAAAATAAGGAAGGAATTTTCCTCTTTGCCCTCTCGGAAAATTATAATCACAGGCAATTTTAATTGATGATAAAATGATCATCTATCAACGGAGAAAAGTCTTCGTTTTCGAGATATAGCGCAATTACGCTTCCGGTATGTTAGGGTCTGGGAAGGTAATTTTGTAACTGATTTCTGATGTAACATTCCACCCCCCAAATCCTCCCCCCCTCCCTTCCAGGTCATTAAACAATCATGAAGTGTGCAATACATCAAGCTAGCGGATACAACAAACTGCAAGTCCAGATTGTTAACAAATGAGTTATTTGCCTAACGTTATTCTTGCCGGAAACTTATCTCGAATATCAAAAATTTAATCGATTATATCTATTGTCTTTTATTCGAACTTCTTGTTAAAAAAAACCTGACGATGTCTTTATTATGATATTTTACGATAAAATACCATCAATATTTACCGTAACGGACAATAACATACATCAAGAAATGACTTAATTACTCATAATTCATATATATGAAAATGTATTCCAATTACAATAAAGGCATACTCCGCATTTATTACGTCTCAGACTTATGACAATCGAATAAGTGTGGACATGTCTCGCTTTAATTTTTCCTTATATAGAAAATATTTTAGATATAAGTTTGGTGATTTGGATGGTTGTTTTCAGTTAAGCTGTTTTTGCCGCAACTTATGGATAGATAGATAAATAACGTATATTACTTTCCATAAAGTTACATATAATCTTTCCCACTTGCATAAGTTATGGTGAAAACAGCTTAGCTACAAACGGCAAACCAGAGTTACTCCTGAATTATTCTCTATAGCTACCTGGAGAAATAAAAGCGAGACAAGTCCCACACTTATTAGATTGTCATAAGTCTGAGACGTAATAAGAGTGGGATATGCTTGTATTCCAAAATTAGGTGTCTGCAAATTATAACAAGCAAGACGTGATAAGCAAAAGGCTTTGTTTAATTAAAGAGTATATATTAATATAAACATTAAACAACCTTTAATAGAAAGAATACTTTATAGCAAACCTAGTTGGAATAATTTTTCACATATCTAATAAATTATTAATACATCTTATAAAGAAAAAAAAATAGATTTGGACATTTTTGTTGTATAGTTAGCACAAATCACAAAAATGTTTGACGATTTAAAATATTTTCATATGTGGTTCGGAATGACCAAATCTTTTAGTTAGTCACAATCACAGATATATTGAAATTTAAATCGAATACCATATAATTTATCTAAGACGTAGTATTACCTATAAATGAATAGATTGACATGCCTACTTCATAGATATCAAAAAATTATTCTGAACTTGAATACATAGTCTATTTAATTAGAAATTATATGAGTACCCCAGGGCTCGACTTTAGGTTCAATAGTTTTCCATATTTATAAATGAAAAAGTGATCTCCCTTCTGATGAATTTAACCCATTTTTTACATAATGGTCACTATAGAGACCATTTAATATTAATAGGGTAACTACTCAATTACCGTATGCTCACAGTTACCGTACAAGGGGCGTTAACATTTAATAGGGTAACTACTCAATTACCGTATGCTCACAGTTACCGTACAAGGGGCGTTAACATTAGTCATTAGCCAATCTGAATGTTGAAAATTTTACTTAACCTATCATGACGTAACACTCACTTCACGGTAACTGTAAGCAGTCGGTAATTGGGTCGTTACCCTGTATAACGTATAACATTTTTAAAATAAGATCCAGAGTAACACACATATGAAATATTAAGTGAAAAATTTAACTAAAAAGTCTTCATACAATAAGAGGTTTAAATATGCATTATATGTTTATAATTGTAATTTGTCTTTAGATAAAAAGTAACAGTTCTAAAAAATTATATTTTTAAAATTATTTCGCATAGAGGGGATATCAAATAAATAAATAATTTTGTTCGAAAATGTACGAAATAACATGAATAATACGACTGCTTCATATCTTAAGTACTAGAACATCTAGTATTATTTTAGTGAATTAAAATGGATAAAGAGAGGTGATCCAAAATGAGTTAAATCCTCCATGCGGCAATAAACATTTAGTAATTACAGCTGTCCAGTCTGCCGTTGTTGAAATGACGCTATTAGCAGATTGGCAGACCTTTGACGCAGTCGCCGCTAACACGTCAAATGGTACGACAATTCACGTCACATACGACACAGACAACCTAAGCGTCAAAACACGTCTTGAGCGTCAAATATAACTCCAGTATAACACTTTTTAAGCGTCAGTAACCTATCACATGCGTCACCTACAGCACTAGTAACACGTCACATGCGTCATATACAGCACCATTAAACACGTCACATGCGTCAAATACAGCACCATTAAACACGTCACATGCGTCAAATACAAAACCAGTAACACGTCTTGAGCGCAAGTAACGCGTCACCTATAGCGCCACACACGTTGTTCCGTGACATCTAATTGCCATGCAGCAGTCCGTTATAACAATCGAAAGGCCGTAAATCAGAGCCACAAACGGTCCACACTGTCATTACCTGCCTCATTTATTGAATATTATTTAAAGGCAAATGCATGAGAGGAGAACATAGCTCACTTCACGGCATTAAATCAAGCCAATCCATGTAATTTCAAACTGAGTTATACCTTGCAGTCATTACCTGTGTCTCTTAGTGGTGAATGACGCTACCTCTCTTATTGACGTAGAAATTACAAACAGTAACGTAGATATGAATAGGAGTGACTGGGAATTCTACGTAACTACTAGTCATTTCTAGTAAAAATGACTAGGAGAAACGTAGAAATGACTAGAAGTGACGTAGAAATGACTAGGAGTGACGTGGAAATGACTAGGAGTGACGTAGAAATGACTAGTAGTGACGTAGAAATGACTAGTAGTGACGTAGAAATGACTAGTAGTGACGTAAAAATGACTAGGAGTGACGTAGAAATGACTAGGAGTTACGTAGAAATGATTAGTAGTTACGTAGAAATGACTACTTATTGACGTAGAAATGACTAATGACGTGGAAATGACAAAAAGTGTATCGAAGTAATAGCAATGTGACATCAATGAAATATTGAATGAAGCCAGCAGATAAATTAGGTAGATATGGAGTGTTTATAGATTATTTTCTTGTCACAGTAGTACTGTGTGTAATTAACCCTTAAACGACCAACGGGCCTGAAGTGAGCGTTCCGGTGAGAATATGGATGCATACTTTAAAAACTAATCGGTTCGAGTTGCTGAAACTCCGTGACTTTAATTGCCTATGTTCTGCTTATACATCGCATAAATATCAATAAAAATGATGCAACTCGTTTTTTTCTATTTTGTTCTATATCATTAGTTACCAGGCGGGCCTCACTTAAGCCTGGGTGAAATAAAAGAACTGTTGCATTACGTTTTGTTTTAAAACTTACAAAATTACTTTCCAGTTCGTGTTATTCAGAAAACACACAAACTAGGGCAAGAGATAACACCTTTGCTCTTTTGAGAAAGACGGAAATCTTAGATAAACTGCAACGACTGTCAAGAGAGCATTAGTGCATTAGTAGCGATCATAGTGTGAATCTATGCATTAGTAGCGATCGTAGTGTGAATCTATGCATTAGTAGCGATCGTAGTGTGAATCTATGCAATACTAGCGATCGTAGTGTGAATCTATGCAATACTAGCGATCGTAGTGTGAATCTATGCAATAGTAGCGATCATAGTGTGAATCTATGCAATAGTAGCGATCGTAGTGTGAATCTATGCAATAGTAGCGATCATAGTGTGAATCTATGCAATAGTAGCGATCATAGTGTGAATCTATGCAATAGTAGCGATCATAGTGTGAATCTATGCAATAGTAGCGATCATAGTGTGAATCTATGCAATAGTAGCGATCATAGTGTGAATCTATGCAATAGTAGCGATCGTAGTGTGAATCTATGCATTAGTAGCGATCATAGTGTGAATCTATGCATTAGTAGCGATCATAGTGTGAATCTATGCAATAGTAGCGATCATAGTGTGAATCTATGCATTAGTAGCGATCATAGTGTGAATCTATGCAATAGTAGCGATCATAGTGTGAATCTATGCAATACTAGCGATCGTAGTGTGAATCTATGCAATAGTAGCGATCATAGTGTGAATCTATGCAATAGTAGCGATCATAGTGTGAATCTATGCAATAGTAGCGATCATAGTGTGAATCTATGCAATAGTAGCGATCATAGTGTGAATCTATGCAATAGTAGCGATCATAGTGTGAATCTATGCAATAGTAGCGATCATAGTGTGAATCTATGCAATAGTAGCGATCGTAGTGTGAATCTATGCAATAGTAGCGATCGTAGTGTGAATCTATGCAATAGTAGTGATCATAGTGTGAATCTATGCAATTAGTGTAGAAAATGAAATAAGATTGGAATATTTGGAACACATCCCTTAATATTTGGAACACATTCCTTAATATTTGGAACACATTCCTTAATATTTGGAACACATTCCTTAATATTTGGAACACATTCCTTAATATTTGGAACACATTCCTTAATATTTGGAACACATTCCTTAATATTTGGAACACATTCCTTAATATTTGGAACACATTCCTTAATATTTGGAACACATTCCTTAATATTTGGAACACATCCCTTAATATTTGGAACACATCCCTTAATATTTGGAACACATTCCTTAATATTTGGAACACATCCCTTAATATTTGGAACACATTCCTTAATATTTGGAACACATCCCTTAATATTAGGAACACATTCCTTAATATTTGGAACACATTCCTTAATATTTGGAACACATTCCTTAATATTTGGAACACATCCCTTAATATTTGGAACACATTCCTTAATATTTGGAACACATCCCTTAATATTAGGAACACATTCCTTAATATTTGGAACACATTCCTTAATATTTGGAACACATTCCTTAATATTTGGAACACATTCCTTAATATTTGGAACACATTCCTTAATATTTGGAACGCATCCCTTGATATTTGGAACACATTCCTTAATATTTGGAACACATTCCTTAATATTTGGAACACATCCCTTAATATTTGGAACACATCCCTTAATATTTGGAACACATTCCTTAATATTTGGAACACATCCCTTAATATTAGGAACACATTCCTTAATGTTTGGAACATATCCCTTAATATTTGGAACACATTCCTTAATATTTGGTTTGAAGTTTAAAGAAGCATGTAACTATAACTGAAATAAGCAGTCAGAAATGAAAGTAGCTAAATGAACAAAGTCACCTATCACCAGTCAGTGACAATGCTCATGATGCAGAAAAGCTACTCTATGAATACAGTCAGCAAGAATAGTGACGAAAAGGGTCAACGAACAGTACCATGTGTAATAAATTTTTCTGGTATATAAATGAAATAAATGAACTATTTAGAATATATATACCAATAGCATTGCTATTATGGTTTCTATTGAGGTTTAGAACAAATTCAAAAAGTACGCAGGAGAAAATGCTTAGGTTATTTTCGTTATAGTTATTTTAATATTGCCAAATATATTATATAGAATAATTTTTAAATTTTCAAATATATTTAAAAAAAACAGGTCTATTGACAACTAAAATAAAAAACTAATGTAAAGAGTCATTACCTGCATTTAGGATAATAAGATTAACTGAATGATATAACAGACGAATAGTTAACCGTCACTAATTATTTATTTAAATTAGGATTTAAATAAATAATGTTAATTATCTATAAAAGTGAATTGAAACAGAATAATTTGATATTGATTATGAATAGAAAGTCTCTTTCGGTAATTAAATTGTATTATTTCATTAAAAGTATATTTTAAATATTTTAAATAAGCAAGAGGTGTGAAAGCTTAAAATAGACCAGTTACCCTTAAGAAAAATAGCAAAGTTATACCCTTTAGCTAACATTAACCAAGTTACCCTTTCAAATGAATTCAACATTGAATATTATTGATTACATTTCATGTATTTAGAAAATTGTTATGTGTTAGCATACAATTCTGATTTTATTAATAACTCATTATTTATTTGTGTACTCATACTAATCTAATCAACCATAATTGATTTTTTATCTATATTTGTTTATTTCGATCAGTAGATAATTTAAGAATTCGTGTAGCAATCGCAACCTCTTACTCCAGATTTAAGTTAATAATATTTTACAAAGGATTTATTTTACCAATTGATATTTTTGCAATAGTTTTCTCCTAGCGCACAACATCGTAGATTGGATCACCTTAAGTTACGACCAAGAAATTAGCGCCGTTCGTTCAGTATCGGATTATTAAATACTGGAAAATTGTTAATGAGATCACCTGGAGCAGGTGAAATGGTTAGGGAGTAGCGAGTAGCGTGTAATAAAGTAGAGTGTAACAAAGTAGCGTGTAGCAAAGTAGCGTGTAGCAAAGTAGAGTGTAACAAAGTAGCGTGTAGCAAAGTAGCGTGTAGCAAAGTAGAGTGTAGCAAAGTAGCGTGTAACAAAGTAGCGTGTAGCAAAGTAGAGTGTAGCAAAGTAGAGTGTAGCAAAGTAGAGTGTAACAAAGTAGCGTGTAACAAAGTAGCGTGTAGCAAAGTAGAGTGTAGCAAAGTAGAGTGTAGCAAAGTAGAGTGTAACAAAGTAGCGTGTAACAAAGTAGCGTGTAACAAAGTAGAGTGTAGCAAAGTAGAGTGTAGCAAAGTAGAGTGTAGCAAAGTAGAGTGTAGCAAAGTAGAGTGTAGCAAAGTAGAGTGTAGCAAAGTAGAGTGTAGCAAAGTAGAGTGTAACAAAGTAGAGTGTAACAAAGTAGCGTGTAACAAAGTAGCGTGTAGCAAAGTAGAGTGTAGCAAAGTAGAGTTTAGCAAAGTAGAGTGTAACAAAGTAGAGTGTAACAAAGTAGCGTGTAGCAAAGTAGAGTGTAGAAAAGTAGAGTGTAACAAAGTAGCGTGTAGCAAAGTAGAGTGTAACAAAGTAGAGTGTAGCAAAGTAGCGTGTGACAAAGTAGAGTGAAACAAAGTAGCGTGTAACAAAGTAGCATGTAGCAAAGTAGAGTGTAGCAAAGTAGAGTGTAGCAAAGTAGAGTGTAGCAAAGTAAAGTGTAGCAAAGTAGCGTGTGACAAAGTAGCGTGTAACAAAGTAGCGTGTAACAAAGTAGCGTGTAACAAAGTAGCGTGTAACAAAGTAGCGTGTAACAAAGTAGCGTGTAGCAAAGCAGCGTGTAGCAAAGCAGCGTGTAGCAAAGCAGCGTGTAGCAAAGCAGCGTGTAGCAAAGCAGCGTGTAGCAAAGCAGCGTGTAGCAAAGCAGCGTGTAGCAAAGCAGCGTGTAGCAAAGCAGCGTGTAGCAAAGCAGCGTGTAGCAAAGCAGCGTGTAGCAAAGTAGCGTGTAGCAAAGCAGCGTGTAGCAAAGCAGCGTGTAGCAAAGCAGCGTGTAGCAAAGCAGCGTGTAGCAAAGCAGCGTGTAGCAAAGTAGCGTGTAGCAAAGTAGCGTGTAGCAAAGCAGCGTGTAGCAAAGTAGCGTGTAGCAAAGCAGCGTGTAGCAAAGCAGCGTGTAGCAAAGTAGCGTGTAGCAAAGTAGCGTGTAGCAAAGCAGCGTGTAGCAAAGTAGCGTGTAGCAAAGCAGCGTGTAGCAAAGTAGCGTGTAGCAAAGTAGCGTGTAGCAAAGCAGCGTGTAGCAAAGTAGCGTGTAGCAAAGCAGCGTGTAGCAAAGCAGCGTGTAGCAAAGCAGCGTGTAGCAAAGCAGCGTGTAGCAAAGCAGCGTGTAGCAAAGTAGCGTGTAGCAAAGTAGCGTGTAGCAAAGCAGCGTGTAGCAAAGTAGCGTGTAGCAAAGCAGCGTGTAGCAAAGCAGCGTGTAGCAAAGTAGCGTGTAGCAAAGTAGCGTGTAGCAAAGCAGCGTGTAGCAAAGCAGCGTGTAGCAAAGTAGCGTGTAGCAAAGTAGCGTGTAGCAAAGCAGCGTGTAGCAAAGTAGCGTGTAGCAAAGCAGCGTGTAGCAAAGCAGCGTGTAGCAAAGCAGCGTGTAGCAAAGCAGCGTGTAGCAAAGCAGCGTGTAGCAAAGTAGCGTGTAGCAAAGTAGCGTGTAGCAAAGCAGCGTGTAGCAAAGTAGCGTGTAGCAAAGTAGCGTGTAGCAAAGCAGCGTGTAGCAAAGCAGCGTGTAGCAAAGTAGCGTGTAGCAAAGTAGCGTGTAGCAAAGTAGCGTGTAGCAAAGCAGCGTGTAGCAAAGTAGCGTGTAACAAAGTAGCGTGTAACAAAACAAAGTGCAAGAATGTCGATAATTGAATTTTTAAAAATATAAAGAAAATTATTATATTATTGATATTTGTTTGCAGGTTATAAATTATATCCAAAAGATGATGCACATCTCCCCCTCCCTCCCCAATGCCATTAATTTACTCTAGAGTCCTTTATTTTTCTTTACTTTACTTTAGTGCCCTATAAATTAGATGTTATAGTGCCGGGAAATGGTTAGGCAGTGAAAAAATGATACACGAGGTGAAATCATATTATGCTATTTAGTAACATCATCTGGGATGTACAACGTCTGCATCAACCATTATAGTCGTATCTCTCAAAAGGAAAATAAATACAAGGGACTGCAAGAAGCAGTCAGAAGGGAAAGTGACAAGCTCATAGATGCAGAAGAGCTACACCGTGAATGCAGTCACTAACAAAGGAATGGGTCAGAAGCACCGGATTAAAGATGAAAATGAAGAGGTGATAGTAAATGAAGCCTACGAGTCTACCTAACACAAAATCTAAGACCTCGTAGTTGAAGAGCATAACCCTAGCGCTATCCTCTAAAACTGCAAGTAGCGTTAAAAAAATGATAAAGATGGTATAAATGAAAAAAAGACAATATATAATCAAATTACAACAGTTCGGGGCACAAGGGATACCATCCCCCTTCTCTTCCATTCACCACAGACAGCTTCAGGATAGAGCCCCTGGATTCGAACACAGGCAATATTATTTATATTCCAGTTTGATCTAAAATATTTTCCCTTTATACTAAAAGGACTTTACAATCAGAAGATATTATTCGATTACAGTAGAAGAAACTGTTGTAATTAGAAAAGAAAATATTCCATATTACATTCCCCTTTTCACACTGGCGTTTTTTCCCATGCCGTAGTTAAGAAAATACGCTTCAACTGAATAAACGAATGTGTGTTGTATGTCCACTTAGAATGGACGAATTTCCATTGTTTCAATGTTTCACCGCGGCGTGAAAAAAACGCTCTGTGTGAAATAGGCTATATAGTATAAAAGTTACTTTCAAAGACACGTGTAAACCCTAGCAGGCATACCTCCACAAGAGTTATCCTCATCATAACTCAAAGTTAGGACAGGTAATTCGCTTCTAGCCGATACAAACAAGTTACTACTTCTTATTTTCGGCACAGTTATTTCTTTCCTCGTAATTTGATTAGTTTTGACGTCAGCGGGAACAATAAAACACTTTGGGTGACAAACAGAAAAAGAGAGGCGGTATTTCAGGCACGTGCTCTCAATCGGACGAAGCGTAAGTTTTAGCGATCTTTTCACGTCTTGATTTACAGATTTTAAGGTTGCCAAGCCGCCTTTAAGGGCATTACGTGACACTCGGCAAACAGACATGAGAAAACAGACTTATGAGGAGAATAGACATGAGAAAACAGACTTATGAGGAGAATAGACATGAGAAAACAGACTTATGAGGAGAATAGACATGAGAAAACAGACTTATGAGGAGAATAGACATGAGAAAACAGGCTTATGATGAAAATAAACATGAGAAAACAGACTTATGAGGAGAATAGACATGAGAAAACAGGCTTATGAGGAGAATAGACATGAGAAAACAGACTTACGAGGAAAATAGACATGAAAAAACAGACTTATGAGGAAATAGATATGAGAAAACAGACTCATGATGAAAATAGACATGGGAAAACAGACTTATGAGGAAATAGACATGAGAAAACATAATTATGAGGAAATAGACATGAGAAAACAGACTTATGAGGAGAAAAGACTTGAGAAAACAGACTTATGAGGAGAATAGACTTGAGAAAACAGACTCATGATGAAAATAGACATGAAAAAACAGACTTATGAGGAAACAGACATGAGAAAACAGACTCATGATGAAAATAGACATTGGAAAACAGACTTATGAGGAAATAGACATGAGAAAACAGACTTATGAGATAAAAAGTACACATGTATATATTTGTTGGTATAAATTCTTCAGAAATGAACAAATGTCATTTGATATTTCCTTCTGCTCAAATGTTTAGTGGTATAGAGAAATTGAGTGACACTAATATTTATTACTTAGTAAACCTTTTCCAAACATGTAAAACAGAATGAATTTGTGAGGGTAATTAACCTCATGAGGTTCTTGCTAGTCCAATTAATTTTCCGTGGCTAACTCTTTAGGTATCATGAGCTTTGGAAGTTTCGTATTTCTTAACAGCTTTCGAATGTGGTGTCTTTTCTATGTTTTAGATTAATGAGCTTAGTAGGAAATATGAGGGGAGTTATTTTTTAATTGGTCAGTTCTCATAGATTGAGAGTCATGTAGAATCTGGAGAAATGAGAGGAGGACAATCTGACAATAGGATATGGAAAGAGTTTCTGAAGAGTCTCCTTCACAGCGTAGGATTGGATCCATGACGGGTGGTTTTTTACCCTCCCTAGCTGTCTGTCACTCACGTTCTGTTCATGGGAGAGTCTTAAGTGTTTTCGAGACATCAGAGGCTGAAGCGGGGTGAAATCTTCGCTCACCCACACCCTTGGGGCCATAGCAAGACCTAGTCGATGAAGATCTCCACCCGTCCTATCGGGAAGAGATTTCTGACGGCAGAGAGTGAAGTGTGTACAAGGTATGACTATGTAGAACCAGATATTAAAGCAGGTTGCGGCTTTAATGTTGTTGAACAATAACCTTATGAACAGTAGAAGGCTGTAGTCAAAACCGTCACCTTAGTTCTGGGATTCAGACGAATTCTCCATCAAAGCCAATTAACAAAGCTCAAGTGGAAGACGACAATCGGTACAGACACTCTAGTACTGTGTTTTCGAAGAATTTCCCTATCTCACCCTAATCAGCAGATTCAGTGGTTGTGTAAATTCTCGTGATTATCAGTAAAGGGCCGTACACATGTAGGGTTTTTAAGTCTTTCCACCAGACTTTTTGCTAAGCTCCTCCTACTTTTTCCCCGAGAATATGAGAAAAAACGATATAATTAAAATAGATAATAATTATATTGTTTTTACTTATATTCTCGTGGAAAAAGTAGGAGGAGCTTAGCAAAAAGTCAGGTGGAAAGACTTAAAAACCCTACGTGAGTACGGCCCCTTTAATCACCAAAGTTTGTCCATGTTGTAAGTTAAACTCCTCCATAAGTTCATTAATTAATTACTTTTTTGGACGATTGTTAATTTAGGATTTATTATTTGAGCCTATGTCTGTTTGATTACTTATTGAAATGCATTTAAAAAAAATTCACCTTGCTGTTTCGGTACTATTTTTGATTTGATGTTAAATAGTTAAATGAAGAATTTGATTATATCAATTTAAAAGTAACGTAAATAGTAAATTTAATTAATTAATTTTTGTCTTCGGACAAACATTGACCCACGCACGTAATTAAATGGCAGCTCGGAATTGGTAAACCCCGCTACCAAGTGAACAAAGGAATATGATTGATATCACTTAGAAGTATATAATAAATCTCTTCACAAAGTATTAAAATTTGCCCATCACCTTCGCAAATTGCGGAAGGTTATGTCTTGATAAACATTTATATATTTGTAATCTTGCTATGTACTTAACTCAAAAAGTATTCAACCAAATTGCATGAAACTTGGTGGGCCGATTGGTCATTATCCAGGAACTATTTCATTAGATTTTGGGAGCAATCAGGTCAAAGGTCAATGGGCGCTCTATTAGTGCCCGTCATATTGTTTAATATTTTATAAATCTTGTGACAATATGATTTTAAAATCAAAGATCTTTAAACTATTATAGACGGAAAAAATTAAACAGTATTGCTTCGTTCCACACCAGCGATATACAGTATTCGATACCATTTCATTTAGTCTATAAAATTCTTACGATCGATGATATTAAATGCATATTGTCTCAACCCTATATATTATTCACAGAGTTACATATTCGATATCACAGCATTGATATTTTAAAGTACATTAGATATTATATATATAAAGCATCCATTTATTCATTGAGGTTCGAAGTCAATAAAATATTCTACATTTTGAAGTCCATTGGGAAAAAGATAAATTCGAACCGACAATTGCCCTATAATTGAACATCAAAAAGGATTCGAACATAAGGATTTAAACATAAGGATCCAGTCACTCTATGTATATGGACTGAAGTATTGAAAAATAGAGCGAAAATAGTTATAACTAATAATAGCGCAGTAATAGCAAACTGTAACTAATAATAGCGCAGTAATAGCAAACTATAATTAATAATAGCGCAGTAATAGCAAACTGTAACTAATAATAGCGCAGTAATAGCAAACTATAACTAATAATAGCGCAGTAAAAGCAAACTGTAAATAATAATAGCGCAGTAATAGCAAACTATAACTAATAATAGCGCAGTAATAGCAAACTATAACTAATAATAGCGCAGTAATAGCAAACTATAACTAATAATAGCGCAGTAATAGTTAAATTGAAACTACAATGAATAAAATATTCATACAATTTGGCAGCTCTGTTTACATATATTTAAACTTTATAAAAATATAACAAATGCTTATTAAACACTATTTTTATTCATGCGCATGTATGTATGTAGTTAGAGTTTCTATTGACTTTTAGTCTGTTAAATGACTTTACTTACAGTAATGGATCTCTCTCTAGAAGTTTGTTATTGGTCTTTCATTTGAGATTTGGAAAATAAATGCGACTTTTCAATTTATTTTAGAGCTTTGGTTTTTGTTGGAGAGGTTCCACCAGATGATATCAGAGTGATAGGTTCCACCAGATGATATCAGAGTGATAGGTTCCATCAGATGATATCAGAGTGATAGGTTCCACCAGATGATATCAGAGTGAGAGGTTCCACCAGATGAAATCAGAGTGAGAGGTTCCACCAGATGATATCAGAGTGAGAGGTTCCACCAGATGATATCAGAGTGAGAGGTTCCACCAGATGATATCAGAGTGAGAGGTTCCACCAGATGATATCAGAGTGATAGGTTCCACCAGAAGATATCAGAGTGATAGGTTCCACCAGAAGATATCAGAATGATAGGTTCCACCAGAAGATATCAGAATGATAGGTACAGCAGATGATATCAGAGTGATAAGTTCCACCAGATGATATCAGAGTGATAAGTTCCACCAGATGATATCAGAGTGATAGGTTCCACCAGAAGATATCAGAGTGATAGGTTCCACCAGAAGATATCAGAGTGATAGGTTCCACCAGAAGATATCAGAATGATAGGTACACCAGATGCTATCAGAGTGATAAGTTCCACCAGATGATATCAGAGTGATAAGTTCCACCAGATGATATCAGAGTGATAAGTTCCACCAGATGATATCAGAGTGATAAGTTCCACCAGATGATATCAGAGTGATAAGTTCCACCAGATGATATCAGAGTGATAAGGTCCACCAGATGATATCAGAGTGATAGGTCCACCAGATGATATCAGAGTGATAAGTTCCACCAGATGATATCAGAGTGATAGGTCCACCAGATGATATCAGAGTGATAAGTTCCACCAGATGATATCAGAGTGATAAGGTCCACCAGATGATATCAGAGTGATAAGTTCCACCAGATGATATCAGAGTGATAAGGTCCACCAGATGATATCAGAGTGATAGGTCCACCAGATGATATCAGAGTGATAGGTCCACCAGATGATATCAGAGTGATAAGTTCCACCAGATGATATCAGAGTGATAGGTCCACCAGATGATATCAGAGTGATAGGTCCACCAGATGATATCAGAGTGATAAGTTCCACCAGATGATATCAGAGTGATAGGTTCCACCAGAAGATATCAGAGTGATAGGTTCCACCAGAAGATATCAGAATGATAGGTACACCAGATGATATCAGAGTGATAGGTCCACCAGATGATATCAGAGTGATAGGTCCACCAGATGATATCAGAGTGATAGGTCCACCAGATGAATATAATTTAACATTTTTCACTATTTTTTTTATAAATAAATTATGAAATAAATGTTATTGATAAAAGAAAGTATTTTCTTATGAAAAGAAAAATATAATTCCCTCTTTAAGATTCACATTCAATAGATTCACATTCAATAGATCCACATTCAATAGATTCACATTCAATAGATCCACATTCAATAGATTCACATTCAATAGATTCACATTCAATAGATTCACATTCAATAGATTCACATTCAATAGATCCACATTCAATAGATCCACACTCAATCGATCCACATTCAATAGATCCACATTCAATAGATTCACATTCAATAGATCCACATTCAATAGATTCACATTCAATAGATTCACATTCAATAGATTCACATTCAATAGATTCACATTCAATAGATTCACATTCAATAGATCCACATTCAATAGATCCACATTCAATCGATCCACATTCAATAGATCCACATTCAATAGATCCACATTCAATAGATCCACACTCAATCGATCCACATTCAATCGATCCACATTCAATAAATCCACACTCAATAGATCCACAATAAATCCAGTCAATAAAGACGGTAGGATCGAGACAATGAGGAGGTGATCATCAGATCTTATCGTAAGGGGATCCATCTATTTTTTAGTCAGTTCTTGAACAACCATCTCATATGTCTGAAGAAACTAAAAAAAAACCTACTTCTAAAATCGAAGACCAAATCGTGTTTTAAAAAAATCTGAAGGCAAAGATCTAACATTTCAAGAATTTTCTTCAGTCATGTCGATGCTATACTAACAAATTTATTCTATCTGTTTTACAATTATACATAAACTATTTATTTTCGAAGGCTACTCTAAATATTTTCCATGGTATATTCAAATTTAACATATTACAACCGGCTGTTGGTCGGTCAATTCAACTATTTTTTTGTTAACCCTGAAAGCAATCTTAATTTTTTCCTCCACTTTTGTGTGTCTATGCAGCAGGAGCATTTATTTGTGGCAGAGCCATTGATAAATCTACGACAATGCGGGCAGGATTCTCTTCGATCGCTGTACCAAGTCCCGAGTGAAAGAGTCTCTCGAGAGAAATCCTATCAGAGGTCCTGAGACGATTTTTTTGCCACACAAAAGGACGCTAGGCTGTGCGCGCCAAAAAGAGAGAAACTTCATAGAAAACTCACCGCCGCTGTCTCTAAAGGGTGACTGCTTTAAAATAGGAAAAAAGAAATGCTGGCAAGCGACGGGATCAGAAAATGATTTTCGATCATTTCCGGCTCACATCGGTTTAGAAAGGGGAGGCCTATTTATTCGAACAATTTTGAAACGATACTTCTGAAGGAGAAAAGTGAGACTAATCTATTTGCAAACTATTTTATAGAGGAAGCATTTGTGCTTTGTATACAACTTTTTAAAGGTCAATCTAGAAGTAAATAGGACATTAGATGATAAAAGATAGAAAAGGTCAATCTTGCAGCAAATGTGACCATAGAGGCCAAAGGTAGAAGAAGTCAATCTTGCAGCAAATGTGACCATAGAGGCCAAAGGTAGAAGAGGTCTGTGTAACTATTGGAAAGAAATCAGAGGTGACAATGAGCTTCGAAATGGGTTCACTCGAGAGACCACTTCTAAACCACAAACACTTCTCCTGATTGGTTAACTCTCAACACTCTGACTATTTTGCAGAATAAATTGAAATGCTATTGAAAATAACCCAAGATATCACGGGAATTAATTCCATGCTCGGTTGAAAGAAAATAACATTGTAAATTGTCATAATTATTAAAATTTATCAACGCAAATATGCAAATTCAAACTAAATTTTTTCTAAAACCATCGTATAAAGGGTTGTAGTTTATGAAAATAATTTCACAATGAGATTTAACTCTGACATAGTAAAGCTCTGTAAAAGATGTTTGATTGTTGTTTTTACTGTTGGCGCAAAATGTATATTTCTCTATTTTCTTTAGCATACGGTTTTATAATTTAAAAAAAATTTACACACAATTTTTTTATTGAAATTTTATTGAATTGGATTTTATAAAAACAGCTTTAAGACTGAGAAAAATTTTAACATAAATCTAATTTTTAAAAGTAATTAATTTTCTGCAGTTTTTAAATCAATATATTTGATTGTTTGTATAGTCAATGAAACTTAATATTAAAAATACAGTAGAACTCCTCTATAATGAAATCCTATATAGTGAAAAGTAGAGTCCTGAGAGGAAGTAGCCTCTATATTGAATAAATTTTCTTCAGTCCGCCATAAAAGGGCCAATAGTTCAAAAAACTGATGACCATTCATGGCAGACTAGAGAAATTTATTCACTATAGAGGCTACTTCCTTACTCAGGACACTACATTCACTATACAGGACTTCATTATAGAGGAGTCCTACTGTATCTGCTTTGAATTGTTTTGAATAAAAATTACCTTTAGTCAATTTACCTAAATTTGAATAAGTAATTGTCGAACTTTACACTATCATCACTTTAATGACTATCGTCTGCGATATTCCAAACACTTCGTTCTTTTGCACTGAGTATTTGTTCTATTAGTATTTACTCACGATTAAAAAAGGGGTTCGTTTGAAATTTTAAATCATTAGATAATTATATTATATACAAAATTACTTTAAAAATTACTGTAAATGTACAAAAAGGAAAACTGACGCTTTAACAAAAAATGTATTTATGTGCAGTATTGAAAAATAGATTAAACCTTATAAATGCAACATGTGAATAGAAACAACTAATGGAGTACTACATGGATAAAAAATAATGTAATTAAAAATTCATTATTTTAATTTCTCAAGAAGATGCTTAATTTAACGTATATAAAATGCAGTTTAAAACAAATGTAACCCCTGGGGTACACACCCCCAGGGAAAGCTGAGGGTATACTTTACTAGACATTATTCCAAGTAACAACATATAGATCAGTAAAAGTCAGTAAGAAAATAATTCCTATTTCTCTAATCTGCCCAGACAATATAAAGACATAGCTATGCTCTTACATTTAAAACTAAAATAAAGTAAATAAAGTACTGATGAAGTTATAGGTGAAATGATACACAACAACAATCATACCCTGGGTATAGAGCTGTACTTGTCTCTACTAACAACAACAATCATACCCTGGGTACAGAGCTGTACTTGTCTCTACTAACAACAACAATCATACCCTGGGTACAGAGCTGTACTTGTTTCTACTAACAACAACAATCATACCCTGGGTACAGAGCTGTACTTGTCTCTACTAACAACAACAATCATACCCTGGGTACAGAGCTGTACTTTGTCTCTACTAACAACAACAATCATACACTGGGTACAGAGCTGTACTTGTCTCTACTAACAACAACAATCATACCCTGGGTACAGAGCTGTACTTTGTCTCTACTAACAACAACAATCATACCCTGGGTACAGAGCTGTACTTGGTCTCTACTAACAACAACAATCATACACTGGGTACAGAGCTGTACTTGTCTCTACTAACAACAACAATCATACCCTGGGTACAGAGCTGTACTTCTTCTTAATAATACTATTATGTAAATTAATCTTATATTTTTTTCAAATCTTAAATAGGATTTATTTTAGAACTAACCAATTTCCTTAGTTACTTACTATAATTCAAAACAAATAAAATTCTATTACCCTTACCCATGAACGGCAAAAACGATAAGGATAAGGAAGGATAAGGATATTTATTGATGAAAAGTAAAAACAGTTACAATAACATCAAGCCCTTATATAATGCCCCTAATTGGGGAATTTTCGGGCAAAAAATCATATACATTATTAGTACTTTAGATTTAATTTTTCATTTCACACTTGATAAAACTAAAAAAATTCTTCCATTGCACAAACTAATATTGTCTCAAAAAGCATGAAAAAACGCCCAATCTAAGTACATACAAAACACATACATTTATTCAGTCGTAGCGTTTTTTTCATGCACGAATTTCATGCTGCTGCATGAAAAAAACGCCCGTGTGAAAGGGGCCTAATGTTTGAATTTACAAAAACTCAGTCGTAGTTAGGCTTTATATCCTGATAATGTTACCTAATAATCGGTGATTTCAAGATCAAATTATAAATCATTTTAATGTTAAAAATAACTAATGGACATAATTTACTATTGATGAAGGTTCGTTAATTGGTTATTTTACTCTTAAAATCTGCATTTAGGTAAATAAATGAAAACAACTTTTATATAACTCACATTTTCAGTCGTTTACCACCGTCGGTTGGATGCTCAAGGATGCAGAAAAGCTACTCATCAATGCAGTCACTTACCAAGTAATGTGACGGATAGGTTTTTAGGAATAAATCCTAAAAAGGTTACGTTGTACAAATTATTAATTAACTGAAGAACCTTAAGGTATTTTAGAGAGCATAACGTAGGGTAAAGCAGGTAAATTGCGGTACACTAACTATCTGCGGCCTCTAACAACAGAAACAACATAGCTTCAAAACACACAATAAAAACTTAAATTAATAAATTATAGCATGCACTGCGCTTCTTTTGGTAGGTATGAAACATTTAGATGTAATTTCCGTTCAGAAAGTTTTGGACTCTCTTGAAAGGGGCTTCAATTAAAAAATAAACGGCCGCAATTTACCTGCGTGACCCTAGTTAGAACTCGAACACTCATAGTAGTTGGATAGTGGATGTTAACACAGGTCATGAACCAGTCTGACTATTTATGATTGACCTATCGTGACCTGTACTAACATCCACTTTCCGAGTACTGAGAGTGTTCGGTAATTGAGTGGCAACCCTAAAATATAAATTGTGAAATTATTTCTAGAGAATGTTAATTTATTAAGTTTTTCAGATGCTTTTAAATTCTTTGTAGAAAACAGGCCCCATAATTGCGTTAATACTAAGTACCTAGGGTAAGTCCCAAGTTATCGTACTCTCTCACATTATTGGTCATTTAAAATAAATTATAACAATCAATTAACCTCTCACTTTTCTTCTATGATCGAAAATGTAGAACTGTTCGATAACTCGTAACTGCCCTAACGTCCCACCACTAAGACCACAATAAAAATGATGGGCGAGATTTAAAATTAGATTTTATATAGGTAGGAACCATTGATTTATTTCTTCATTATATAGTTTTTAGTTAAATTGATTTTGATTTTTTGGTAAACTCCTAGTTTAGTTGACCCTTGGATCAGGTCAACTAAACTAGGATCATAGGATGCGGGTATATAAATCCTATACTATAGGTCTATTATAGCGTTGAACAATAAAAAGTAAGTTCAAATAATTAAAATAAGTTCAAATAATTTTATGATATTATGACAGTTGTAAAATAACTATTACCTATGCTATTATGATTTTTACAATTCAGATTTATATGAAAATAAAATATTATTTGAATGTAATATGTATCTATAATACCGATCAACTATTCAAGAGATTGTCTTATTATTGAAAAAAAAAAATGAACTTTTAAAATATTTTCCATTTTTCAACAATTCAAGAAAGTGTTTTCAATTTAATTTTTTTTACCAAATTTTGTAAATAAGAATAGTCTTGTTAACGGATCCTTAATCTCATAGATATATGTAAAATATGATTTAAATATAAATATCCCTTTATATTATATACCCGCTTCCTAGTTTAGTTGACCCTATCCAAGGGTCAACTAAACTAGGAGTTTGCCGATTTTTTATTTTGTTTAAAATTGCTTCGACATTTCATTTGCTATGGACATTAAATTAATTATTTCCCTTATTTAAACTTATGGAAGATTCATAACTACTTTTGGTAAACTTAAAATTTTAAATAAAAGTTTCTAAACCATTTGATGATTGGGAGTTTTTTTACCTAAAATAAAAAGAATATCATTATCACTAGGGTTGTTACAATATGTTTTTAAAATCATATATCTTAAGAATGTCACAGACGAAATGAAATGGTATCGAATACCAGGTATATACCGCTGGTGTAGAACCATTCAATAATACTCTTTAATTCTCATTAATAATATTTTCATGATCTATCATTTTAAAAGCATATTGTCACAACCCAAATTTATCATGAACATTTTATTTTCAATACGACCTATTTCTCACTGAGAATATATTTCTTGATGAAAGTTAAGGATTTTTTTAGAATGAATTCCATCCATTTTTTAGGAATTTTAAAAAGTAGGTACCTAGTTGCGCAGAAACAAAAATAAATCCTTCTACTCATAGTAAAATTTATTGTCAAAAAATAGGTACCGTGATCAGATCTAGCAATTTTTTTTAGGCAAATCAAATGTGCATTTCTTGTATTGAAAATGTTATGATTAAACACTATTATATATAATTTAATAGGGGAGGTTGCAGTACTCGAAAAGTTGGCGATAAGATAGAATTATAGATCATGAAGCAATCTGATTTATAAATTCTGATTGATTTATCCAATGGTAGGTGCGATCTGTGAGTGATTTATCATTTTATTCTGCTTACTAAATTTGTCGAAACATTCCATGTCAGTTAGAGAACAGGTAACTGAAGAAATAATTTTATGCATTTTTTATATTACATTTCCAGAGACTAAAGAATATGGAATGTTTAACTTAGGTCATAAATAAATATTAATAAACCTTACCTAATCTAAACGAATATATTGAACAATGGGCCTACAAACCAATATAGTACGGTATAGCTAGGGTAACTACTCTAATACCGTTAAAATTAAACTAAAATTTAAAATAATTGAGTGATAAATGGAGTTGATATAACTCGAAGTTATTTTGTTTCCTATTTATGAAACGAAGGTGTATCTATACAATCCAACATTCACAATACTAACCTCTTTTTTCTTGAATTGACGACACTAATTTAACTAGTATCACTTATAGCTCGTCTATTACGTCTTAACTGCACTGCTGTAAGGAGAACACTAAATTTGATAAAAATTATTTTGGCTACCTATCTGATTCGCAACTTTTAGTAGTTTCGAGTTACATACAAATGAAACGTCATTTTTGTAGGCACTAATAATTACTAATGGGGAGCCTACATTTAACTTGCTAATCCGAAATTATATTCATATAGATAGACTTTTTCAATTCCCTTGGGCCCTGGGGATTAGCGTATGATTTAGAATTTTAGAACAAAAGGCCATAACGCTGACGTCAAAAGGAAATTAAATACAAGGGACTGGAAGTAGCTATCAGAAAGAAAAGCGGCTCTTAAAAGAAAGTCACATACCACAAGTCGGTTATAATGCTCATGGATGCAGAAAAGTTCCGTGAAGTACCGGTGTCTGTACTCATAGATGGAAGAGGAAAATGAAGAGGTGAAAGTAAATGAAGCGTACGAGCCTACCTAACCCTGAAATCTAAGACCTCGTAGTTGAAGAGCATAACCCTAGCGCTATCCTCTAAAACTGCAAGTAACGTTAAAAAATGTATAAACATTATAAAAATTAAAAAGACCATACACATTCCATATTCCAACAGTTCGTGGCCCATAGGCCCTGAACGGTGGCTGGAAATCTCAACATAAATGACCATTACGTAGTTTTCTGTATCTGCTAGTTTGTTGTACTGTACACTTCATGATTGTTTAATGACCTGGCAGGGGGTTTCGGGTGGCGTCAAGCTCCCCTTTACATCTCATTCATGAGTTTTATTTATACCTGAGACCAAATTCTCCGCTCAAATCTCATGTTAAATAAATATCAAAACATGTCAAAATTACTAATGTTACGTATCATTTTTAGTACTCATAATTTCAACTTTTTCTATTATTGTTCTTAAATAACACCATTATAAACTGAGACCGAATTTTCCAAGACCAAAATTTTCTAGAACCGCACTGAACCCACGTGTGTTGGTGATACAATTAGACATCCAAATTCTGAGGAAACAAAATTTTTTCATCGTTCGATTCCATTGACAATCCTTTGTTGTTGTGAAATATAAACTATACATTTCACATCTTCCAAGAACATTCCTTCATATCACCTCAAGTCGATATATTCTTTATCGGAGATATTTAATTAATTTCTGGAGTTTTGAAAAGAATTTCTTGGGAAGCAAAATTTTCTTTCGATTCCGGTGACATTCCCTCGTTGTCTTAAAAAGAATACCGCTGATCCCAATAGTTCCAGGGATGTTCCTTCGTCTTAATTTTAGGAATACTATTATACTTAACTATCTTGATAATTCTGGAGATATTTATGGGATATTCAAAATGGAATACTATCAAAAATAAATATTCCAAGAAAATTCCAGTTTGTTTCGTATGGAATACTATAGAATTACGATATTCCGTGAATAATGTGAATATACCTGGAAGATACCTTAGCGAATACTCAAACTCTCCAATATTCCCTTGTATAAGAATTTGAATAATATCCAATATTATTGTTACAGGAGGGAATATGGTAGATATTAGGAGAGTATCCCAGGAATAAATACATGGTAGCTGGGTAATTGTTGGTAGGTAGCTGATAATTAAAGTCTAAAATTGATGGGAATTGGTTAAAAGTGATGAAGAATTGGAGAGAAAGTGATGGGGAATGAGGGAAAGTGATGGGGAATGAGGGGAAAGTGATGGGGAATGAGGGGAAAGTGATGGGGTATTTCTTAAAAATTATCGTGACTGTAGAGAAAATGATGGAAATGTGGATAAAGTGAGGGAAACAACATATGAAGCACTGACGGTTACTAAATGTTGTCAAACGAAGTGTTTATGGATGATCAAGACGTATCACTGTAGCAAAATAAATCCTTGCAATCACTAAAATTGGTTTAATCAACCTTTTTGTGAGCAAAATTTTTATTTTGAAAAATCCATAATTTTTCCAGTACTGTTTGCATTTACCAATAACCACTATAGGATACTATATTAATGAAGTGAATTTTCATGGCTATCAGTTATTTAAGAACAGAAACTAGGTATATACTGGCCACCTGTGTCTACATCCTACTCTTTATTTATATTACTGTAGGTGTTACTTTCAGCTTTATGGCGCCATCTATTTAATCATATTCTCTAATTTTCGAACAAAAATTAAAGTCATATTCTTCAGGAAAACTAAACGATAGAACACCCTCATGAAAACTAAACGATAGAAAACCTTCAGGAAAACTAAATGATAGAACACCTTCAGGAAAACTAAACGATAGAACACCTTCAGGAAAACTAAACGATAGAACACCTTCAGGAAAACTAAACGATAGAAAACCTTCAGGAAAACTAAACGATAGAACACCTTCAGGAAAACTAAACGATAGAACACCTTCAGGAAAACTAAACGATAGAACACCTTCAGGAAAACTAAACGATAGAAAACCTTCAGGAAAACTAAACGATAGAACACCTTCAGGAAAACTAAACGATAGAACACCTTCAGGAAAACTAAACGATAGAAAACCTTCAGGAAAACTAAACCTCCCACCGGATATAAACAGCTGGAAGAGTATAATTATATTGCCTTCCTTTCAAAAGCATATGCCTTTTCTAATATGAATTATCTCTTAAGTACATATGTTTTATCTGCAAAACATATGCGTTTTCTCAAATGCATATTCGTTTTCTCAAATGCATAAAACCTGTTGCATATGCAGTATATTTCCCAGTGCATATACTGCATATTTGAAAATGCATATTGTCACAACCCTAACAATAACTGAGTCATACGTCTCTCTTATTACCATTTGTAACAAGTCTGAGTCGTGATTTTGGTAATAAAAGTGAAGCCTTTCTGTATGTATATTCATCCTTTATATTAAAGTTTCACAGACCTTAAAGGATGAATAAAAGAAAGTGTTTATTACAAAGAGATTTATTCTTTATACATACATAGCCATTATTTTACAGGAGTCTCATACCGAACTTCACATACAATAAAATGTACTACTAATTAACGTTGCCTATCTTGTCTGGTAAAAAATAAACTTAAAAACGATACACAAAATAGTCCTAGAAAATTAGAGGAGCAAACACCTACAGTACTCGCAAAGTGGGCGTTACCATCAGAGTGTTTATAAAAGTTAGACTGGTTGACAGCCACTTTCCGAGTACGGTAGCGTGTCCCTAGGTTAGAGGGGTGAGGTATGTATAAAAATTATCACTTTTGGACGAATAATGAGTTATATCATTAGCAGAGTACTTTGTACACACCTACCGGAGTAGGAAACTGAATGTGCAGTCAATTTGGTGTAGTAGGGGTAGTTACGAATTAACGGACAGTTACACATTTTCGGACACGCATAAATATTTAATTGTTATTTAATTTTTTTTCTTGCGTGTACGAAGATGTGGAACTGACCGATAATTCGGAGCTTACCCTAGTAAAAATAAAAAGTTACTGTTTTATTAGAGATTGTATTTGTACGATAGGTGGTTCTAAATGTTATAGAAAGAGGTATCGATACCGGTTAATGATTTAATGTTAGATTTTAGTGAGAACCTTCTTAACAATTTCTACAGACACTTTCGATCGATATTTAGTAATTAGTGAAGTTAAGTTAAGGTTACCAATGGTGATAATTAGTGAAGTTAAAGTTACCAATGGTGATACACTGTGACTAAAGTCTGTCAAATTATAACATTAAAATAAGAGAAAGTGTTGAATAAAAGTGTAAGCGAATTGTTTGGTGTTCTAGTCAGATTATTATGTATAGCCTGCTATATATAACTATACATTCTATGATATACATGGTATATGTAGCTATACGTATTATATATAGTTATACATGCATTATCTGCTATACATATGATATATAGCTAAATATATATAGTATGTATAGCGTATCACGTATACCATGTATAGCGCCACAGAATATACCTAGCTATATTTACCATGTATAGCAGAGTATAGTAAATGATAGTCCAATGCCTCTAGCTTAAAATCACAAAAAGATAGCAATATATTTCATATAAAGTTCATTAGATTTCAGCCTAATTTACCTAAGATATATACAGTGGTTGCCTTAAATAGAAATATTATTTACACACGTACATACATACATACTCACTCGCATTTTGATTAGTTGAAATGTAAAACTGCAATAAAAACATACGATTTTGCTGAATAAATACATAAAACACAAGTTTATTTTAACACATTCATAAACAAATTTTTTTAACTACCCATTTTAGGCGTGAATTTCTAAAGGTCGGAAAATGGCCACGGGTGGTCACTGGTCAGTGCCAATTTGTTCACTATACTATCCACTCACTCAGTCTGTCATAAAAAACATTAAATTCGGCTGTAGACTTACACACATAGACAGTGACTAATTTTATACAGTCAATGAGCAGTCATTTGATAGTCAGGGACTAACAAATTAGTTTTTATACAATCAAAGAAAACATTCCGCTTATATATTAGAATAATAAAGTCAATATTAAATCACAGTCTCCTAACCAAAGCTAGGGTTGCTACTTAGTTAATGAACGCCTACACATTATCGATCTTACCAGGATTTAATTTCATTAATTTTCCATGATACCACATGCATCGTGGATACATTTCTTCTTATATTAACAATACCGTTCGTATCATGGATACTAGTAAATAAGTATTTTATATTGTATCCATGATACCGCATGGATACGTTTCATGTTACATTCATTACCAATACGTATCATGGATATTATAAAAATACTAGTAAATAAGTATTTTAATTCGTATCCATGATACCGCATGGATACGTTTCTTCTTACATTACCAAACAGTATCTAACTAGTTTTTTGGGTATGATCGGCAATGCGTAACGGTTCATCAACTGGGTACAGACCCCCTTACGGGTGCATGGAAATGTTGTGCTCTAATTTAATTACCCTGCAACATCTCTAACCACTTTAGATGCAAAAATGGACGAAAAAAAAAAACATTATTTGCTTTGGACTATTTACAAAAGAGTTTAAAATAACAAAAAGAGCTCCTTCTTCTTGGTCCATTATTGTAAAACATGCCACCATTCCATAAATAACAAAACAAATAGACTTTAAATAGTTCACTTTGTTGCGGCAAATCTTACGCAACGTGAACGCTAGAAAAGAACACATTTTTGAACTTCAAACATATGTTTTCGTGACGTCAGAGGCAATGCACTCAGTGCGTTGTCGTGGCATGACGCTCAGTGCGTTGTAACACTGCGTTGTCACACACTCAGTGCGTTGTGTTTGCGTTGTTTAGAGGAATCTGTTCGGGTGCTGGTAGATGTCGTTAGGGTGAGTAGACTGAGAGGAAATGTTACTCCTGTTCATGCATTGCTGAGGGAAGAAAGAGAAAAAAACCTTATTAAATCAACATTATTATAAATTTCATTGCATTGATTTTTATCTAACCTGGTTGCTACCCCAGATGACAAATTAAGTCATGTTATCAGAGTAAACAGATCAATTTGTAAATAATTGTCTCCAATTTATCTACTACATTCACTAATTACTCACCGCTTGTTTTCTTTCCCAACTTTTCATAGCCATTTTGTACTTCTCGAACTCGTGACACCAATCACTGTACACCTGGGGGAGAAAAACGGGGGTTAGATGGGGGAGAAACGGGGGTTAGATGGGGGAGAAACGGGGGTTAGATGGGGGAGAAACGGGGGTTAGATAGCGGAGAGATGGGGATAGGTGTGTGTGAGGGGGGGGGGGGACGAGATCACCTGTACAATCGTCACTCCAAACTTCACCGGGGTGGGGTGCCAATAGACTTGTAAAGTAGAGTGAGCACCGTTCCAACTAAGCTTAACAATGAAATATTCCTATGTTATTCGTACGGGGTTAAAATGAGGGTCATTAACATCTGCATAGCTGACGATTTACCTATTCTTTGAGAATTTTAATTCAATATTTGAATAGTTACCTTAATATCAAAACCGCATTCCTTGTTCTAAAGTTTATAGAAATTAGTTTGAAAATAAAAAAAGTTACGAGTTATGCAAGACGTTTTCTGTGATCATTTTCACGTCAGAAGTTCAACTGTCAATGGCTCAGTGCCTGTCACTTCGAGAGATTGTGTGGTGCGTTTACTCGTCTCTTTGGAGCAAAGCGCCACACAACCTCTAGAAACACCTAGTAAATCGTCTGTTATACAGATATTAAATTGTTTATGAACCTCCTTTTTATCCTCGTACGAATAACATAGGTTGACTTGGAACGGAGTTGCCTTTACATTAACTACTGGTTTGATCTACAGGTGGTAAATATTTATTTAATTTATAGAATTAAAATCAATATTTTTAATGTGGTATCATAGTTACAAAATATAGCAATAAATAGTCTTCAAATTAACCAATAAAGGATATAATTTTTTTTAAGAATATCAAATTCGTTTTTCAGCAAAAAATTTATTTCATAAATATGTATTTTCTATTAATCCCCATAATAAATACAATATTTTTAACCACATGTAGAATTGCCACCCAACTTTAATATCTTTGGTTTGACAAGGAAATCTTTTAATCTTTTGACATCGTCTAATTTGCCTAAAAAGTGCACTCTAGTTTATTTAGTAGTGTAATTAATTACCATAGCAGTTCGATAAGACATTAAATAATGCGTCACACGGCAATTAAATGATAGGAAGAGTGTTAGAGATAAGGACTTCTTAATAAAGGAAAGATAAGCCTTATCTAGCCTATAGTGAGCTGATAGTGATGTGCTATTTATTAAGACACATAAAGTGATATTAATTAACTGGGGGTTATTGGATAGGAACAGCTTCAAAATAAATAATTTATTCGACTATTAATTGAGAACAACAAGTGGTACAAATAATGTTAATGAATGAATTATGAGAAAAAATAATCAATACTATTACTTTCAACTATTAGCTACCCCGTATAGTGAACAAATTTTCTTTAGTCTGCCATGAAATGGCCATTAGTGTTCTAAAACTAATGGCCATTTCATGGCTGACTAGAAAATTTTTGTTCACTATAGAGGCTACTTCCTTACTCAGGACTCTATATTCACAATAAACAGAGTTCTACTTTATAATTTCAATAATTTTTTGTGGATGATGATTTCAATTTTTTTTACAGATATTTTTCATTAAAAATTAGTATCTTTACCTTTTGGTAGTCATTTGATCTCGCAGGTGCGGCACATCGATGCGCATCCACGGTGATGTTGTAAGAGCAGACGATGTTACCGCCCACTTTGCAGTCGTAGCGGCCAGCGTCCTGCTCGGTAACGCTCAGCACTACCAGACCGTGCTCGCTAGTCTCCACGAACTTGTCAGGACTGCAACGAACCAAATGTTAGGATGGGAAAGATAGTCACTATTTAGATATAATGCAACATTCTAACTCGGTTATCTTAATTGGTACCCACGATACATGCAGGTATCATGGATACCCTAGGAATTACTAGTAAAATTACATCTTATTTCTCACATGATCGAAACTGTGGAGCCGTTCGATAACTCGGAACTGACCCTTACTCACTTAGTAGTAAAACATTGTTAAAAAAACAGTACCAATTGGAGAATTTTGGTTACAAAATTGAAAAAAAAAACCAGAATGTCTGTAGTTACAAATGTAAGCAAAACAAAGTAATTTTCTCACCGGTATCTGATTTGGTAGCGGCCCTTCTCCTTGGAATAGTGATGCCAGGTCACATCCTTGAGGGCGATGGGCCGGGGCAGTTTGACGGCACACCCCAAGTGGATGGACTGGCCCCAGGTCACTACCATCTTCTTCTTGCCGATAGAGGCATCGCAAATACCCGGGGTGAGGCCCGTCACGTCCTGAAGTAGACTGCAAGGGGAAGAGCAAAATTAAAATTTCGTTTTTAAATTAACTGAATTTAAAGGTAAGAATTGGTGTTAGTTTACATTGGAGAACGTTAACGTACTCGATTACGTTAGTCTAAGCAACAACGTTAGGCAAAACTAGTTTTTAGAAAATATTCTAAAGCTAACATTATAAAAAAAACTATATAAAAATGAAAAATATTATGCACTATTTTAATATATATTATACAATATTAGGATTATATAATATTGGAAATATTTTAGAAAATATTAACACTGTTCTGTTAATAAATATATTTTTTATCACTTCATTATAATTCATCATAATGATACTAGAGTAAGTTATTAATTATCAGTCAGGTCCACATTTTCGGACACGTAAGAAAATGTAGAACTGACCGGTAATTAAGAACTTACCCTATTTATTTTAAGTTCACACAATATCCCTCACCCCGGTTGGTAAGGCCTGCATTGCCCCGCGTCCTTGTCCCACCCACAGTAAGGGTCCTGACTGCATCTCAGGCAGTTGTCGTAGCGGCCTGAGCACAGCAGCAGATCTACCTGACGAATGCGGTGGTCTGACGCTACGTACAGGGACGAGTGCTGAGAAAAAAAGGAACATTTACAACACAACAATTTATAGAGAAAAATTGTTTTAAAGACAAAAATAGATTTCTTTGAGAAAACATTATTGTATTCAATTAAAAATAGATAAAAAAATTTATAGGAAAATATACCTAGTTATTTTTATAGAAAAAATTATAATAAATATATTTCCAGACAAAAATAATTATTAGAAATATTATAGTAATTTATCCATATAACACTAACTTATTCATAAGTAAAACTCTAGTCATTTTAACTAACTATTTTTTATATCTCTTATTAACTTAGAGCATACATCACTTAATAGGGTGAGTTACGAATTATAGAACAGTTCCACATCCGATCACAATAGTTAAAATGTCTAATTATATTATTTTATATAATCGAAGATGTGGAACTGCTCGATAATTCGTAACTCACCATATCAGTACAATAAAGTTTCTCCACGCCTTTTCAAACTAATATCCGTGACGTATAACATTGATACTGACAGTCTGTAGTTGTCAGTATCAACAGTAAATCAACCATTGCACGAATAGAACGAAGGTAATAAATATAGAGGAACCGTACTCGGGAAGTAGGTGTTCACAAAGTCAATCAGTAGTTTCTAACGTTAATACCAACTATCAGAAAACTGTGAGTGTTTGGGTACTGAGACGCCCCCCCCCCAAAAAAAAAAATCAAGTTGTACGTGTGATGTCCGTAGATTTTAACAAGTAAATTTTTTCAAGTACTGAACAGAGTTATTAATTGATAATTAAATATGTAATGGAATGTTGAGGCATTCTTTTTCACACTTTGTAAACATTCGTACTCAAGGGTAAAATCCGAATTATCAGTCAGTACTACATCTTCGGTCATACAGAAAAAACGATATAAAAATTATTATTATTAAACAGTGCTATCTAATAACAATTTTTATATTATCTTATATGACCGAAGATGTAGTACTGACCGATAATTCAGAACTAACCCTTTATATATACAATACCTATAGAAATGGAGAGAGACTCTCACTAAAATTCGAATTGGCTTTAATTTGCGCTGCCATATGAAAGAAAATTGATGAAGAGAAATACATGAGTTGTAGCCCTATAGTGTTATTCCTATGGCAGGTGGTTAGTTACTCCCTAGCTTGCTATACACAGGTGTATATCACCACCTTTTGTTTCACTTGACGCTATAACATGCCAATATTTTCGATATAGGCTGTCTAGATGCACTCACATTCTAGAGTTAGTTACTATGTATCACAATGGAACACTAAAACAAAGAAATAACAATAGTAATACATAACTATTCATATTATATAATTAATTTCCTCTAAAATTGATTATCTTATGAATTGAAAAAATTTAGAAGTACCTATAACTTAAATGATAATTATTTTGAATATTTAAAAAAAAATTATTCAAATTTCGTGAAAAAAATCAGTTACAGAATTTTGAATCACTTGACCTTTACTTTAGTGTCAGTACTTACTTTAGAAGTTTAGATGATATAGTAATTATAGTAGTTACTTTAGTACTTACTTTAGATGATACAGTAGTTACTTTAGTACTTACTTTAGATGGTACAGTAGTTACTTTAGTACTTACTTTAGATGGTACAGTAGTTACTTTAGTACTTACTTTAGAGGATATAGTAAGTGCAGTGATAGGCTCAGGGGTGGTTACTTCATAGACATCTAACAGCTGTGACTGAGATCTGCCGTTTCTGTCCATCCACTGTACCACTTTGTACACTCTGCCCTCCACTGGAGAGAAGAGAGAATTAGGTAACTTTACGGTTGGTAAGAAGAGGAGAGGAATAACAGGAGAGAAAGAAGAAGAAATTTCAGAAAAACATTGTAACTAGAACTAGAGCTAGGGTAAGTTACTAATTATCGGTCAGATCCACATTTTTGGTCATATAAGAAAAAACGATATATTAAAAACTATTTTATTTTTACTGGTATCCATCATGGATACTGATAAAAATTAAAATTAAATAGATATTATCATATCGTTTTTTCATATATGACCGAAAATGTGGAACTGACCGTTAATTAGTAACTTACCCTAGCTATGTGATAAAACAGCACCGTCTGTACTGTGACCTTTTCTAACATTACTGAAACATGTGCAACTGACAATGAATAATTTCTACACATAAAATGATAACATTAATAATTATTTCTCAAACAATTATAATTAATCGTCGCTTCCAAATTCCAACATGTAAAATTACAAGAGAAAATTATAAATTGTATGAATTAATTGTGAGATTTCTATTATTCAAAAATGCATTCAAATATATCCAACAGTAAATATATTTTTATGTGTTTATTTTAATAAGAACCTACTGGAATATTTACATGGAGTATATTTCCTAATTGGCAACTGGTAATTTGTACTTTGCCCAAATTAGTGTACATAGTTTACAATTTCTTTGAATCGTAAAAAGAAATGTAAAAAAAAAAAAAAATGGAAATAAATTTTTTTTATAAAAAAATGTACCTATTCATTAAAATTTAATTTTTAATTTAGAAGTGATAAGGTACTCACATGAGCCTGCGTAGTACACAGTGTAGGTGGAGGCGATGGGGGAGCGGGTGTGGGGGGTGATTTTATCCACCACCAGGTGGGTTAGAACGAGATCTCTCTTGTAGAACACTGGTTTGTTGTGGTCGTGAGAAACGGCCTCGTCCATAAGAGGATGGGACTGCAGGAACGTTAGAACGTTGTCTGGAAGGAGAACGAGATGGTGAGAGGAGAGATAGAACGAGATGGTGAGTGGAGAGATAGAACGAGATGGTGAGTGGAGAGATAGAACGAGATGGTGAGAGAAGAGATAGCACGAGATGGTGAGAGAAGAGATAGCACGAGATGGTGAGAGAAGAGATAGCACGAGATGATGAGAGAAGAGATAGCACGAGATGGTGAGAGAAGAGATAGCACGAGATGGTGAGAGAAGAGATAGCACGAGATGGTGAGAGAAGAGATAGCACGAGATGGTGAGAGGAGAGATAGCACGAGATGGTGAGAGAAGAGATAGCACGAGATGGTGAGAGGAGAGATAGCACGAGATGGTGAGAGAAGAGATAGCACGAGATGGTGAGAGAAGAGATAGCACGAGATGGTGAGAGGAGAGATAGCACGAGATGATGAGAGGAGAGATAGCACGAGATGATGAGAGGAGAGATAGCACGAGATGGTGAGAGGAGAGATAGCACGAGATGATGAGAGAAGAGATAGCACGAGATGGTGAGAGAAGAGCAAAATTAACTCATTTTTTATGTGTTGAAATGCTTGTTATTTTAATAAGTGAATTTAATTTCAAAAAGATGATAAATTCAGTCTATTCATAAAATCCTCGTTATCGCAGTTTTTATTATTTTTCCCGTAGGATAACATCATAGGCTTCAGCTTCAAAGGTAGAGTCTATTTAATTTCGCGTTTATTTCACACTCTGGTGATTCATGAGCAGGAAATTAATGTCAACACTAAAAAATAAATAGACTCAAATAATAATTAGAATTGACCGGGTAAAAAAGACACGAGAGACACCCACAGTACACTGATAGTGATGGGAAATGAAGCTAGAGTTAATACCTACAGCAAAAAATAGTCATAACGATCCGACACGAGTAAGAATGACTGTGAATGGGTCACAATGACCCGAAACGAACCATATTGATCCTTAAATGATACGTTTTCATCAAATTACTTTAAACTTGATAAGTAATTTCTAATTATTTTTTTAAATAAATGAAAGTATGAAACTAAACATCAAAAATTAAAATTAATTAAAAATTAAAAGAAATAAGACACAAAACATCTTTGAAACAAATATCATTATCTATAATACATACCTTCAATTAGTATAAGAACCACCAATTGTTATATTAAAATAACTGAGCTCTAATTAGTAAAATAACAGTCAATCTTTGGCTTTTATAACATACACGTGAAATTAAGACCCGACCAATTAATGAAACAGAAAAGAGACGCTAATTTTTGAAGCACAATTTAAATAGATAATCCTACGGTTTTTGCTCGTTACGACAAAGGTAAAAATAGAATGTATGAAAGAGAGCTGCAAAAGTGTCATGTTAAATGAACAGATCAACTAAGAGAGCAGGCAAAAATAGTAATTAGGTTTGAACGGAAAGGGAGAGCGCGGGGGTCAATGGGCCCCTAAATCACCACCATCGGGGGGTAATTGCCTGAAATAAACTACCACTGAATGCGTAAAGGCAGGAGAGCATTCTTTATGGATATGTCTAATTGCAGTCAAAATATTCAATTTGATATGGGAAGCATTATAAAAAACTAGTGTGATTGCCCGTAAAAATAACGATATCTCAATATTATCCACACTTCTGATCCTAGATTTTCAGATTTAAAATTGAGTGTTTTAATTGGGGTACTTAGTATGTCTTCAATATAGACAAGCACCGCTTTTATTACCAAAACTTCGACTAAGACCTATTACAAAATGGTAATAAGAGCGAGGTATGACTCAAATTATTTATAAATGTAACCCCTTAAACACTTCATTTTCTATGAATTAGAATGAAATACCTAAGAGTTGGCATATAAATTAAAGTATCAAACTAATTACTGATCTATATCGAGTGAGAGTGGAGCTACGGTTTAATTTAAATACTTTTAATTCATTCACTACTTTGAACTTTCGCCATTTCAATATACGCGAAGTCGAGCCTTCAAAACCATACTATTTTAATATAACACATAGAAAACGAAATGTTTAAGGGGTTACAATTATATAATAACTTGCATCAAACTCCCTCTTATTACCATTTGTAATAAGAGCGGGGCCTGCCTGTATACAATTTATGTTTTAATGACCATATTTTTTTATTTCAAAAATTGAATTTCGAGTGATATACCATCTTTAAAAGCAGAGTAAAATCCTCTGTTATTTCCAGTCTAGCGCCTTGAAATATAGAGTTGGAACAAGGTAGGCTAATTAGGCCGATCTCTTGCGTCTTGAAATATTGCATATTTACACTCGTGCGAATTAGAAGAGGATATTTGCTCAATAAATAAGTGCGAACTAATTATTTCTTGCAGAAACTTTCCTAACTTGCGATGTTGGTGTCAAGAAAATAAAACTCTTGAAAACTATGGAAAATAAGTCGAGGAGTACTCATATTTTGAAGAGTTTTAGTTCAGACTTAGTATAGCTCTATAAAGGCTCTTTATTGTTGTTGGTGGCATGAATGATCAAATTCTTTAAAAATGGTTTCATGTAATGTAATTTTGCATATGGCTTCAATTTAATAAGCAGACTTCATCACATTTTTATCAAAAACTGGCCTATAAATAATATAAACCGATTTAATTGAATCATTTAAATAGTAGAGTAGAGTCGTAAATACCATAATTTATATATTTCATTGAAAATAAAATTTACACATTTGTTTCAACAAATCAACTTCAATATAATAACAGATTCAAATTTTGACCTGGTAAATACTGTCGAATATGATATCATTTCTAAAGCTATATCTTAGTTATTACTAGGGTTTTACGGACAATATGCTTTAAAATCATAGATAGCTATGATATTCTTAAGATATATGATTTAAAAAGCATATTGTCACGACCTTAGTTATGAAGCATAGACTCACCAGGCAGATTCTGACTCTCGTTGACACATTCACCAGGTCTGGGTTCAGGTACCTTGGAGGTGAGGACGGGTAACCAAGCGGATGAAGAGGTGGCCTGCTCCTTGAAGCGACCCTTGAAGGCGGCCTGTGGGGGGATGGACGAGAAAGGAGTTATTAGAAACAATGTACATTTTGGTCTATAATCTAAAGCGAGAGTCAAGATAGAAAATATAAGAGTTAGGAACCTTCTACTTAGATGTAGACAATTTCATCTGATCCTTTTTCTAAATTAGCTACCGCTGGTGTCATACGATTCAGTAGCTAGTAGCTACTGGGAATTATCTCCGTCTATAATGTTTTCAGGATCGAGAATTTTAAAAGCATATTGTCACAATAGACCAAAAGAGTTGCAAGTGGTTCTCTTGTTTTCATTTACCTACCTTCTCTAGTTCTTATTTACCTTTTCTAGTTCTTATTAACCTTCTCTGGCTCTCACTTACCTGAATATCACCCAAGGTGAAGGTACAGATGGCAGAACCCATGAGTCCGTTCATAGAGGTGGTGAAAACGGCATAGAAAGTCGAGTCATCGTCAGGAATCTTGTACACTGACTCTGTACGCAAAAACAAAAACAAAAAAATGTTAAACTGCAAACTCACGAATTTCATTCAGTATAAAAACTCACGAATTTCATTCAGTATAAAAACTCACGAATTTCATTGAAGTAGAAGGGGAATTCGCCAGGTATGGAGCAGTTGAGTCTCGCCTTGAGGTAAGTGGCCCAGTTCTGGGTGAGGAGGTTCTTACCCCCAGTATCTTTCTTGCAGACACGAGCAACTCTACTGTAGATGTTCTTGCCGCAGTTGATATACTCTACGGCAGTTTCACGGAAGAAGAAAAAAACGTACTCCCCGACATCGTATGAACCTACGAAATTTGGCTCTGAGGGAAACGAGAAAAAGACAGTTTTAATATATTCAAAAATATTTTATCGATGTTCCTGAATTAGTCATAAATGATTTAATTATACATGGTACAATTTTAAAAATTGTCCTAGACGCACTAAGCTGTAAAGAGTGAAGCATTTTAAATTAATGAACTAGTAATCAAATTTAAATGATATTAATTACCCAAGAGTGCTATTTAAAATAGCACGGGAAAATAACCCTCAAAAACTTGCAAGATTAAAAAGTTTCCACAGCAACATTTACGAAGTTGATATATATTATACTTTGTAACCTTTCGGTATGAGATATTAAAAAACATATAAATAGAATGGATATTAAGAAATATATATACGAGTACAATGATCGTCATAACTTATATTTACATACTAGTGTACGCGTGTCGTCAAAATTTACCGTATCAATTTTATGTTCACTGATGGTAGTTCATTTTGTGTAATAATTATTATCCCTGACTCCGCTTTTACTCCAATATTTTCAACTGAATAAAATAAAATTTAATTTAGTTATTGAAACCATTTATTGAACTGATATCAGAATAATTTCATATCCTTGCTACCAGCTGCTTGCCAAGCGTATTATTAGGTTAGTGTGACGGACAGACAGACAGAAACCACACTTATTATAGTATTGATAATTAATTCATACATATGAACGCTATAACTAACAAATAAAATTATTGTCACTAGCGATGGAGTTGCTAATTATACGAGTTATATAGCTACTATCAAACAATTATTATTGCTAGTGATGTTATTGATGTAGTTTATCTATTGCAGTTATTGGAAATAAATACACACTGTAACAATGATTGATATGGTAGTATAGATTATAATGAATAGACTGGAAATAGAAGAAATAGAGTTAATGTAATTATTATATAGCCAGTAGTTTATAGAATTTATCAGTTAATCATTATATTTATCATTTTTTTTTCAATAGTCATGAATTATTACAGTTTCTATATGGAAAAGCTAGGAAGGAATACCAAGTCAAAAATTCTTAACGGTGAATCAAACATGACTATTTTTTTCCACAGCATATAAATCGACCATGACGATTTTTTTCCAATTCAACTGCTTGCAATACTCACTGTCAAGCCACTTTGAGTCGTATTTGATGGTCCTCTTGAAGGGGAACTCCCTCCGTTTGGTGGTAGTGTTATAAAGATCACCACGGAAGATAACCGTGTCTGCCTTGGTAAACTCAGCCACTGTGCCACTGTAAAGACCCGCCAAACCACCGGGGTTGCCCTGCTCAACCCACACAGCGGTGTTGTTGTCGTTGGGGTCGAATGGGCATCTGCCGATTCCTGACCCTATCCCGGGTACGTGCTCTTGTCTTTGAAGGTGTGTCAAGTTACCCTGGAGAAAAAGGGAGGTTATGAAAACTTCTGTGCAGTAAAACTCCCCTATAGTGAATGAGTTAGCATGAAGCCTGAATAGTGAACAAATTTTCATTAGTCTGCCATCAATTGCCATCAGTCTTAGAAGACTGATGGCAATTTAAGAAACTAAAGAAAATTTGTTCACTATTCAGGCTACATCCTAACTCATTCACTATAGGGGAGCTCTACTTTATTTAATTATTTAGTACGTAAAACCTAACTTGACCCTTTCCATCCAGTCGGCTACATGCCAAACTCAATAATTTCCTATTAAAATCTACAGATAAAAGTACACAACAAGATAACTTACGTAGATGACCCAGTCTTTGGGGTTGTGAGCGTTGGTGCCGCACACGTAGAGTCTACCGTCACTCATGGGTTGAATCACCCTAATGTGGTTGCGACAGTCGAAATTCTGCGGGCGAAGAGGGATCAATTAAGAGATGATTGAGGTAATAAATAGAGTGAAGGTAATGAACTTAAATTTAGCACATCAACTGCATCATGCACCATATATGGTACACTGCTAACTTGCTCAACCTGCATCATGTACCACTATTGGTACACGCGAACACTTTTTTGTATTTTTGTTTAAATGAATTTTCTCCAACAATCATATAAATATATGTATACTTAACATGTATATACGTACATTGAATACTATATAAGACTAGTGTTGGAAAAGTAAGGAATAAAAAAAAATAGAAATATCATAAAAATGTTGAAAAACAAATAAATTAACTGTACAAATATGCAAATAAAACAAAGATGCAGGTACGGCATTTTTTTTAATGTATTCAACAAAATTGCATGGAATTTGGTTGGACGATTGTGCAATAAATTTTCTTGTTTTCCTATTAAATTTCTCCTCAAAAGGTGTATTTTGGTAATTATTGCTTAACTTTTAGGGCAGGCTTTTGCAAACGAGTTCCAGCGCATTAGACTCACCTCTGACTTTCCCCTGGACACACACATGGACACGCTGGTGGGGTCCAACTTCATGGAGTCCTTCTGAGAACACAAAATAGCGTTAGGACACGCAATGCTAGCGCTAAATACCAACGCTAGATATTAGCGGGAAAAACTAGCGTCAGAGATCAACGCTAGAAATGGTCACTAAAATGTCAATAAATTATCATTGAAGTTATAAAATAGTCAAAATAGTCACTAAAAATAATATTCACTGTGTTCTGTAAATATTCACTAAAATAGTCATAAAAATAAAAATAGTGTTCTGTAAATAGTCACTAAAATAGTCACTAACAATAGTGTTCTGTAAATAGTCACAAAATATTATTTCCTAAATAGTCACAAAACACTTTCCTAATTAGTCACTAACAATAGTAATCTCTAAATAGTCACAAAATACTATTTCCTAATTAGTCACTAACAATAGTGTTATCTAAATAGTCACAAAAAAATAGTCACAGAAATAATATTCCCTAAAATAGTCACAAAATACTATTTCCTAATTAGTCACTCACCGCGCAGTCCGTTTGTGAAATGTTCCTCAGATTGATGCGGAACACTCGGTCCCTGAAAAGAAACACCAACAACACATTAGGAACAGGAACAGGAGATCATTACATAGAGAATACATAGAAACAGCAACATTTTGTCTAATCAAAATAGCTATTAAAAATAATCGAAATCTGGGAGATATATTGCACATAACAAATTATTTAATTACAAAAAGACTAAAAGCAGCATTTTAATGTTTTAAATCATTTTCAATTTTTCCTAAAACACTAAAGTTACATTGGCAAAAATTCAATGGAGAATTATTAGACGCATTTAAATATAATAACTATGGAGAGAATAGTGTTCTTTCTACAGTATATTCTAACGCGTTTATTTAAATGCTAACCTATAGAGATTTTCATTCAGCATATAATTCCTATCCATCAATTGTTACTTTACCCTACATTGCACGAGGTAAACAACTAATTCAATTAATTTTAAAGAATGAGGATATTCCCGTATCCTCGATTTTTTGTAAGTGTATCCTGTCTAAATAAATAACGGGTGACTGAGACAATTTAAAAAGCCAACCAGTGAAATAAGACTGGTAATAACCGTGCAACAAACTCACCACGAACAACCGAACAAACTCCGATTGTTCGAGTCGCGCTAGCGGACTATAACCTGACATTTACCTCTAGCGAAGAGGGGAGGGAGGGTAGGGGGTTATAATGTCTCTATTAGAGAGCGAACCAACCAACCGGTTGAGAGAGATGTTGTTTTCATTTTTGTTATTGCTTTTGACGCGCAGGCAGCTATACAGATGTGAGCAATGTTATTGACCTGACCACATGCAAGATATTCAAAAATGAAACTCTTGCAGCTATATTAGTATTAAATAGTAACTGATGATTAAATGGGAGATAGGAGATAATCAAGTAATTAAACTGTAGCTAGTGTACAGTCAGAGAATTATAAAAAATACTTTACTAATTTCGAAAAAAGTAACTTTACTGATTGTAGATATTTTAAAATTGGTCTGGGTACACGATGACAAATCTGTAAGATTTGAGAATAATAGAAAATTAGAAAACTGTTATTGGTGAACTTAGCGTCAATCGATATTTGATACAGTAGTAGGATTGAATTATGGAATGCAAAATTTACGGACTATACTAAACAATGGAGATATTTTTATTTTTATATTATTTAGAAAAGTTATGGTTTTTGTAAAGATATTGTTGTAACCTTTTTTATAGATTACTATAATATTTTACAATATAATTAACCCCAATACAATGGCCTCTGATGTGGAAATGTTGATTGCAGCAAAAGAAAAAGAAGTTACTGAACATTACGGCAAAAATTAGAGATTGTAGAGAAATGAGAAAATTCAATTAATTCATAGGAAAAAAGGTATATAGGTTTGTATAGAAATAAATATATAACTTGAAAACTATTTTCTATAAAATTCTATGATTTAAATCATAGAAAACTATTGCCATTGTGGGATAACTATGACAAAATTCCTGACGTATATCATTTCCATATTTTTAACATAGAAAACTATTTCATAACTCAGGTGCACTTCATAACTCAGGTGCACTTCATAACTCAGGTGCACTTCATAACTCAGGTGCACTTCATAACTCAGGTGCACTTCATAACTCAGGTGCACTTCATAACTCAGGTGCACTTCATAACTCAGGAGTTTAACTGTACTACTAAAAATCTATTTAATTCATTATCGTAAAGACAGACTACGCTAGACACTGACTAAGTGTTCATCCATTGTCTCTTCACACAGTCGTTTAAAGTGAATAACACGCTTCATTCCATTGGCTATGATAGTCAATTGCACCCACAGATGTCATTACGTCAAACCGCGTGTAGGAATGCCATGGCGTGAAAAATCGCGTAACGACTTCGCGCAACTCAATGACGGAACAAAAACGGAACACTGTTCCGCACACAGATATTACAAAAGGAACAGTGAATGTTAATTGGTTTTAAGAATTGAAAAGGCTTTATCCGTACTGTTTTCAGCTTTCTTCTCCTGTGTCAACATCCACTTTTCGAGTACTGGGAGTGTCAGAAGGATGCACGTAGGTGCACTTTTCGAAATAAATTTAATGAAATAAAAGAAATGGTGGAACTATATTGATATTTTAAGTTCCTTTATTCCAACCATTACGTAATTCCTTACATTAGGCACTCATGAATATACTGACAGTTTGATAGAACGTGTCACAGTGGATGTTAAATTTAATTGTATTATCTTGATAAAGGAACCATTTTTCCTGAATTCACCTGTGAATGTGATGTACGGTAATACGTAACTGTACTGGATTACATAATTTACCCGATATGCATACAGGATTAATTACTTTATGCTATTATAAATCTTTGTGTTTAATAACACTTATTCCTAATTTCTACTATACAAAATTGCCAAAGCATTTGATAATTATAAAAAAAAACTAATAATTTGTGTTCACGGTTACGGGTCACACTAATATTAATAAACAGAAAAAATGAGACTAATTTAGTTAAATCAGCTTACATGTACTATTGATACTACTGATACCCATTACACTAATTGAATTATCAATGGATGAACAACAGGTACAGTGTAACTCTGCTAAAGTGAATGTAGAGTCATGAGTAAGAGAACTACACCGTACAGTGAACTAATTTTCTTTAGTCTGCCATTAGTTTTCTAAAACTGATGGCCATTCATGGTAAACTGAAGCAAATTTGTTCACTATACGGAGTAGTTCTCAAACTCATAGACTCTACATTCACTATAGTAGAGTTACACTGCACTGTACTAATATCTAGTCTGTATACTGTTTACTCACATTGCACCCACGTAGAGTGTGTCTGTCTCAGGTTCCATGTGGAATGTTCTGTAGAACAGCTGACCGCACGAGAACTCCTGGACATGTTCTGGAAACAAACAGACAACTAGTTAGTCGAAAGGGTGAGGATGAGAGAAAGGAACAACAATAATTATGGTAAGGAAGGAAGATAACTAGTTGATATGACACAGTAGAGTCCTAAGCGATAGCAAGTTACGGAAAGATTGTCAGTTTTCGGTAGGAAGTGGCTAGGAAGGATCGTTTCAGTGTCACACGGTATGACCATTTTCAATTTATTTCAAATTTCAGTAATTAATGAAAGTTTACATTTAATAGCTGTGTGAGATTATATGAAATTAAACGATTTTGAAGAATAATGGAAACAATTTTTATAAGGGAGAGCTTTCGTTTTCTAGGCTAACTCCAGTAGAGTGAGAAACAAAATTGAGGAAAAATACCAATTAAATATATATTTTATCAATTCTGCTGAATCATGCTGAATGATATGTTGAAAACCTGTACCGAATAAAAGCATGAAATAGTATGAAAACATACTATTAATTAATTTGTATTATACAATTTTTGATCCCTTTAATAAGTTGATACATAAAAATGTACGAGTATCCTAAAATAAAATATCCCCTGGTTTTGCATAGAGTGTATCATTTAAATTTAATGATTTCCACTTGGGAGTTTTTATGGAAACTAGAAGAAGTCAGAAGATGTTCAACCCGTGTGTGTGCAGTGGCTAGACAACTGGGAGCCCACAGGGTTAAAAGAGGAAGGCCCAGGTTACCATTGCAAAGAAACTAGGACATTAATAGAACTATTTTGGAAGAACAAAAACAATTTGGGTGTCGCTAAGCCGCCACTAACGGGCAGTAAGTGGGAACAGTTATTTCGGTGCAACATTACAGGGACACGATGTTACAGGGAACAACATTACAGTTATACGATGTTACAGGGAACAACATTACAGGGACACGATGTTACAGGGAACAACATTACAGTTATACGATGTTACAGGGAACAACATTACAGGGACACGATGTTACGGGGAACAACATTACAGTTATACGATGATACAGGGAACAACATTACAGGGACACGATGTTACGGGGAACAACATTACAGGGACACGATGTTACAGGGAACAACATTACAGTTATACGATGTTACAGGGAACAACATTACAGGGACACGATGTTACAGGGAACAACATTACAGTTATACGATGTTACAGGGAACAACATTACAGGGACACGATGTTACGGGGAACAACATTACAGGGACACGATGTTACAGGGAACAACATTACAGTTATACGATGTTACAGGGAACAACATTACAGGGACACCATGTTACAGGGAACAACATTAACGTTATACGATGTTACAGGGAACAACATTACAGTTATACGATGTTACAGGGAACAACATTACAGTTATACGATGTTACAAGGAACAACATTACAGTTATACGATGTTACAGGGAACAACATTACAGTTATACGATGTTACAGGGAACAACATTACAGTAATACGATGTTACAGGGAACAACATTACAGTTATACGATGTTACAGGGAACAACATTACAGTTATACGATGTTACAGGGAACAACATTACAGTAATACGATGTTACAGGGAACAACATTACAGTTATACGATGTTACAGGGAACAACATTACAGTGATACGATGCTACAGGGAAAAATTACAGAGATAAGAAATTACATTCGAACAATACCGTCGGTATTTTGTCGACTATGTCCGTCAAAAGACGATATACTGTAAAGATTTTAAACTTTTATGATCTAATTATCACAGATCCAAGACATTCTGCTATTTTTTTCGAACTGGACGTAAACATTTCATTTCACATGATACACAATCTGTTCGACACCGAAACTGTTTAAGAAGCTATTGAATAACTGAAATCACCCGAGAAAATAGCTAAATCGCACGTCAGCGACTGGATATGAGTTGAACGTGTTGCGCGGTGTTGATGGAATATCAATATACCTTCACCTTCCTCCCCCCCGGTTGTTGGGGGAGGTCTAAACCTCATATTGGGTCACAATAATAAATAATAACAATAATGATAGGCAGAAAGCCACGCCACGTGGTGTACACGTGGATTGTACGTGTCAAAAAATCATTGGGTGCAATAGCCACGAAATAGTGAAGGTGCGGCAATTGAACGCCTATTTATATTCCATTAATTTCTAATGGAAAATAAAGAGAAAAATTGGTGTAAGTATTATTAAAGGTCCCCTCCACTCTATTTTTTATTTCTCTATTCATTAGCACTAAGGTTACTGGTTATAAAACTGCAAACCATTTCAAATTTTGGTTCTATAGTTTTATTATAATACATAAAGTTATTCTTGGAAAAAATTTGTTTTACCTCGGAAATTCAAGCAAGGAAAAGTGCTGACAAATTCAAAACAATAACAAGGCTGATAGACATGTTAAAAATGGCTAAATACACCGTCACCTAAATACAATCACCCTAAAAAAACATTAGGTACCTAATTACCATTAAATTTATGATAATACGATTATAAAGTCGGACAGTGAAGGTTGAGTGACTATTTCTTATATAATTAATTACGTAGCGAACACAAAAAAAAATGTATTTTAGAGTTATCCATATAGACATATAAATCATAAAATGCTGATCATTTTGGTAAAATAAATTATCATTGAAACATCAAAATGTACCGCTAGAGAGGCTAAATGTCCTAACGATATACCATTAAATGTACGTACATTACATGTACTAAAATGCCTCTCCTGAAAAACAGCTTTTTTGAATGTAACCTCAGCTATAAAAATTTAAACCAATTCCAGAGACATTTCAATTTAGAGTGGACATATAATATAATATATAATTCTATTAAATAATAAGGTATCTCTTAATGCTTTCCATGAATTAAGTCTAAAATGATAACTATTTCAGTTACGACACTAAATACTACTATGAAGAAGATAGCAAAATTACTATTTACTGAAAGATGCTTAGTATTTTCTTTACATATTATTCCTATACATATAGTTCAATAGAGTGGAGTATATAAGACATGTGTTCACCATAGGGGACTGTACATGCGACACTGTAAAGTTAATTGCCATTTGAGTTTCCTGTAGGCCTAGTGAGTGGCAGTTAGTGGCAATGGGCGTGGCAATGAGAGGTGATAGACCTAATGGTGGCAACTGACATACTAACTACCTACACAAGCTAGATTCTAAATTAATACATTTGACCATTGGGTTGCATAGCAAGAAATAACTAACTCCTCTATAGTGAATGTAAAGTCCTGAGTAAGGAAGTAACCTCCATAGTGAACAAATTTTCTTCAGTCTGCCATAAAATGGCAATTAGTTTTCTAAAACTGATGTAATTCATGGCAGACTAAAGAAAATTTGTTCACTATACGGGGCAGTTCTCCTACTCAGGACTCTACATTCACTATAGAGGAGTTATACGCTATATACACCAGTAAGTCCATTGTTTGTTTACATGGGGATGGAGAATTAAATTAAAAGAATATATGTAACGGTTACCTTACTCTAGTAAATAATATAAATTAGAATTACACATTATTTGCAAAGGCAATTCCACCCATAGCACATATGGGAAAGTTTCCGCGGAAAAAAACCAAACCAAGAAACAAATAAATATAATAATCTTATTGTAATGGGAAAACATATTCTTTAAGAGAAATGTTCTATTATTTCACATGCTTTGTTTGTGCGCATTATAGTCACATTGCAGTGTTTAATAAAAAGACACCATAGGATGAAAAGAACGTACAGTTCGATATTACACACAGATATGATTGTAAAAGAGGGGGGCTTTGATAGAACCCCCCCCCCACCTCCACTAAGCTACAGCCTGGGGGTACAGATAGAACGATGAGAACTGCATCCATGATGCAGAGGTGACTGTGCACCCAAATACAGCGTCCGTATCCCGATACAGTGTTTTACCATCTCTATCACCTACAATTCCTATAATGGATGCAGTAAAAGTTTAGATAAGGTGTATCCAATAGAGGGGATGCATTGTAGCCCCAGGCAGTGGGATGAATCAGTGCGAGGGGTGAATGTAGCCCCAGGGATACCTTTAGGGGGTACATACATTACACGATAAATCGGTTGGTAATTGAACAAAGATGAGGTACAAGAGTCTAGACAATCGTGTCTTCAATAATTAAATAGAAAGATAAAATATATTTTTATATATATAGAAAAATTATATATTATCTGGTCATACTACTTCATGTTATATTTATTCAATTGAAACTAAATATTTCCTTGTAAGAAACAGGGGATAGTGGCTCAAGTCAACTGATTCAAGGGGAAAATAGTTAGAAATTAAAAGGAAAGCATTTTGATAGACAATAATGTAGATATAGAACACATATAGACAGACCTGACTACAATACATATACTAACTACACAGTACAATAGTAGAGATATTACAATACAATGGTAGAGATATTACAATGCAATGGTAGAGATATTACAATACAATGGTAGAGATATTACAATACAATGGTAGAGATATTACAATACAATGGTAGAGATATTACAATGCAATGGTAGAGATATTACAATACAATGGTAGAGATATTACAATACAATGGTAGAGATATTACAATACAATGGTAGAGATATTACAATACAATGGTAGAGATTTAACAAGGGGAATAGAGATAAGTTTTTGCCGCGGGCTAACTTGTTAAAAATGGTCCCTAACTTTAAATGGGGGAGACCGGCCCGTTGGGATGTATTATTTATTGAATAAGTAAAAGAAAGGGTTTTTAGTTACACGGTAGAGTTTATCAATGATAATTAAAATGCATTACTTCTATAGTTAAATAGAATATATTACTATTCTCTAAAATAAAACATTTTTCTGTTTAAAATATTCAAATATAATCTTAATATGTAGAAAAATATATAACCAAAATAGCATTATGTTACATTAAGGTTATTTTCATTTAAAAACTTTGTCATTGATTGAGATAAACTTATATAAGTTATTATCTATCGGTTCTAGCCAAATAAATCACTATCAGTCAAGGATATAAACATACACATATAGAGGAAGTTACGAATTTTATGTCGGTTTCACATCTTCGGTAATATGAGAAACAAACGATATAGCTAACAATGATAATTTAAATTATTATTATAATTGGTATCCATGATACCTGCAGGTATATTGGATACCAATTAAATAATTAAAATAGTCTATGATAGCAGCAGGTATCATGGATACCAATAAATATAAAATAACAATATTTGACATTTTTTCTTATATGACCGAAGATGTGAAACCGACCGATAATTCGTAACTGGCCCCACTAACATCTGTATCCCTTCAGAGAAAATGGTTGGAGGGCTAAATATGCCATATAGTGATACGAACAGCTGATGCCTAGGGAAGAAACTGGGAATATAGCCTAGAGAAATCCCATTCCAACCACAAACAGGAATGGAGAGGAGTCATTGGAACCGATAGCACCTGAGACTGGATGGGGAACAGGTGGGGAAATGGGGAAAGATATATAAATTAATATTCAACCTATATATCTATTTATTATAACTCAATATGCAGTAAAAATATCTTAACATTTATCCCGTTATGTGCTATACAAGCATGCATTATAGAGGTATGAAATACGAATTTAATGGGTATATATTATACAATAAAGGTATACATTATAGAGGTATGCAGTGTAATATGAATAGGATAATTATACATATATTTATTTAACACAGAAAGCTATTAAACCACGAATATATACAGTGTGTGTATTGTCACAGAGTAGAGTCTGTGTATATTGTCACACAGACTGCCTGTGTAACGAGAGGTTCATTAACACAGAGGTATGTATGTACACAGACAACTAACACTAGTAATTAAAAGTGAAGTAAATAAAAATAACACAGACCGAGAGAACATATGTGTCAAAATAAATCTCAGTAGTGAATATTTATGAATTTATATATATAAATAAATAAATAAAATTATCATTTATAATAATCTGTTAACATCATATCGCTTTCTTCAGTAAATTTTATCTGCTATATTTTGTAGCCGTTTACGAGGC
>CANNZV010001014.1:168670-377829 GCA_947561585.1 Caprella mutica
TGCTGAGGGCAAAAATTAGAATTCGAGACGCTATTTATCTTAATTAGGGGCGACATCTAACGATATTATCGGTGACATCTAACGATATTATCGGTGACATTGGACGTCTTATCGCAATTAACCCAAGACTGAAAAGATAGCGAGTCTGCCGTAATATAGAGGATATGTAGACTGTAAAGATATAAGGCCTGTATTGCAATGGTAGGGGGAAACTATGACAATTATAGTGGTGAAGGGCCAGTTATTTTAACATTGAATATAAGTTATCTATATTTAGAAATATTGTTACTAATGTTAGTTACGAAATAGGTACCATACATAATATTAAATAATCAATCACCCACGTTCCATAAAACTGCCAGTGTGCTTATAAATGACAAGATTTCAAAACTATGTAACGGTTAATATCGCCAGAACATTCCATGCCAATACCTCTGGAAGGTTAACTTCATATCTCTCTCTCTCTCTCTCTCTCTCCAGAGTATAAAATCCACTCCATGAAGACTGAGACTGAAATATTTCTAATACATCCTCCTCCTCCATTTCTTCGGCGCATTCTTGAAATGGAGAAGGTATGTAAAGTGGGATTTAAATTTGTCGTTGGAGATTCCTAAGGATACACAAGCTGATACGTTCAGGAGGAGTGTCCTTCTATTTGTATCCTTCATTCAATTACAAGAACGTGAAGAGAGTGTTAACTGAGTGCCAGAAATGCACCCGAGAACTCCCACACACAAAAAATGCTATCACTATTTTGAGAAGGCCTCAACCCTTTAACGACCACCGTCCTTTGGGGAGGACATTAGAAGAACATCAAATGTTTAAATTTATTCAATATAATCATATTCTGGCAATAAGAGACGTACAAATAAATGTACACTATGCCATATAATAATTTTAAAATTTGAACCAACCAAGGTTCTCAGCAAAGAATATCAGACTTGACAATTTTTTTGAAACATTTTTTTCTTTAAAAAAGGTTACCTATCAAAAAAATTAATTTTTGCCCACAATATGTGGTGGGCGGCGGTAAAGACTCAAGCCGCACCATGTGAATGCTATGTGCAGTAGGTAGCAGAGGTGCGTGCGTACATAACTCCATCAGTATATTAGAGCACGCGAGACTATGAATATTAATGAAGCACCGTAGTGGACATTCGATATTCACCGCGAAAATATCTGCTCCGATGTAACCGCGAGAACTAAAAAATAAAACCTTTGAAATACACTCACTCCTCCGCGTGCGTATTCTGTTATCCTATTTAAATTAAAAACAGTGAGATTAGAAAAAGGTTGTGATAATATTGAAGATGTTTTTATAGGAGGTATAAAACCAAAGGAACATCTTTTGAATAGTCTTCATATTGCAAATACAACCATTATTATATATATTAAAAACAGTGAAATTAGAAAAAAGGCTTCATTTAGTAACATGAAGAAATATAGATGTTTTTCTTAGAGGTATAAATCCAAAGGAGCATCTTCTGAATAGTGGTGAATGGTTGCTATCCCCAGTGTGTCTATAGAGCGAAATGATCGGATCTGGGGATTTGTGGGCTTGAGAGCCAAAATATGAGAGAGGAAGTGCAAGGAGACGCGCAGTAATTTGAGGATAGAAGCACACATACACACCTCAAACAAACACTGGATGCTATTTCAACTTTAATATAAATACTACCTTTGGTATCAGTTGAAATAAGGAGAATAGGAATAGAAATCCCCTATAGTGAATGACTTAGCATGTAGCCTCTATAGTGAACAGATTTTCTTTAGTTTGCCATGAATGGTCATCAGTTTTAGAAAACTAAAGGCTATTTTATCGCAGACTAAAGAAAATTTGTTCACTATTCGGGCTACATACTAACTCATTCACTATAGAGGAGTTCTACTGTAATCACCAGAGTTTGTTGGTATTCTTAAATAATATTATCTTTTTAACAGTGTTGAGAACATCATTAGTATAGTTTGAAGAGGTGCTGTGCAGACTACTAAAGCTGAGCATTTTCACTTTGAGTGAGCAAGTAATATCAAAGTACTTATTCTAATTAGGGCAGAAGTTGACTCTAGGGCTTACCATCTTAATACAGATAGGCCTCTAAAAGTCTTGGCCAAGTTTGCGGTGGTAGAGCCTAACTAGCAAAAAGCACTGCCTTTACAGGTCCTGATTAATTCCTAAGGCAAACCAAAATTCGAGTCTGTTTGAACAACACACTGCGGGATAAGTTTGGCCATTGCCATTCACAAACTTAGGCCCCGGCGGCAGCAATAGAAATATTCTAATGAATCGCACTCGCTCGCTTCCATCTGCCCGCTGCCGATAACCAAACTTTGAACCCTTAAAAAGAATACCCAGATTATTCTAATTATTAAACTCCCCCCAACTGATTAGAAATAGTAAGTTTAAATTCGCAGGCTTCGTATAAATATTAGCTATAGAAATAGAGTTGATTATTTAAGGGTTTCAATGGAGAATGATCTAGATATTAAATTCACTTTAACTGCCATTGTTACCGCAAAAGTCTCAATTGGCTCAATGAATTGCAATATGTTATAACTGTATTGTTGTACAGTAGCTACCTCGAGGATTCAAATTAAGTTTTATGGTAAGATACTGTTAATAAAGAGCAGGGTTAGAGCAGCACGGTTACTCCACTTTATTAAACATTGAGGCGCTAATGGATTAGAGCATGGCAGATTTACCTGAGTAATCAACATTAGTTAAGAGGCAGACGAAGAACTAGAGGGGTTAGGAAGTAGTAAGGGAAGGTTCAGAAGGTACATACCATTCCTCTGGTTAATGATGAAACTATGATTTTAAATAATTGAAAAAATTGTGGAACTGACGCAAAAGAAACTTGTGTAAGAGAACACGAAGATTGAATAACATCGAGTGCTGTATTTAGAAAGACTTGATTTATCCAACTTGATTAGATTGATTAACTAAGCATAGAGTTTGACGTCTGTTTCGGAACTAAAGACCATGTTGCTTACGTCAAAAGGAAATTAATTACAAGAGATTTTGAAGAAGTAGTCAGAAAAGAAAGGTGCTCTATGAACCAAGTCACATCTACCACCATTCAATAAAGTGCCTTAGATTGAAATAGATGCATGATAATTGATACACTCCATAAAAAGAACAAGAATGTCGAAATGTAATTGATAGTATTTTTAACCATCCTGTTTTATTTAGTTGCTCAACACTTTGAGAGGTTGTTTCCCCTCTGTTTGCCCTAAAACAAACAACTCAATTCAATTTGGCTCATTGCATTACGGATAATGGGGTCTGACCTTAGAATCAATACGTCAAAGGGTGAATCTCACAGCTCTGTATCAGACGGGAGTGAATCAGCAGCCATTGCAAAAGTCATTTACTCTACCAGATGGCAATCAGGGGGTGATTTTAAATACATTTAGAGCACTCATTGAAGAAGGCTTATAGCCCTGTACCTTCTTTAGACACTCTAGTTCAAACGAGTTAGGGGGAGGGGGTGAAAAGGTAATTAGACACCCCCTAGCATCTTTAGGGAGTAATTGGACTTGAGGTGTGACAGAACAGATATTTTAAACAACAAAAGTAACAATGAGTTGGGAAAAAATACGGTTAAATAAGAGCTGAGTATTAATTATTTTATAAATACATCGCTCATCAATATCAATGATAATATATCTCAAAATAGGGAATTTAGGATTAAGTTTTTTATTCAGAAATTACAAATCGATACCCATTGTTTACTTACCCTTTTTTGCATAAGAAAAGTTCACTTCATGTTATGAAAAATAAAAACCTGTCCAGCGAAAAATAAATATTATCGAGATATTCCGTTACTGAAAATGAAAATTTGTGATATGTCGATATTTTTTAAACATGTCGTTGAAAATGAATTTTTTTGAAACATGTCGTTGAAAATGAAAATTTTTGAAACATGTCGTTGAAAATGAACATTTTTGAAACATGTTGAAAATGAATTTTTTTGAAACATATCGTTGAAAACTAATGAGTAATGAGCGTACACTATCATAAAGCATACTACAATAAATTAAGTTAGAATTCACCAAATCCCACACCTAACCTATCAATAAAATGAACAGAAAAAAGTACAAAGAAATCATTCTTGAAATGGTGAAAAGTTTGCCAGAAAAAAGTCTCGTACCCAACGACCCCACAGGTCCAGTCTAAGCTTTACACTAATTCGTGATTTAGTGAGAGTTTAGAGAGGAGGTTTAGCATAGAATTCATCAGACTGAAGGACTGCTTGATATTCACCATAGAGTCAGTCCCTATTTAAGGTTGCTAAACTTAGCACCACGACTAACTTCATTGCAGACAGTTCGCTCTGAAGTTCTTCTTTTTGGGGAACAATTAACCAACTCATTTACCAAGAAAGGAAAAGGGGGAAAAGAAAGGAAAAAAGGAAGGGAACCTTTCACTTCAAAAGAACACCAGCCTTAAATACTCTCGAACACTTACAGTTCTTGCAAACTGGGTGTTCAAAGTACATAAATTTTAATCTAAATTTTATAAAATTTCTGATTCGCAAATTAACTTATTGACTATGTAAACATAACAGTACTCGGAAAGTGGGTGTAAGTGCAGGTCAAGATCGGTCAAGAAGTAAATTTTAAAGGTCAGATTGTTTCATGACCTGTGTTAATACCAACTTTGCAACTACTGTGAGTGTCCCGAGTACTGAGACGTAAATAACAGTCAAAACAGTACAATTTGATATGGAGTAATAAATAAATATTTGAATGTACTCTCTTAGAAAAAAGTACTGCTAATACCTACTAATATATTCGATAATGGTAATATACATTGGTAAACAAATTCAAAAGTAGATATGAAAGCAAGCCAATTTATCGTAAAATACTTTCAGGCAATATAGCTAAATTAAATAATAGTAAAATAAACTGTTCATAGAAATTATAGTATCTTAGAAATTTTTATAATGACTGAAATATTCATCATAGTACTTGGATAGTACTTACCATTAGGGATAGTACTTACTATTAATAAAAGGCGTTTTCTCATAAATGGGGCCTGAAAAACGCTACAACTGTATAAACGTATGTGTTTTGTATGTACAGTTAGATTGGACGTTTATAGGCCTTTCTAAACGCCAAGATTTAGATAGGCCTAAGTGTGATACTGGGGTGTTAACCAGGTGTTGTTTACTCCTAACAAATCAAAAAGTTCAAAGAATGTTCTAACATACGATAGCTGCGCATTGAACTAGAAAATAATCAACTGGTAAAAATTGAACAGTGTTCAATAGAAATCACTGTGAATGTGCTCTGACTATAGTACATCTGCATGAATGCACAAGGTGCAGTGTTTATGCATCAGTCTGCATTGATTTTATGCAACGCTAGTGAATTTAATGCATAATTTGCATTACTTATGCGCCAAAGAAACATCCGTTGCACCGTGGTAACAGTGATCTGCATAGATGGGATGCAGTTATCTGCATGGATGGGATGCAGTTATCTGCATAGATGGGATGCAGTTATCTGCATGGATGGGATGCAGTTATCTGCATAGATGGGATGCAGTTATCTGCATGGAGGTGATGCAGTTACCTGCATAGATGGGATGCAGTTATCTGCATGGAGGTGATGCAGTTATCTGCATGGAGGTGATGCAGTTACCTGCATAGATGGGATGCAGTTATCTGCATAGATGGGATGCAGTTATCTGCATGGAGGTGATGCAGTTACCTGCATAGATGGGATGCAGTTACCTGCATAGATGGGATGCAGTTACCTGCATAGATGGGATGCAGTTACCTGCATAGATGGGATGCAGTTATCTGCATGGAGGTGATGCAGTTACCTGCATAGATGGGATGCAGTTATCTGCATGGAGGTGATGCAGTTATCTGCATAGATGGGATGCAGTTATCTGCATGGAGGTGATGCAGTTACCTGCATAGATGGGATGCAGTTATCTGCATGGAGGTGATGCAGTTACCTGCATAGATGGGATGCAGTTATCTGCATAGATGGGATGCAGTTACCTGCATAGATGGGATGCAGTTATCTGCATAGATGGGATGCAGTTATCTGCATGGAGGTGATGCAGTTACCTGCATAGATGGGATGCAGTTACCTGCATAGATGGGATGCAGTTATCTGCATAGATGGGATGCAGTTACCTGCATAGATGGGATGCAGTTATCTGCATGGAGGTGATGCAGTTACCTGCATAGATGGGATGCAGTTATCTGCATGGAGGTGATGCAGTTACCTGCATAGATGGGATGCAGTTACCTGCATAGATAGGATGCAAGTTTCCAATTACTACTTTATCTCTTTCTATGAACTAGTCTTATAGGTCTAATAGGCCGACAAACTTTAAATAAAATGACCTAGTTTTGTTTTTATCAGTAGCTAGTAAACATTTACTGTATGCATCAAATTAATAGTCATCAGTGACTCAAGTACCGACTCACCTTTTCACCTTAATGAGTCAAGTACTGACTCACCCTTTCAGCTTATTGACTCGACTTGCGAGTCATTGTGACTAACTCCAGGCACGTGGTTCGGAAAAATAAAAAAATTAAAAGTTAGTACCTAGGACGTAACTTTTCCTTTTACATTTGTTTATCCTTTATTATTTACTGCATAATGCATTAGTAGATCATTTCTAACAACTTTCTTGAGCTTAATTGAATTACATTTCTTTTATTAAATATACTTACAATATGCTTTAATTAAATAAACATAGATTAAGTTTCGATCTAACGTATTAATACCAATATTGAAATCAAAGATGTTTAGGTCTAATTTTTAATATATTAATTAGTTATTAGGGGGTTTGACGTCTGGTTTAACCACTCAGGGTCATATCGCTGACGTCAAAAGGAAATTAAGTACTATGTACTAGAAGAAGTAGTCAGAAAGAAATGTGGCTACATCCATCAGCACCAGTAGTGCTCATGGATGCAGTAAAGCTACCAACAGTCAGTCCCAGTGCTCATGGATGCAGTAAAGCTACCAACAGTCAGTCCCAGTGCTCATGGATGCAGCAAAGCTACCACCAGTCAGTGCCAGTGCTCATGGATGCAGCAAAGCTACCACCAGTCAGTGCCAGTGCTCATGGATGCAGTAAAGCTACCACCAGTCAGTGCCAGTGCTCATGGATGCAGTAAAGCTGCCACCAGTCAGTGCCGGTTCTCATGGATGCAGCAAAGCTACCACCAGTCAGTGCCAGTGCTCATGGATGCAGCAAAGCTACCACCAGTCAGTGCCAGTGCTCATGGATGCAGCAAAGCTACCACCAGTCAGTGCCAGTGCTCATGGATGCAGTAAAGCTACCACCAGTCACTGCCAGTGCTGATGGATGCAGTAAAGCTACCACCAGTCACTGCCAGTGCTAATGGATGCACTCTTTAGACTAAGTGTTCAATTGAGAGCATAGGCTATGACGAAAGCCATCTCCTAAAGGTGTAATTGTGTTCATCACTGGGCAGGCAACACTCAAACTCCAATCTCAATCACATGAATAAATTACCACTGCACCAAGTTAGTATATGTAATGCCTCTGGAAATGAGACGTAATGGCCAGGCAGGCAGGATTCAATTTGCTCGTAGATGGGACAGAGGGGACAAACGGACACACAGCGGACAAAGGGACACATAGCGGACAAAGGGACACATAGCGGAAAAAGGGACACACAGCGGACAAAGGAACAAAAATGGATACTGCGGACAAAGGAACAAAAATGGACATAGTGGGCAAAGGGGCACGAGATACACAGAGGGCAAAGGACACGAGACACACAATGGGCAAAAGGACACGCAGCAGGTAAAGGGACACGAGACGCATCGGACAGAGGGACACGAGACACACATCGGACAGAGGGACACGAGACACACATCGGACAGAGGGACACGAGAATCACCGGACAAAAGGGACACGAGACACAACGGACAAAGGGACACGAGATGGACACACAAGTTAGACTATTAATAAGAAGTGCTTCAAGAGCAATCAATATCCAGATTGTAACAAAGCATCACAAGTTGTGTGTCGAAACCTAGCATATGCACCATGTTCTAATTCAATCTTCAGACTAACGCACGGTATATATCTCGCATAATTGGACAGATGACTTCCAATGAATAGGGTATACGGAGTTAGCAAGCGGTTACACGATCATGTATGAACATACGAGTTAAATAACCATTATATTACCGAAAAGGTGGACCCGTTCAATAACTCAGAAGTTACCCGTAGAGGCTGAGATCAGAAGGTTGCAATTATTAGTGTTTATGGGGGGCTGTAAGGTAATAATTGGCACCTCATCCGGAGCACTAATAGCGAAATATTGGCTCGAAAACAAGGCTTTGGGCCATCCATTGCCTTAGTTAGAGTCGAATGAGAGTTATATTGGAGCTTATTCTCCTGGATCAACGGCCAACAGCAGAAATGGGGACTGAAAATCACGGCAATGATTCGTCAAAAAGTGGAAAATTTACCCAGACAATATGTATAAATAATCTAAAAGGAGTTTGCTTCGGAACCAAAGGCTTCGAACTCTTACGGTGAAAATGAGGAACTTTCACATAATTTATATTTACAGTCAATACAAATAATATTCCACGAAGGAAGTACTAGTTAACGAAAAGGCATCACCATTCGGAAATTTTAATTACCAATCGTTTGCTTTCATTAGGTGATTATAATCGAAAAGATCATTTATCTACAACGATACTGATTAGACAAAAATTTAAAACACGTATGGTCTATCTGTCGGACAACATAGATGATAAAAAATACACCGTAATGGACAATGACAGCCGATCTACATTGTGTATCATGATCTACATCGTCTATCATGATCTACATCGTCTATCATGATCTACATCGTCTATCATGATCTACATAGTCTATCATGATCTACATCGTCTATCATGATCTACATAGTCTATCATGATCTACATCGTCTATCATGATCTACATCGTCTATCATGATCTACATCGTCTATCATGATCTACATCGTCTATCATGATCTACATCGTCTATCATGATCTACATCGTCTATCATGATCTACATCGTCTATCATGATCTACATCGTCTATCATGATCTACATCGTCTACCATGATCTACATCGTCTACCATGATCTACATCGTCTACCATGATCTACACTCCCATATCGTCTGTCAAGATCTACCTACACCAGACACGCCAAAAAGTGCAAGTCATTGCGTCAGACACGGTTTAGAGTATTTAAAAACAAACCTCGGAGCCATCAGAAAAAAGAGTCAATTCCATTCAATTGGAAAATCTTTGCTTGAAACATTTAGGAAATGCCTGGGAAAAATAGACAGTGAAAACCCTTGGTATTTATTCACCAAGAATACACTGTGATATCTATTCACCAAGAATACACTGTGCTATTTATTCACCAAGAATACACTGTGCTATTTATTCACCAAGAATACTCTGTGCTATTTATTCACCAAGAATACACTGTGCTATCTATTCACCAAGAATACACTGTGCTATCTATTCACCAAGAATACACTGTGCTATCTATTCACCAAGAGTACACTGTGCTATTTATTCACCAAGAATACTCTGTGCTATTTATTCACCAAGAATACACTGTGCTATTTATTCACCAAGAATACACTGTGCTATCTATTCACCAAGAATACACTGTGCTATCTATTCACCAAGAATACACTGTGCTATCTATTCACCAAGAATACTCTGTGCTATCTATTCACCAAGAATACTCTGTGCTATTTATTCACCAAGAATACTCTGTGCTATTTATTCACCAAGAATACTCTGTGCTATTTATTCACCAAGAATACTCTGTGCTATCTATTCACCAAGAGTACACTGTGCTATTTATTCACCAAGAATACTCTGTGCTATTTATTCACCAAGAATACACTGTGCTATTTATTCACCAAGAATACTCTGTGCTATTTATTCACCAAAAATACTCTGTGCTATTTATTCACCAAGAATACTCTGTGCTATTTATTCACCAAGAATACACTGTACTCTGTAGATATTCTCTAGAATACTGTACTCTGTATTCCCTAGAATACTGTACTCTGCAGATATTCTAAGAGGCAACATTGCGACAGAATAAATTACCGTAGAAAGAAAAGCAGAACTTTTTCATAAGCACCGATTGTCGGAGCCTTCCCTCTGATCTCATATAAAGTTTCCCCTCTCGAGCCAATTTGAACCCCTCTTGTGCATATTATTTCCAATGTTCCTCAGAGCCTATCTATGAAAACTGCCTATGGATATTCTCAAGACTCTTCACAATCAAATAAACTCAATAACTCCTTCACTTTGCACACATTTCATTAAACAAAAAGGAATTGCAAAACAAAAGGAAGGATATTCCACGAACTAGTTTCGAGGAGAGACCATTTGTTTTTGATAATTCAATGGAAATTTATTGTTTATCATATGACGCAAAAAACTTAATTTATTGTTTATTATATAATGCAAGTGAGAAGAAAAGGAGACGGAGCAAGCAATTCTCCCCCGGAGAAGTCAGAGCCACAAAATAACAACATTCGTGATTTCTGATCAGAGTCCCCCAATCTGACAGAGTTTTTGCTCTGGAGTACCTCTCGGCAAAATTGGCGTGAAATAGACTTTTGATTGGATGTGTTCAGATATTGGAAGAGTCTAGGAAACACATCTTCACTCCATATCCTCAATGACACTCAAAAAAGTTAAAAACCTCGCATTGCACGACTCAAAAACAGATCTCGCTTATTACAATTTTTTAATCACCGAGCCAAGCCTACTCTCAGAATTAAGGAATTCAGTCTTTCGACGATTTAGTAGGGCGCATTTGAGAAAAGAATTGTTGAAAATGCATTAGGGAGCTTTTGACTGAAAGCAATGCACATCCCATTCGGAGAGGCTGTTTCGAATAGAGTGCGGATATGTGGAATAATAACATCTAGAGCTGCTAGAGTGCATTAGAACAAACCCTAATTCCATTATTCCGCCCAGGAAATGCAAGGGGTATACGACGGAGGTTTATTGTAGAATGTATTTGGCAGAACACAAAGCTGCATAACCATAAGACCCTGATGGATAACTATAACACAGTGATGGATAACCATTGCAGAGTAGTGTATAACCATAACACAGTGATGGATAACCATTGCAGAGTACTGTATAACCATAACACTCTGATGGATAACCATTGCAGAGTACTGTATAACCATAACACCCTGATGGATAACCATTGCAGAGTACTGTATAACCATAACACTTTGATGGATAACCATTGCAGAGTACTGTATAACCATAACACAGTGATGGATAACCATTGCAGAGTAGTGTATACCCATAACACAGTGATGGATAACCATTGCAGAGTAGTGTATACCCATAACACAGTGATGGATAACCATTGCAGAGTAGTGTATACCCATAACACAGTGATGGATAACCATTGCAGAGTAGTGTATAACCATAACACAGTGATGGATAACCATTGCAGAGTAGTGTATACCCATAACACAGTGATGGATAACCATTGCAGAGTAGTGTATAACCATAACACAGTGATGGATAACCATTGCAGAGTACTGTATAACCATAACAGAGTGATGGATAACCATTGCAGAGTAGTGTATAACCATAACACAGTGATGGATAACCATTGCAGAGTACTGTATAACCATAACAGAGTGATGGATAACCATTGCAGAGTAGTGTATACCCATAACACAGTGATGGATAACCATTGCAGAGTAGTGTATAACCATAACACAGTGATGGATAACCATTGCAGAGTACTGTATAACCATAACACTGTGATGGATAACCAGTACTGGAACTACTACCCAGTTCTGTATATACGCTAAGATAGAAGCGCATTACGCCTCGCAGACATGCGTAGAGGCAGAACTAAGATGCGTATCTACTAGCCGCACCTCTGCATACTCAGGTAAAAGTTCTGTATCGACTTAAGGTGATAGGTCGGAGTGTAGCACATTAGTGAGTTCCAATCATTGCTTTTTATTGCCTAATGTCCTCAGTTTCACATCATTTATGTTCTGAATGACTCGTCGGATGGAGCGCGGAGACATACATTCGCACCCGTTAATACGCAGATTAATTTTTACGGGAGGAGCGCCTTTAAAAAGCAATGATATACTTTATTTCGGGGGTGCAGTTGAAAAGGTTCTTTTGAATTAACTGCTTTTACATGCTGACTGAGTTAGAAAATAGAGATGTGCTTACACAGCTAGCGTGGAGAATATTAAAGCACCCTGAATAATAGAGGAGGTAACTTATTAATAGTGCATTGCATACCAGGGAAATAAGAAAGGGAAAATAACTTCACGCGAAGGGGAATACCTTTGCAGAAAGAAAGGAAAATTAATCAGATTTGTTAAAATATTTATGCACGTTATGTATGTTCTGATGGAAAATAGTTAGCAATGACATGCATTAGTAATATGAATTATTCATTTTACTGGAAATATCAACAATATAAAAAAGTTATGTGATTTTACATAATAAAATACGATAATAATAAGAGATTTGAATTAACAAAGGAATTTGTTGAAAATCATATTATACATAACTTTACATGTTACTGTTTGAATAATAATCAGTACTAATAGGTATTTTTGTGCTTTCTTCAATGTAAGAGATTTCATCTCTAGTGGAACGTTATTTATTTGTAGATAAAGAGATACACTATTAAAATGATTTTATAAATCACTAAAATGATTTTATAAATCACTAAAATGATTTTATAAATCACTAAAATAATTTTATAAATCACTAAAATAATTTTATAAATCACTAAAATAATTTTATAAATCACTAAAATAATTTTATAAATCACTAAAATAATTTTATAAATCACTAAACTAATTTTATAAATCACTAAACTAATTTTATAAATCACTAAAATAATTTTATAAATCACTAAAATAATTTTATAAATCACTAAAATAATTTTATAAATCACTAAACTAATTTTATAAATCACTAAAATAATTTTATAAATCACTAAAATAATTTTATAAATCACTAAAATAATTTTATAAATCACTAAACTAAATCTAGTTTAATTATACAACTTTAAGAAGAGGTTCAGGTTGTAACAAACATCGCAATGTCTATCACGCCTCTTGGTACAGTCCTGATAGATACAAACTAATTTGTTTATTGTATAACTGAGAGGAGGTATGTACGAAGTCATTGACTAGAAATGCAATAGCTGCAAAAGGATGCACCAAAGGACTGCACAGGACTTCATATAGGACACCAAAGGACTCCAAATGGAGGACACAGCAGGACATGTCCATCAGAGTCTGAGTCCAATTAATACACTGCACACATTCCATGAGAGAAAGGCAAATAACAAAGGCAAGAGAATGGGTAGTGAGTACAGAGTACACTGAGTGCAGAGTACACTGAGTACAGAATACACTGAGTGCAGAGTACACTGAGTGCAGAGTACACTGAGTACAGAATATACTGAGTGCAGAGTACACTGAGTGCAGAGTACACTGAGTGCAGAGTACACGTGTAAAAATGATAATTTAATGATAATGGGACATATATGTCACTTTGGGGGATAGAGAGTTAAGAATAGAATACTAGTAAAACCTTCAACCCTACTTATTATCATTCAATGCTCTGACATTAGCAACAGTGATAGTTTACACTAGTTCTGTAGGTAGTGAGTGAAGTCAGCTGATGGCTAGAAATTCGCTACACCGCTACATTACCATTTCACGGCAGTCACACGCATGTTAAACGTCTGACAGAGTGGCGATGGGGCAGCTGCTTAGCAATGTCAGCAATCATTATCAGCACTGTCAGCAATGATTATCAGCACTATAAACAATCGATCATCACATCAGCAACTCTGCCAAACATTTCATGTGTGATATGTGATACATATGCTACAGCTCAGTGTAGAGTGTTAGTGGTTACAAAACATTTTACTGATTGTAATGCTTGTGAATATTTTGAAATGGGTCTGGGTAATCGCCAATAAATTTCTAAGAATTGAAAATAACATTGTGATTATTTTATTTTACCTTTTTAATTTATAAAATAGGTGAAAGCTCAGAAAGAGGGTGGAAATATTGAACAACAATAGAGTAAACAGGCAGATTTAAAGGACAGGCAGACAGGAGCTGGACAGAGAGCTTCTGCCTAGAACCTCAAACTCTTCAGACATTTTGCAAAAAAGTTTTGACGGGAAATCAGTTGAAAGAAAGGAGAGAAGATGGGGTGAGGGTATAGAAAGGAATCAAAGAATGGAAGAGTAAATGAAGTGAACAGGAGATAAAATGAAATTAAAAACAGCGAACAATGAAACGAGATAAAAAGAGAGATGGGAGTAATAAAAAGTAAAGTGAGAAAGGAGACACAAAGAGAAAGGAAATTGTAAAGATGAAGTAAAACTACCAATAGTAATATTGTAGTACATAGTAATAATCTCCAGGGGGGAGTACTTTCTCCAGCTCCACCAGAGCACACGATGTACTGCTTGATGTTCTAATAAATAGATAGGCATATTGATTGGTAGATTAGCAAGGTGAGGGGTGGGGTAGAGGGAAAGAAGGGAAATAATATTGGTAAAGAAGGGAAATAACATCGGTAAAGAAGGGAAATAACATCGGTAAAGAAGGGAAATAACATCGGTAAAGAAGGGAAATAACATCGGTAAAAAAGGGAAATAGCATCGGTAAAGAAGGGAAATAACATCGGTAAAGAAGGGAAATAACATCGGTAAAGAAGGGAAATAACATCGGTAAAGAAGGGAAATAACATCGGTAAAGAAGGGAAATAACATCGGTAAAGAGGGGAAATAACATCGGTAAAGAGGGGAAATAACATAGGTAAAGAGGGGAAATAACATAGGTAAAGAAGGGAAATAACATCGATAAAGAAGGGAAATAACATCGATAAAGAAGGGAAATAACATCGGTGAAGAAGGGAAATAACATCGGTGAAGAAGGGAAATAACATCGGTAAAGAAGGGAAATAACATCGGTAAAGAGGGGAAATAACATTGGTATAAAGAAGGTACTGTACAGAACATTAGTAAAGAACACAGCACAGATCACACAGCAGAGTACAGGTCATAAACAGATCACACGGCACACTTTATCACCAAAGGCTGCAAGTAGCAACTTATCATTAGAGTGTTTTAAAAATTCACTTCAGAGCTTCAAACGATTCACAAAATCAGATGAGAGAGAACTTCAATCTATACTCTTAGGGATACTGGGGATACACAGAGAAAAAGTTTACTCATATCTAATGGGTCATCAATTTATGCTTTGGATCAATTTATTACGTGAGTTGGTTGGACTTTATTCATGTTTTCACGTGTTTCAACTATGATGCGGTGTGTCATCAAAGATTAGTTAATTCAATTCATTTTATAGATTGAATCAACTTACTATGAGAGTTAAAAGTTACTTTTTTGAGAATTTTAAAGTATGTTGAAACAACTATGACAGAGTGTATTGTAGTAACTCACAAAGACTGTTAATCCAATGTATCTGGTGTATAAATTAACTTACTTTGCGAGTTGGCGCAACTTTTTTTAAGTTTAGGAGTGAGTCAAAACGACTGTTTTGTTTTAACCCACGTCAATTTAACTACTTGTAAGTAGTACCTGCAACTCACCACGTAGGTAGGCGCAAAACTAACCCATTCATATGAGTCAAAACAAATTAAATTGATTCAACTAATCCTTTCTCTGTGTGTAGTTTCCAGTGCGTGTAGACGTTTCGTCGACTGACGCTTTTTCGAAAGGACGCTTCATCGACAAATTTTCGTACAGGGGATATTAACATATTAAAATTATTTAATATATAAATAAAGATTATTTTTAAACTCTCAATAGAAATGGCTGCTATGTAATAGTTTGTTATCTCCGCTAGTTTGTTGTACTGCAGACTTCATGATTTGTTTATTGACCTGACATGTGGGTTGGGATAGTCTCATGTTAGGGATAGTCACACAGTAGTCACAAAGTAGTCCCGTAGTCTGAAGAGTAGTCACGCACAGCTCATAGGGGGGTCTGGACGCGAGTGCGTCAGATCGATGCAAAGTAGTGACTTAGCTGCGTTAATTGAAATGTATATTCAATTAAGGGGCAAATTAACCACATAAATCACACCTCAGGTCGATAGTATAAACTGACGGAGCTAAAGAGGTGGTGATGGGGAAACAAATAGTGAATGATGGGGAAACATATAGTGAGTGATGGGGAAACATATAGTGAGTGATGGGGAAAGTAATAGTGAGTGATGGGGAAACATTGGTGATAGTATAAACTGACGGAGCTAAAGAGGTGGTGATGGGGAAACATATAGTGAGTGATGGGGAAAGTAATAGTGAGTGATGGGGAAAGTAATAGTGAGTGATGGGGAAACATTGGTGATAGTATAAACTGACAGAGCTAAAGAGGTGGTGATAGGGAAACATATAGTGAGTGATGGGGAAAGTAATAGTGAGTGATGGGATAAAAAATGACTAAAGCAAGCCTATTTCACACGGGGCGTTTTTTATAGAAAATGCTGCATGGAAAAACGCCCAATCTAATTATACATACAAAACACATACGTTTTTTTTCAGTCTTAGCGTTTTCATGCACTTTTTTCTTTGTTGCAGCATGAAAAAAACTCCCGTGTGACAGGGGCCTCAAGATAATTCAAGTCTGACAAAGGAGTTAAAACTGATAGACAAAATAACACAGCAAAAAGTAATAAATAAACCATTCTCTCAACTTTATGCAACATTCCAACATTATGATTTCCACACTATTTCACACTGTAAAGAGCTACATGCCAACTGATTGGCTATTACTAATTCAAAGGCATAAGTAATTAATGAGATATAGCATACATGTGTCCATACAATGAGTTCACTGGTTATTACCAGCACTAAAGGTTAACTTGATGACTGCTATATGAAAACAATATTGAGGTGATATTGCTAACAATATTGAGGTGATATTGCTAACAATATTGAGGTGATATTGCTAACAGTATTGAGGTGATATTGCTAACAATATTGAGGTGATATTGCTAACAATATTGAGGTGATATTGCTAACAACATTGAGGTGATATTGCTAACAATATTGAGGTGAAATTGCTAACAATATTGAGGTGAAATTGCTAACAATATTGAGGTGATATTGCTAACAATATTGAGGTGATATTGCTAACAATATTGAGGTGAAATTGCTAACAATATTAAGGTGATATTGCTAACAATATTGAGGTGATATTGCTAACAATATTGAGGTGATATTGCTAACAACATTGAGGTGATATTGCTAACAATATTGAGGTGAAATTGCTAACAATATTGAGGTGATATTGCTAACAACATTGAGGTGATATTGCTAACAACATTGAGGTGATATTGCTAACAATATTGAGGTGATATTGCTAACAATATTGAGGTGATATTGCTAACAATATTGAGGTGAAATTGCTAACAATATTGAGGTGAAATTGCTAACAATATTGAGGTGATATTGCTAACAATATTGAGGTGATATTGCTAACAACATTGAGGTGATATTGCTAACAATATTGAGGTGAAATTGCTAACAATATTGAGGTGAAATTGCTAACAATATTGAGGTGATATTGCTAACAATATTGAGGTGATATTGCTAACAATATTGAGGTGAAATTGCTAACAATATTAAGGTGATATTGCTAACAATATTGAGGTGATATTGCTAACAATATTGAGGTGATATTGCTAACAATATTGAGATGATATTGCTAACAATATTGAGGTGATATGACTACGTATATTGCAATTTGGGACAATATGAAGGGATTATTTAGGAGTAATATTTATATTATTTGGTTTATTGCTGCGTACTGAAATGATGTAGAAAAATAAGATAATAGGCAGCAAATATTGAGACAAAAATAATAAGGTACTTTTAACATGAACATCGTTAATAGTTGTAAATTCAAACCGATAATGGAATATTCCACTCATAGACAGTAAATTTAAAAAATTCAAGATATCAAAACTTATTACACTATAAGCAAATAGTACAAGATACAACAATCTTAATCTAGGTATAGAGCTACACTTCCGTCTCAGCTATAAATGGTTATAAAAATGCATATTATTTTGAACAATAAATAAAATTATTTTAAAATTTAGTTAGTTCTCCAGCGGAATGCCTTTTCTGTGACGGTACACAGAGCTAATTGCCACTCTATTCATTCTGTGAGTAGTAGAAGTGTATGATGAATGTGCAGTCTTTACGTGCATTTTAGCGGTAGAAAATGTCACGATAGCCAGCCAATCTATCACAGTAATAACAAGTTGTACCAACCTAAAACCAACGTACTGACACATGGAGAATGCATGGGAATGTACTAGCGGAGAAAAGAGTCACTGTGATGAAGTACTATCAGAGAAAAGAGTCACTGTGATGATGTACTATCAGAGAAAAGAGTCACTGTGATGAAGTACTATCAGAGAAAAGAGTCACTGTGATGAAGTACTATCAGAGAAAAGAGTCACTGTGATGATGTACTGTCAGAGAAAAGAGTCACTGTGATGATGTACTATCAGAGAAAAGAGTCACTGTGATGATGTACTGTCAGAGAAAAGAGTCACTGTGATGATGTACTATCAGAGAAAAGAGTCACTGTGATGATGTACTATCAGAGAAAAGAGTCACTGTGATGATGTACTATCAGAGAAAAGAGTCGCTGTGATGATGTACTATCAGAGAAAAGAGTCACTGTGATGATGTACTATCAGAGAAAAGAGTCACTGTGATGATGTACTATCAGAGAAAAGAGTCGCTGTGATGATGTACTATCAGGGAAAAGAGTCGCTGCATCATGTATATTTCACAAATCACAGTTTTCTAATATTCTATTATTTTCTAATCTTACAAATATGTCGTCGTGTACCCAGTCTAATTTTAAAGCCAACACATCAACAGGTAAAAAGCCAACACATCAACAGGTAAAAAGCCAACGCATCAACAGGTAAAAAGCCAACGCATCAACAGGTAAAAAGCCAACGCATCAACAGGTAAAAAGCCAACATATCAACAGGTAAAAAGCCAACACATCAACAGGTAAAAAGCCAACACATCAACAGGTAAAAAGCCAACACATCAACAGGTAAAAAGCAAACGCTTCAACAGGTAAAAAGCCAACACAAGGCGTTGTACCCCGTCCACACAATATAAATCAACAACTAACGATTTATCTTCATGCGACACCAGTCCGAAACAATCTAGCGTATCTCCGATAAATTGGTGTAACGAAGGGAGCCATTTGTCACGAGTATGGGACATGTAGGACTCACATAGGACACTTTTAATAGAGAGATATGATCGCAATAGAAGGATTGACTCCAATTTTACAACAATAAGAGAATTGCTAAGTCGAGTGAATAATAGAATTTTTTTTCTTAAGAAAAAAAAAACAATCATACATCCCATTGTGTTATGAATAATCTACCATAACTGTAAATAGGGTATGTTCAGAGTTATCGGACAGTTCCATATTTTCGATCACATAAGTAAAAAGACACACTTGTCCTGATGATGAAAGGAAATTTTTCTATTCGAAAGCTTGTAACAAAAAAAAAAAAAAAAAAAAAAACCTCAATGCTAGTTTAAATAACCTCTTGATAAGTAACTAAAAGCGTAACAGTCCGATAAATCGGAAAGAACTCACCCTGATAGAAATGACGCAATGCTAGCTAATTACTTTAGCAAAAATGCAGAAGGTTATGTTTCGGTGGTCTGATATATTTTTAATCTTGTTATTCGCATAATTCAAACAGGTCAATTTCATTTATTAGTCTAGGAATTTTAGATGGTCAAGGTCATTTATAAGTCAAGGAATTTTAGATGGTCAAGGTCATTTATTAATCAAGGAATCTTAGATGGTCAAAGATCATTTATAAAAGGCGGCGAAGGTATGCTCTCTACGAGTGTCGTTTCTAATTTATAGTTCTATTGCAGTTCGTTTACGTATTCAATTCTTTGAGAGTGTAACAATTTTTCACTATAAGAGAATATGAATAAAACAACACATTGTTGACCCGTTAGAGTAATTTAATTAACAGTGACGTGACTAGAGAAAGCACTTCGGTCTACACTGTTGATGCTACAGTGGAAATACTCTAGAGTGGAGTCCTCTATAGTGAATGTAGTGTCCTCTATAGTGGAGTCCTCTATAGTGAATTTAGGGTCCTCTATAGTCACTGTAGAGTCCTCTATAGTCACTGTAGAGTCCTCTATAGTCACTGTAGAGTCCTCTATAGTGACTGTAGTCCTCTATAGTGACTGTAGAGTCCTCTATAGTGACTGTAGAGTCCTCTATAGTGACTGTAGAGTCCTCTATAGTGACTGTAGAGTCCTCTATAGTGAATGTAGAGTCCTGAGTAAGAGAACTACCCCGTATAGTGAACACATTGTCTTCAGTTTGCCATGAAATGCCACCAGTTTTCTAAGAAACTGATGCCATTTCTAACCATTGCACACTCCAAATTACAACAGTTCGAGTGCCCAAGGGACGCCACTCCCTTCTCTTCCATCACTGCAAAAATATAGAGAGTACAGATGGCTTATTGAAATGTGCTGAATGGCTAAGTAACAGAGAGTTCCGTAGGCCTACTCTGTTTATTGATTTACAGCCTACAGAAAGAAAGGAAACCTTTCAATTGCCATTCTTATTTAAAAGAACAGATTGAATAGAAAGATATACAGTAAAACTATGAGTTATGAAGGACCTGAGTTATGAAATACACTTGTTTTCTCATGTTTAAATTATAGAAAATGATATACGTCAACAATTTCGTCCTAGTTTTCCCTCAATGACCATAGTTTTCTATGATTATAATTATAGAAAACTATCTAGCGCACCCGAGATATGAAGTGGCTCTGAGTTATGAAGGAATTAATACTTCGTAACTCAGGAGTTCCACTGTAATACTTCAAAGTACAAAAAATAGAACACCAATCAAAAGAAAACATAGGAAATCATTTGGTTTTACAGTTAACGTTCAAAAACTTCACTGTATTCTTTAAATGCTAATAAATACCTCTATTAAAGGGTAACCTAATTCGTAATGGCAAAATATGTAATAAACTACTTAAACAAATCCAGTCAGCCATTGATTCTAACGACATTGCCAATTTACGTTTCTAAAAAGAAGAAATAGAAAGGTTTGTATTGTGCTAGGACAAATAGACGTTAGATATTTCAGGCCATTAGAGTATTCAACGCATGGAGTAAAGCATACGCTAACTGGCTAACTGCCAAACAGATGCTCAACATTTTTCAGAATGATGATATGGCACCAGAACATTATCACCAACGCAAATTGAAAGAGAGATGCAGGGGATTGTAGTTGAAAAGCCGCTAGCTGTAGTTGAAAAGCCGCTAGCTGTAGTTGAAAAGCCGCTAGCTGTAGTTGAAAAGCCGCTAGCTGTAGTTGAAAAGCCGCTAGCTGTAGTTGAAAAGCCGCTAGCTGTAGTTGAAAAGCCGCTAGCTGTAGTTGAAAAGCCGCTAGCTGTAGTTGAAAAGCCGCTAGCTGTAGTTGAAAAGCCGCTAGCTGTAGTTGAAAAGCCGCTAGCTGTAGTTGAAAAGCCGCTAGCTGTAGTTGAAAAGCCGCTAGCTGTAGTTGAAAAGCCGCTAGCTGTAGTTGAAAAGCCGCTAGCTGTAGTTGAAAAGCCGCTAGCTGTAGTTGAAAAGCCGCTAGCTGTAGTTGAAAAGCCGCTAGCTGTAGTTGAAAACAACAACGCTTGTTGTTGAAAAACGTTAGCTATCATTGGAAAACGTTTCTTTTTGATAGGCTTCGATACAATAAATAAATATATGTTTAAATAAAGCATATTTCATTTATTAAAAATCTACTTTAAGGAACAAATTACAACTTAGAGAAAAATAAAATTCAAATTACCTTTTCCACAAGGTAAAAACATCAGTAAACAGAAGAAGCAATAGAAGAGAAGCAGAACAAAGTATGAGGTATTTCTTCAGCAGCAATAATTAGAAGACACAGGGCAATATTTCTCTGCCCTCCACTGCCGTCAGGCGGCAAATTGTGTCAAACGATCCACCTGGGACAGCGGGGAGCGCAACACACCCAAATATGCGCACAGTTACGCAGTAGAATGCGCAACAATGGCTCGCATCAACGGAGACAAATATACGAGAGATTAGATTTCCCTGGAGCTATCAGTCTTCATATGATATTATCCCATTGCGAACAAACACCACACACAATATAGCCACATTAAAAGACGTATAGTACACCACACACTATATAACCACATTAAAAGATGTAAAGATGTATATTACACCACACACTATATAACCACATTGAAAGACGTATAGTACACCACACACTATATAACCACATTAAAAGATGTATAGTACACCACACACTATATAGCCACATTAAAAGATGTATAGTACACCACACACTATATAACCACATTAAAAGGTGTATATTACACCACACACTATATAACCACATTAAAAGGTGTATATTACACCACACACTATATAACCACATTAAAAGGTGTATATTACACCACACACTATATAACCACATTAAAAGATGTATATTACACCACACACTATATAACCACATTAAAAGATGTATATTACACCACACACTATATAACCACATTAAAAGATGTATAGTACACCACACACTATATAACCACATTAAAAGGTGTATATTACACCACACACTATATAACCACATTAAAAGGTGTATATTACACCACACACTATATAACCACATTAAAAGGTGTATATTACACCACACACTATATAACCACATTAAAAGGTGTATATTACACCACACACTATATAACCACATTAAAAGATGTATAGTACACCACACACTATATAACCACATTAAAAGGTGTATATTACACCACACACTATATAACCACATTAAAAGGTGTATATTACACCACACACTATATAACCACATTAAAAGGTGTATATTACACCACACACTATATAACCACATTAAAAGGTGTATATTACACCACACACTATATAACCACATTAAAAGGTGTATATTACACCGCGAACTATTATAGTTAGAAAAATTAACGTAATTTTATATATATACATTGATTTATTCATTTGTATATGCATTGATATGTTGATTCAAATAGAAAAATGTGAATAAATCATATGGAGTAATCGCACAGGTCTAAAATAATTAAAGCTGTACAACTAAATAATGTTTTCATCTAAAACTCTAAATGAATGATTTTAAATTATATTTTATGTATATTTGACAGCTTTCAAATTATGTGCAAGTAATTCAACTCTGCAAGAAGATACAAATAATATTCCACTAGGGATGAACTCTTACGGTGAAGAACATTCATACAATATCTATTTACAGTAAATACAAATAATTAATTTATTAGGGGGTTTAACGTCTGCTTCGGAACCAAAGGCTATATCGCTGACGTCAAAAGGAAATTAAATACAAGGGACTGGAAGAAGCAGTCAGAGAGGAAAGTGGCTCCTTGAACAAAGTCACTTACCACCGTCGGTGACAATGCTCATGGATGCAGAGAAGCTACTCCGTGAATACATTCACTTACCAAGGAATGTGTCGAAACGGGACACAAGCACCGGTGGCTGCACTTACGGATGGAAGAGGAAAATGAAGAGGTGATAGTAAATGAAGCCTACGAGCCTACCTAACACAAAATTCTAAGACCTCGTAGTTGAAGAGCATAACCCTAGCGCTATCCTCTAAAACTGCAAGTAGCGTTAAAAAAATGATAAACATGGTAAAAATGAAAAAAGACAATCCATAATCCAGATTACAACAGTTCGGGGCCCAAGGGACGCCACCCCCCTTCTCTTCCATTCACCACAGACAGCTTCAGGATAGAGCCCCTGAGGGCTCAATACAAATAATATTCCACTAGAGATGAACTCTTACGGTGAAGAACATTCTTACAATATCTATTTACACTATACAAAAAAAATTCTTAAAATGTGTAAATAACATCGAAAATGTGTTGACGTTCACTTCGTCTATTTGCGGTTGATATAAATGATCATTAGCATACAAATATAGATATGTTATCTTACATGCAATCCCTCACTTATTCATATTCATACATGAATATAACTACAAATTACTACCAAGCACCGACATGAGCCAGTGTGCAATTTACATGGGACATCACACAGGAAAACATGAGTAATTTGCATGAAAAAAAAGAGAATTATCATCTTGAAGAAGCAGTAACTGTGGAGAAGGTAGCTACCTAGATGAATATAAAATGTCGACAAGGTAGCTACCTAGATGAATATAAAATGTCGACAAGGTACCTACCTAGATGAATAGAAAATGCCGGCAAGGTACCTACCTAGATGAATGTAAAATGTCGACAAGTTAGCTACCTAGATGAATAGAAAATGCCGACAAGGTACCTACCTAGATGAATATAAAATGTCGACAAGGTAGCTACCTAGATGAATATAAAATGTCGACAAGGTAGATACCTAGATGAATATAAAATGTCGACAAGGTAGCTACCTAGATGAATATAAAATGTCGACAAGTTAGCTACCTAGATGAATAGAAAATGCCGACAAGGTACCTACCTAGATGAATGTAAAATGTCGACAAGTTAGCTACCTAGATGAATAGAAAATGCCGACAAGGTACCTACCTAGATGAATGTAAAATGTCGACAAGTTAGCTACCTAGATGTATAGAAGATGCCGACAATGTACCTACCTAGATGAATGTAAAATGTCGACAAGTTAGCTACCTAGATGAATAGAAAATGCCGACAAGGTACCTACCTAGATGAATGTAAAATGTCGACAAGTTAGCTACCTAGATGAATAGAAAATGCCGACAAGGTACCTACCTAGATGAATAGAAAATGTCGACAAGTTAGCTACCTAGATGAATAGAAAATGTCGACAAGTTAGCTACCTAGATGAATATAAAATGTCGACAAGTTAGCTACCTAGATGAATAGAAAATGTCGACAAGTTAGCTACCTAGATGAATAGAAAATGTCGACAAGTTAGCTACCTAGATGAATAGAAAATGTCGACAAGTTAGCTACCTAGATGAATAGAAAATGTCGACAAGTTAGCTACCTAGATGAATATAAAATGTCGACAAGGTAGCTACCTAGATGAATATAAAATGTCGACAAGGTAGCTACCTAGATGAATGTAAAATGTCGACAAGGTACCTACCTAGATGAATATAAAATGTCGACAAGGTAGATACCTAAATGAATGTAAAATGCCGACAAGGTAGCTACCTAGACGAATGTAAAATGTCGACAAGTTAGCTACCTAGATGAATGTAAAATGTCGACAAGGTACCTACCTAGATGAATATAAAATGTCGACAAGGTAGATACCTAAATGAATGTAAAATGCCGACAAGGTAGCTACCTAGATGAATGTAAAATGTCGACAAGTTAGCTACCTAGATGAATAGAAAATGTCGACAAGTTAGCTACCTAGATGAATATAAAATGTCGACAAGTTAGCTACCTAGATGAATATAAAATGTCGACAAGTTAGCTACCTAGATGAATAGAAAATGTCGACAAGTTAGCTACCTAGATGAATAGAAAATATCGACAAGATACTACCTAAATGAATAAAAAATACATAGATCATGGTACAACTATTCACATCAAGTACCACTATTTTGTACCACTATTCACATCAAGTACCACTATTTTGCACCACTATTCACATCAAGTACCACTATTTTGCACCACTATTCACATCAAAGTACCACTATTTTGCACCACTATTCACATCAAAGTACCACTTTGCACATCAAGTACCACTATTCACATCAAGTACCACTATTTTGTACCACTAGTACATCAAAAACCACTATTCACATCAAATACCACTATTCACATCAAGTACCACTATTCACATCAAATACCACTATTCACATCAAGTACCACTATTCACATCAAGTACCACTATTCACATCAAGTACCACTATTTTGTACCACTATTCACATAAAGTACCACTATTTTGTACCACTATTCACATCAAGTACCACTATTTTGCACCACTATTCACATCAAAGTACCACTATTTTGTTCCACTATTCACATCAAAATACCACTATTTTGTTCCACTATTCACATCAAGTACCACTATTTTGTTCCACTATTCACATCAAAGTACCACTATTTTGTTCCACTATTCACATCAAAGTACCACTATTTTGTACCACTAATCACATCAAGTACCACTATTTTGTACCACTATTCACATCAAGTACCACTATTTTGTACCACTATTCACATCAAGTACCACTATTTTGTACCACTATTCATAAGTAATGTCTCTGAAAGCTATTCTTTGTAAGTAATCTAAAATTTAAATCCTTTTAGATGCTAAAATTCTTCAATTGAGAGAGCGGTCAAAGCCATGAATATTTGATACTAGTCGAAATATTTTCTTGGTAAGTGCCAGGGAGAATTAAAACAATAAAAAAAGCAATTCATCACAAAGAAATAATGTCCCAAAACTCTTCTTTCACAGGACAAAGAATTCAAATTGATTTCTTATTGAATTTCCAAAGGCCGAACAGAGCATACATACGAAGAGCTTTGTTCGCGAAATCTTTTGATCGACCTTGTTTAAAATTGTGGAGATTATTACTCATGATTCGGAAAGAAATTGGCTGTTATTGGCTGCAAGAACAAGGGATTCAAGACATCAACTGTGTTGCCACGCTCTAAAATATTGCCAACATCTAGTTAAGAGCAGACAGAAGTGTGTGCGCTTTACGAGTTGGACGGACATACGCAAAATGTTGGTAACAATTAAGCGAGCTTGTTACTGTCATGGTTAGGAGAGGGAATTTCTCTTTATGATCAATAAACAAGACACCGTGATTAGCATAATATTAATCCATTCACCTTATGGAATCATTTGCAGAGGATGTGGCGTAGAGACTGTGATGGTAGTGTATAGGGTTGCCAGAGGTTAGGTTACGGCGAAAAACAATTAGTCGACGAATTTTCGGAAATGGGATATTAAGACACTTTAAATATTTATGAAATGGGTGGCCTGCAACCCCTCAAACCCCCTGCCAGGTCATTAAACAATCATGAAATGAACAGTACAACAAACTATAGGATACAACAAATTACATAAACAGCAATTTATGTTGATATTGCCTTTATGAAAATTCATCGACGAAATGTCTTTCGACGAAACCGAAAAATCTGTCGACGAAACCGAAAAATCTTTCGATGAAATGTTTGCAGACCGTGTACAGTGACTAGAAAGATCTTTTGTCCGTTCATCAGAACAGGTTCCTGATGAATTACACTGATCTGACAAAGGAAATTCGTATGCTGTTATCCACACGTTACACATTCAATTCGCACTTATGAGTCGTAACTGGCGGGTTTGCTCACGGTTCGTCTCGGTTGAATTCCGTAGAGAGGAGCACATATAAGTAGTGTGGCTGCGGCAGAGCTAATTCACACACGAGGTATCGGTAGATAATGATCTCTGATAACCTTACATGGTGAAACACAGCGGGTGACGAAATGCCAACCAAATTAATACCACTGATAAACCATCACAAATAGGACAACAAATTAAATACTGAACACAATAACAAGTTGGAATACATAGAATAAACCCTCAATAATTTCCTTCGAATGAACAGATGTGCGACTGTAAAACAACATTTGAAATCACTAAACTGTATCTAATCAGATCATTTAATCGAGATGGCAAGATGTTAAGGGTTTAGGGTGCATTAGCACCCCTCTCCCACCCCATCCCTCAAACTCTCTGATGAAGACATAAAGCCGGCACAAACAAGATTACGCTCCGCCCACTTGACTGAAGGTGCCGCCCTCTCGCGGTTAGAGCGCCTCCAGTACCAACCCGAAACTGCCGCGCTATTACTACTTCGCGGTAGGATTGCATGCGGCATGGGACGTGAGGGGGTACAAAAGGCGCGGTAATAGCACACAGGTAAATGTACGCATGGCTCGGGTTCTGTCACCAGTCTGATGGCTCTATTAACCTCTTGGGGAGTGAGAATTGCAGCTGATAAGCGAATTATAGCACCGCCATTAAGGAATTAGTTGCAGCTGCAATGATGATCGTGATACGGTGATTTTATAAAGTAGTTTGAGACATCTAGCGTTAGATGCGTGAATGAGAAGATAGGGAGATTTTAGTGACCGCTTAGAGCTCTGCACGGATAATTCTCTCAGTAAATAGCGGCGGGCTAAATTCCTGGTTAGGAGCTGAAATATCCTATAGCGAAGGTTAGACAAAGAGTTGGGGAGGCGGAGGGGGGTGTGTAGTGCTCTTTTACAGGCACAAAAGCGTGAAAAGGCCATTAGAGATAGCATTTGCTAGAGATCTCTCTCAGTGTTTTGAAAAAGATTAGCGATAAGCAGTTGAAATTAACACTGACGCAAATGACTCTTAATGAGAACATAAAAAGAAATGGCACCTGCGGCGCACTGACAACCCTGTCACCGACTTGGCTCTTATAAATATACTACCTCATAAATAGGATGCAGTGATTTATAAGAAACAATGATGACTTTAAGCTTCTCGAGCCACATCAAGAACAGCTCTCTGCATAAGCATAAGTTGGCACATCCACCCGCTCAACTAAATCAATTTAGCATATATAACTTACAGAGATAAATTGCTGGAACTTTACTACCTCGCAAATACAATATAGGCTTATGAATATTTAATTAGCGATAAGCATCATAAATTGCAGGATCTGGACATAATCAGCCTAAGTAGCTTTCTCAATGGGGCTAAGCTGACGTTATCAATTTCATGATCAGACTATATGCAGGCACAACTGCTAAATCTCTGCCTTACGGTTGCTGCAGGAAACTAACTAATAGTCTCGTTCTGAATTGGAGATCAAGAGCGGCGTGTTGTGTAATCTATAACATTTGTAAGAAGATAAATATACTCACAGTAACCTCATGTCGAACTACACATCTACAAGCTGACTGCTCACCTGGAAGAGAAAAAGAACAGTCAATATAGATGAAATTTAGATGCCATTGAACAGTGGTTCTTTAAGTATTTTTCTCGCACACCCCTTGCTTTTCAGGCACCCCCTGAGCATTCTATTGCATTGAGAAAAGGTACAATTATAATATATTTGGTTACTATGCAAGAATTTAAAATGAAAAAGTAAGGAAAAAGAATGTTTTAGTTACATTTTGGATGCTATTAACAACAAGAACTGAAATTATTTGTAACATATAAAACTAAGAACCACCGATTTAGACTGTAAGGTACATCAGTATATTATTCAGAAACAAAGTAATGATCACCACACACTTCCTGTGTTCAGACTCTGATGGTAATTGGCATGTTTGTTCTCAGAGGTAGAGAGAGAGAGAGAGGCTTAGGAAATACCGTGTGTACACGAAGTAGAGTCTAATGACGCTAATAAAGGGAAATATCATATGCTAACGTAACTAAATGATGTAGTGGAGAGAAAATAGTCATTTGTTGCCTCAGCTACTGGATTAGGGCGGCATGTTGTTGATCTAATTACACAGTTGGCGGCACACGAGTCACTTTTACAGAGTGCGCTAATAAGCTATGCAAGGCTAGCTCTTTGACTCAAACGTAATGTTTTAACATTGAATAAACAAATAAGACAACTATTACCATGCAGAACATACTAATTAGTGATGGAGGCGTAACGGATATTTCAAAGAATTAAGAATGTCCGCCAATTTGGAATATTTAGCAGTAAAGTTTCAACTGTAGTTATTTTATAATGCAGTAGAGCTCCTATATACTGAAGGATAGAGTGCTGAATAAGAGAACTACCCTCTATAGTGAACAATTTTTCTTTAGTCTGCCACAAAATGGCCATTAGTTTTCTAAAACTAATTGCCATTTCATGGCAGACTAAAGAAAATATGTTTTACTATACAGGATAGTTAATTAATCATGACTCTAAATTCACTATAGAGGAGTCCATTATAAAGGAATTGCATTGTAATAACATTTATTTTAACTTCTCCATCGTTTTATCTTTACGTTTATTTTAATTTTTACAGTGCTTATCGAGTATTTCAGAAAAATATACCACGAATTAATAAATTTACGAACTAGAAGTTTCCAGTGCTCTAAAGACAAATACGTTATCCGAACACTCGCACGGAAAACAACACGTATGGAACCACTACATGAAATATTTCTAGTCTGTTGGCTAACAAAAACAAGAGATTGACAATATGTTGCAGCTACAGTTTGACCTCACCAAAAATAATGGAACATGTTTCTGAATTGCAGACGAGAAAAGAGAAACAAGTCGAACTTGTCAAAAATATAATAAATTTCATTGAAATACATTGACACATTGTTTTATAGATGTGTATCCTATATTTTAATACCTAAGATATCTCAATGACAGCACTATTTGTTATTTAAATACCCGCACTATATGCTACATCCCGTCATACTTAGCTGAAGAATAAAAGTAATAATTGATAAACAATAGAATATTAATTCAGTCTATAAATGGCAGAGGTTGTAAAGAATTCCTATTTTGTTAATAGTAGAAGCTAATGAAATATATTTTCGATGAAGTTCAATTTAGTGAAACCATTTATAAATTCATATCAAAATTCGTATTCCATTTAACAGTAAATAATTTTTGAAATTCGTATTCAATTTTAATTTATCCATTATTTAATTTCTATCAGTCACATCTGTTTCGGGACCCAAGGCCCTATCACTGACGTCAAAAGTAATTTAAGTACAAGGGACTGGAAGAAGCAGTCAGAAAGATTTCTAATAATGAATCTTTATTGATGAGTAGATAGAGATATCTTTATTATTGATATTGATTCTACACACCAATTAAACAACTAACAACATTCTGTTGTTTCACTTTGTTGTCTAGCTTTAACTCGGTGCGAGTTTCAAGGAGGTTAAGCTCTGGAACGCTCTTTGGATTGTCTTCCAAAATGGCCACACAAATTATAGCGCTGGCTTCAAGGATACGAATCTAGCGCCATATCACCTGCACTTACCTGTAATTTATACACTTGGGGAATATAAGTAGCTACCTGTGAAACCTGCTTCCTTATTACCTTCGCTAAATTTAGGAAAGTAATGTTTTGGTCGGTATTTTTATGCCACTTTTAATATAAAACAATTTTTCATTTTCTACTTTTTTTCACAGCATCTAAAGATTTTCTCAGTTACATTCTTAGTCCAAAAATAACTATTAACAAATATTAATATTATAGAATTAATATAATATAGTTTCAGTGAATTATAACTAGCATAATGCTTAGCTTTCTTATATAAAATAAGTTGGGTGTAAACTTCCCTCTCAGGAATTGAAAAATGAGGAATAAATTCCATTCCTGAAGTATACATACCTCTAAGTTGAACGTTGGCTTATTTGTCGTAAGTTCACAGCAAGTTCATACAAAGCCAAGGTACTGACTGACGCAAATCTCCCGAGTACAGGCATTTACAGGCATCTACAGTCATTTACAGGAGTTAAAGATGGAGGATGTTTCAGGATAACAACCAGCTTTGAATTCAAAAACTTTTTATACCTAATAAAGAATATACTTTGAGAGAAATGTATAAATTCCGTACAAAAAATAATTTACTTCGAGCAAAATCTATTAACATCTAACAAAAAAATCTGAACTATTTTTTTTATTCTGAACAATACTAATTTATTCCATCTAGTATTTTTGTTTTATTTCGAGCAAATTGTTTGAACTCAGCGAATTTGAATTCTGAACATAAATTAGAATTCCGAACAAGCAATAGAGTGAGGTAAAAGGTTACACCAACAAGTTACATCCACACATCGATGTTTCTCCTGGACATTACTAACGGTTCACAACTGTGATGTTCCACAGTGATGTATAGCAGTGATGTACAACTGTGATGTATTGCTTTTTGTGAATTATGAAGGGCGAGATAGGGCATGAGACAGTGCCGACCACAACCTAATAAGGCGGAGAAAACACTAATTGCCTCCCTCTGATCGTAAATATTCCAACTGCCATATCGGTACACACAAAAAACTTACCAAGATGGATGGTGGTGAGGAAGACCAGTCAATAAACCTTCATTGCGAAGAAACATGCACTGTACACTCAAAGAAACGGACAGGCTATTTCTTAACAGTTTAATAATTCAGGTGGAACATTCATTGTACCTACAGTAAAAAAACAGTTTAACTAAATATACGTTTTCCAAAAGAAACTTTACTGTAATGCTTGTAGATACTTGTAAATTGTTCTGGGTACACTATGAAAAATTTGTAAGATTTGAAAATAATAGAAAATTAGAAAACTGTGATTGGTGAAATTAGCATCATGCGGTGACTCTTTTCTCTGATAGTTAATCTAGGATGAATAAATATTTTCTCTATTATATCTAATCCGCTTTTCCACCAATCATGAACTCATCGGAAGAACTTCTTCGCAAAGATTAGATTACTTTTAAACTTCGGGAGAAAGCATGGAAAAGTGAAGCGATAAACAACAACAACAACAAACAAGCTGCCTAGCTAACAAATAACTTCTTTCCAATAGTCTCTCGACTAGAACAACAAAAATGCTAGCAGCAGTGAGTGAGACGTGTGAAAAATAGTTGTTAAAAGTAAAATATTTGGTGTCCTTTTTCGAAATATTACTATATTGTGAAGTGTATTGATTGAAATTATACAAGAATTTTCAGTAGGGTTTTGAATATGTGCTTTTAAAAATCATAAATGGAGTCACTTTCCTTTCTGACTGCTTCTTCCAGTCCCTTGTATTTAATTTCCTTATAACATCAAAAATCAGAATTAAGCAGTAATCATTCTGACAAATAGGGTTGTGACAATATGCTTTCAAAATCATAGATCTAAAAAATTTCTCCGTCTAAAATATTTTCGGGATCTGATGATTTTTAAAGCATATTATCACAACCGATATCGAGTGTCGTAGTAGAACGCCGCAGTACTCGGATAGTTGGTATTTTGATTGATTTACACCAACACCCACTTTTCGAGTACTGCGGGTGTTTCGCTGAAATTAGACGGCATGTTTTGATTGACATTTCAGGCAGAATTTTCCACGCGTAAAAAAAAGTATACCAATTATTTTTTCAATTAAGAATTTAGGTCAACTGGAACAATTGAAATTCGTAATACGATCGCAGTCTTCGAATTGTGTTACGAATTAAAAACAATTCGAAAGTTCGAAACCTTAGAAATTCTTGCAATAATGCGTATTAGAACATCCTTTGTAATTTCAATATCAAATAATCTATCGCAAAATTAACCAATAAATTGTTAGTGAACTTCACAATAGTTTTGAAAATGTAAGCCATTTCAAATAAGTTTCATCCATTAAAAAATATAATATTTTTAACTAGTAAAACTAGATTAAATATAAACGAAAACATACACAAAAGTAACAATGCAACATTTTATTTATTCAATCCAGGAAATTGAAAATTCGTCTGGAATGAAATACCCCGGATTTGAAAGAGTAAAAAAAACAGCTGGTGCTTCATCTGCGATATACTGAATAAACAACGAATAATGAGTAATAACAGGCCCACTTTGCTGCCCAGGATACGGCATAACATGCCCACCTTAATGCCCACGATAGCCTACATTGCTGCCCACGATAACGAAGAGGCGGTTTGTTATTCCATGGGTTTGGCATGTTGTTCTACTACCTCAACTCAAATATTCATCGGCAAAGTAAACACGGTCTGATATAGCAGCTAAAAAAGGACTTGGTGAGGGAAGAGCCAATTCCATACTAATGCTAAAAAAATAACCATATTATATAAAGGGTTGTGCTTTATAAATCATAGATCTTAAGAATATTATAGACGATATGAAATGGTATCGAATACTATATACCGCTGGTATATAGTATTCAGTAATCTTTAGTTCTTTTCGTCTATAACAGTTTAGAATCTTTGATTTCAAGAGCATATTGTCACAACCCTAATTATATACATTAGTTAGAAATTCAAATTCATTCGAAGATTTACTATAATTCGCATAATTATTTTGTCGATTTTTACACCTATATAGCTAATTCACAATGACCAAATCTAGGATGAAAAAAAAAAAAAAAAAAATTTTAACAAAAGTTATTAACTAAAGCTAAACATCAACAACACTATTTCATAGATTTCTTCACGTGAATATCACTTCAGAAAGCTGAACAAGTAATAGAATGAAGAATTTGAACAGAATAAGAGAAGAGCAAATACAACTCACGCTAGAAATTCTCAGGAGGTTTCGCCTTTAGTTGCAAATGTAGAATTCTTTCAGAGATATGAACGTTACTTTGCCATATTGCACACCAGAAACTATTCTAACAGCTATTCTAGACCCTGTATATCAGGTATTTTAAGTTCTGATAGGTATTCTCTTTATTCTCTCTGTTCTGATAGACACAAATCAGGTAATCTAGCATTGAAATCAGATAATCTAGCATTTAAATCAGGTGTTCTAGCATTTAAATCAGGTATTCTAGCATTTAAATCAGGTATTCTAGCATTTAAATCAGGTGTTCTAGCATTTAAATCAGGTATTCTAGCATTCAAATCAGGTGTTCTAGCATTTGAATCAGGTATTCTAGCATTTAAATCAGGTGTTCTAGCATTTAAATCAGGTATTCTAGCATTTAAATCAGGTATTCTAGCATTTAAATCAGGTGTTCTAGCATTTAAATCAGGTATTCTAGCATTCAAATCAGGTGTTCTAGCATTTGAATCAGGTATTCTAGCATTTAAATCAGGTGTTCTAGCATTTGAATCAGGTGTTCTAGCATTCAAATCAGGTGTTCTAGCATTTGAATCAGGTATTCTAGCATTTGAATCAGGTATTCTAGCATTTAAATCAGGTGTTCTAGCATTTGAATCAGGTATTCTAGCATTTAAATCAGGTGTTCTAGCATTTAAATCAGGTGTTCTAGCATTTAAATCAGGTGTTCTAGCATTTAAATCAGGTATTCTAGCATTTAAATCAGGTGTTCTAGCATTTAAATCAGGTGTTCTAGCATTTATATCAGGTGTTCTAGCATTCAATCAGGTGTTCTAGCATTCAATCAGGTATTCTAGCATTTATATCAGGTATTCTAGCATTTGAATCAGGTATTCTAGCATTTGAATCAGGTATTCTAGCATTTAAATCAGGTGTTCTAGCATTTGAATCAGGTGTTCTAGCATTTAAATCAGGTGTTCTAGCATTTAAATCAGGTGTTCTAGCATTTAAATCAGGTGTTCTAGCATTTAAATCAGGTATTCTAGCATTTAAATCAGGTGTTCTAGCATTTAAATCAGGTGTTCTAGCATTTATATCAGGTGTTCTAGCATTCAATCAGGTATTCTAGCATTTATATCAGGTATTCTAGCATTTGAATCAGGTATTCTAGCATTTGAATCAGGTATTCTAGCATTTAAATCAGGTATTCTAGCATTTAAATCAGGTATTCTAGCATTCAATCAGGTATTCTAGCATTTAAATCAGGTATTCTAGCATTTAAATCAGGTATTCTAGCATTCAATCAGGTATTCTAGCATTTAAATCAGGTATTCTAGCATTTAAATCAGGTATTCTATCATTTAAATCAGGTATTCTATCACATTGATGTAAACGTTAGTATATTATGGGGCAGATACAGAGTGAATAAAATAATCATGCAATTGTAAAATATAATTATATTAATATTAATCAATGTAATATTAATTAGCTATAAGCCTATAACATATTAATTCATTTAAATTGGATATTATTGATAGGTTCATATTGAAATAATTATAATATGATCACACACGTGATGGTTTATATGAAGCAAAACAAAATTAAATTCACTACTTAATAGAATTCCAATATAAAATTGATTTGTAAAACAATTAAGATAATACAAAGTAATCCTGTAGTGAATTAATTCAATTAAATACATGAATAAATTGAATAATGAATTAGAGCTGAAGCCGCTGGTTTAATCAGGATTAGCGGTCTGGATGTCAGCTCTGAGTCCTACAACTAAATAGAAAAGGAAAACCAATTTTAAATCCCTGGAAGAAATTAAAGCGAGACTTGGATGACAAACCATCTGGGGTTTCCATTAAGTGTTTTGGTAAGACAAAGTGTTAGTGCTGTGTTTATATCAAGTGTTTTGGTAAGACAAAGTGTTAGTGCTGGGTTTCTATCAAGTGTTTTGGTAAGACAAAGTGTTAGTGCTGGGTTTATATCAAGTGTTTTGGTAAGACAAAGTGTTAGTGCTGTGTTTATATCAAGTGTTTTGGTAAGACAAAGTGTTAGTGCTGTGTTTATATCAAGTGTTTTGGTAAGACAAAGTGTTAGTGCTGGGTTTCTATCAAGTGTTTTGGTAAGACAAAGTGTTAGTGCTGGGTTTATATCAAGTGTTTTGGTAAGACAAAGTGTTAGTGCTGTGTTTATATCAAGTGTTTTGGTAAGACAAAGTGTTAGTGCTGTGTTTATATCAAGTGTTTTGGTAAGACAGAGTGTTAGTGCTGGGTTTATATCAAGTGTTTTGGTAAGACAGAGTGTTAGTGCTGGGTTTATATCAAGTGTTTTGGTAAGACAAAGTGTTAGTGCTGTGTTTATATCAAGTGTTTTGGTAAGACAGAGTGTTAGTGCTGGGTTTATATCAAGTGTTTTGGTAAGACAAAGTGTTAGTGCTGGGTTTATATCAAGTGTTTTGGTAAGACAAAGTGTTAGTGCTGGGACAAACTGATGCTGGGACAAACTGAAGCAAGGACGGTGAAATTCAATTTCCGTTCACGTTCGGTTTAAAATTCCGCACCAATCCAAATTGAAAGAAAACGTAGTCTGTGTTTTTTTTCCACGTTCCTCCCTTTATTTACTAAATAATGGCTATAAATAAGAAGGAAAGAGCGTACATAAAAAGCTCAGCTGGCACAGAGTTCATAGCATTAAGATTTGGTATCTATTATTGCCTATATAAACTTTGGCAGTAAAAATACAAAGCGCCGATATTATTGCATTGCCTAAGCCTTTTCTCAACAGTTTAGGGTCATTTTAGCTTGCTCTAGAGAGTAAAAGAACTTTAGTGTTTGGGTATTCAAGATCACATCAGACTGATAGCAAAGTACTAAAGAAATAAACTACAAATAGCTATAGTCCTTATCTTAGCGCCCGGTTGGGTAATTTATAATCGGCCTATCGTCTATAATTGTCCATAGCTATTATATTGATATTTTATCGTCAGGATATAATTGGAGACATTATCGTCAGGATTCTATAGCTCTTTTTTTTAAATATATACCTACAAAGTAAACTAAAAATATACAATTCAAATTAGATGCAGCTTTCAGTGGAAATTAAAACAAGTGAAACCGAATATTTTAAGGTTTCACTTGGACGCATAAAAGGATAAAAATATTTTATAAAGCCAGCGATCGAGGCTTAATCTTCTGAGTCACGCTGTACATAAGTTGGTACTGTGAAGAGATGCATTATAATGCAGGCATAATTCCAATGGATTAAAAAGCACTGTTATTGCTAGCAAAGTAAACAGAGGGGAGATTAGGAACATAAAGAACTCTGATGTGATGATCCTAGCGATAGGGTCAGGGTAAAATGTCTAATGGAACACAGAGAAAAGGATTGAAGTGATAAGCTATACATTGAATGATACAGTTATCCCTCTCTAGAAATAAAAACATTGTGTTTATATTGGAATATATTTTATTATATAGCTATTTAGTCTAATTTTTTTCTACATTTATTTATATTTCTTTGATATATATTACACTATTAAAAAAACGCTATTTTTAACGGGAAGTACACTAATTCATTAAGTACAGAACCAATGTACTAGTGCAGTCAAAAATATCTTTATATCATTTCAATTTTATGTTCACTGATGGTAGTTCAATTTATGTAATAATTATTATCCCTGACTCAGCTTTTAATCCAATAATTACAACTAAAATAAATTCAATTCAGTTTAATTAACCAGCTACTTGCCAACCGTATTATTAATTCATTAGGTTAGTGTGACGTACAGAAGTTGTTTTTATTGTAGAAATGATCTTTATTATATATGAATTATAATAATTGATATATAAATAAAGCATATCTTAACAAAAGGCTTAAATATTGACCTAAAATTTAGCCAATTCACTTATTGTAACTTTATGTTAGATTTACTATCAGCAAATTCCCTATTCATATATTTTTTCTCTATTATCTTTCGTGTTAATTATTGATTTTCTTGACACTTCAAGGCGCTTTATAGAATGCATGGATAAGTATTTGTATTATTTTTATCAGTGTTCTGCTTAATATATTAGGTACCGTGGGACCTCAGTACAGTAGATTACACTAACGGATAAACAGCTGGAACGATTTCGAGTAACTTACGAGTTTAGTCGAGGATGGAATTAACTGGAAGAAAACTAGCACTTGACGGACATGTAGAGTAAAGGGTCGTACACACGTGAGGGTTTTTCAGTCTTTCCACCAGACTTTTTGCTAAGCTCCTCCTACTTTTTCCACGAGAATATAAGAAAAAACGATATAATAATTGTTCGTTTTAATTGGTATCCATGATACCTGCAGGTATCATGGATACCAACTAAAATAAAGGATAATTATTATATCGTTTTTTCTTATATTCTTGTGGAAAAAGTAGGAGGAGCTTAGCAAAAAGACTGAAAAACCCTCACGTGTAAACGGCTCTTAAGGGTCTACCAGACGTTTGTGTAAAAGTGTGTATGTAGTTGATAGATCCTATACTCACTGAATTTTTTGAGTAAGTGTAATTATTGGAGAGTAAAGGGTCTGAGTGGTAGATAGATCCTTTACCATAATCACCCTTCAAATGTTCTATTTATAAATAGATTCCATCTACAGTACCACCCCCTGTGTGTTTTTTAGCTACACACTAAAAATACACAGTACCATGTGCGTGATCATTTCACACATCATTTGATGTGAGTGATAAGAAGGCAAAATAAAACACGGTAGACACGTTGATTAGGATTATAGGGGGAGTGTACGAAGCTACGGAGATGTACTGTCGCTAGAAGAAAAACAAATATCGAGGTTTTAACAACTTTACTAATTTCTAAAAAGAAACTTTACTGCAATGTTTGTAGATATTTTAAAGTTAGTCTAGGTTGACTGTGATCAATTAGTGAGATTTGAAAATGATATGAAATTAGAAAACTGTGATTTGTGATATTATCAGTGTCTCTTTTCTCTGATGGTACGTAAAAAATCAGAGGAGATGATGTGAGAAATTAAGTTATTCGTAGAAAAAGGTTTCGGTACTGCTATCTTGTAAATGTCTATTAGCTGTCGTAATTAAAAAAAACCAGTTAATGTTTATTTTTAAGATCTTTACTAGCGGGGTTTAACGTCTTCTTTAACCACTCAGTGGTATTATAGAATATAGATGACGATGAAAAGAGTAAAAAATAAACGGGACCACAAAGAAGCAGTCAGAAAGGATTGTTGCTCCATGAATAAAAATACCTACCATAAATCAGTGACATTGCTCATGGAAGCTGAAAAGCTACTCCGTGAACAAATTCACTAATAGGAGTACTTCTTAAGTATAAATAAATTACTTTTAACTACTGTAGACAACACCAACTATTAGTGATATCTGTTTCCCCCATGTAAAGTCAAACCAATCAAAGTTATCCCCGATATCTATTGTCACATCCACTGGGCCATCGCCCCAATGGTGTATCAGTGTCACACATGGTCCAGTGACTCCATTCAGTAGGTAAGGTCCCAAGGGTGAGAGATACCATTACTTTTTAGTCTTTTTCCATTACCTATCACTCAATGGATAGGGATTGCCTATCACTAATACCTATCACTCAATGGATAGGGATTGCCTATCACTAGGGTTGTAACAATATGCGTTTAAAATCATAGATCTTATGCATACCATAGACGAAATGAAATGGTATCGAATACTATATACCGCCGGTTTAGAACAATTCAATACTCTTTAATGCCCTCCGTCTTTAATATTTTCAGGATATATGAATTTGAAAGCATATTGTCACAACCCTACCTATCACTTCTCTCAGAGGAAAAATGTCATCTCAGTATTCAAAAAACAAAAACATTTCGAACAATTTACCTCGTTTCTTTTAATTGGTATCTATGATGCAAGCAGGTATCATGGATACCAATTAAAAGGTCACAAATTAAATACTTTATTCTTACATGATTGAAAATTGTAGAATTGTTGGATATTTCATAACGTACCCTAATTGCAGATTACGTAACAGTTAAACATTTTTAAAGTTGTTATGCTTTAATTAGTGAATAGACTGTGCTAATCACATCAATGTTACAGTTTAGAGTATACTATTTACACGCAGTCTCATCAATTGCGTAACTAACTACAGAGAAGTAACACACAGAAAAATAATAATGGGATAATAGATTTATTGAGAATTCATACAGAACAATGAGGAATATCAGTACACTCTCACTGTACACACATAAATGATATATAGGAAATGAGGAGGAGAGTGGAATGGGAAGAAACAACGCGCATTGGTGTAACTAGGTGCCTTTTCTCACTATACGTGCGCATTTCAGTCACTATACGTGCGCATTTCAGTCACTATACGTGCGCATTTCAGTCACTATACGTGCGCATTTCAGTCACTATACGTTCGCATTTCAGTCACTATACGTTCGCATTTCAGTCACTATACGTGCGCATTTCAGTCACTATACGTGCGCATTTCAGTCACTATACGTGCGCATTTCAGTCACTATACGTGCGCATTTCAGTCACTATACGTTCGCATTTCAGTCACTATACGTTCGCATTTCAGTCACTATACGTGCGCATTTCAGTCACTATACGTGCGCATTTCAGTCACTATACGTGCGCATTTCAGTCACTATACGTTCGCATTTCAGTCACTATACGTTCGCATTTCAGTCACTATACGTGCGCATTTCAGTCACTATACGTGCGCATTTCAGTCACTATACGTTCGCATTTCAGTCACTATACGTTCGCATTTCAGTCACTATACGTGCGCATTTCAGTCACTATACGTGCGCATTTCAGTCACTATACGTGCGCATTTCAGTCACTATACGTGCGCATTTCAGTCACTATACGTGCGCATTTCAGTCACTATACGTGCGCATTTCAGTCACTATACGTGCGCATTTCAGTCACTAGGTGCGTATTTCCGTCACTAGGTGCGCATTTCCGTCACTGGGGCACATTCAGTCACTGGGTGCGCATTTCAGTCACTGGGTGCGCATTTCAGTCACTGGAGCACTGGGTGCGCATTTCAGTCACTGGGTGCGCATTTCACTCACTGGGTGCGCATTTCACTCACTGGGTGCGCATTTCCCTCTACATACAAGGTCTACTGTAGGCGTATTAAGTGTCATGGAACATGGAAGAACCATTAATTTATTAATTAGACATTAGGACAGAGGGGAGTGGACCTCGAGACAGAGGGTCCACGGTAGAGGGTCCATGTTTAACTAATAGAGAGGGTCCAGAGGTACCCAATGTGAAATTAGAAAAATACTATACCTCCAGTCAGCAAAGAATACAAGTGTAATGACGCTAACTATGATTAAGAAAGTCTCAATCAGGGTAAGTTACGAATTACCGGTCAGTTCCGCATCATATTTTTGAATATGTGTTTTTTTTCGTATTTTGATTATGTATTATTTGTCTGATTTTGTATTATTTTCGTATTTCGATTGTGCGTTTTAATATATTTTTATCTAATAATGATGTATTCTATTTTCTTGTTTTCTTTTTCTTGTGAGAGTGAATCAATAAACTTTATAACATAAGAAAAAATTATAATAATTATTATTATCATATCGTTTTTCGTATAATATCGAAGATGAGGAACTGACCGATAATTCGTAACTAACCCTACCTACCTACAGAAAACAAGTCCAAACAATGAACAACTGCAACATGAGACGAATTTTGTGAGTTACAAACATGGCATCACTAACAATATTACAGTATTAAAAAAGCTATTTCCAAAAATAATAGAAATAATGCATAACAAATTTAAATGAAACTATGGTTCCATTCTCTAAAACATTAGTACCAATGCAGAAGTTAAATAGTTAATAGTCTGACCACAAATATCTTCAGTGTAGTTCAATTCCGGAGCAGAACAATGAAGCCTACACACAGTCCAAACAGAGCAAAAGATCAAAAGTTTTACACTCGCATGATAGTGCGCAGACCTATAATTTGCTATAGCAGTTATGATAGCTCTGATATATAAGGCCTAAAACTATTCACACAAAAAACCAGTTCAATAATACTCCAGAACGAATTATAAATTAAAATGAGAGCATTGTATAAAAAGCTTTTGAAGTTTAACTCATTTCGAACAAAGCTGAGAAATGTATAGGCAATTGGAGTGGTGATTTGAAGTGATAAGATGACTAGATACAGAAGTATCTATAGGGTATATAGGGTATCTAGATACAGTAGTACTAGTATATATAGAGTATCTCGATACAGTACCTATAGATATAGAGTATCTGGATACAGTAGAACATACCTATAGTGTCTAGATAAAATAATAGTAGTACCTATACGGTATAGAGATCTGGCACCTATAATGTATAGAGTATCTAGATACATTAGTAGTAGTACCTATAGTGTATAGAGTATCTTGATACAGTTGATTGTTGTATCTAGATACAGTTGATTGTTGTATCTAGATACAATTAGTGTAGCTAGATACAACAGAGGTTGGTATAATGACTATTACTGTATCTAGATACAGCACTAGTATCATCAAAAGTTGGTATAATGTCTATTGCTGTATCTAGATACAGTTAGTGTACCTCGATACAGCAGTAGTATCATCAGAGGTTGGTATAATGACTATTACTGTATCTAGATACAGCACTAGTATCATCAAAAGTTGGTATAATGACTATTGCTGTATCTAGATACAGTTAGTGTACCTCGATACAGCGGTAGTATCATCAGAGGTTGGTATAATGACTATTCAGAGTGTATAATAGAGTGGCTATCTGCTGATCAACAATGGGATTTGCTATTATCCTTCTACAGTGAGTTGGAATGGAGGATGCGTGGTGGAACTGATAAGGAACACACCAATGGAACACAAAATGTACTAATGGAACACCAAACAGAGAGATGGAACACCAAACAGAGAGATGGAACACCAAACAGAGAGATGGAACACCAAACAGAGAGATGGAACACCAAACAGAGAGATGGAACACCAAACAGAGAGATGGAACACCAAACAGAGAGATGGAACACCTAACAGAGAGATGGAACACCTAACAGAGAGATGGAACACCAAACAGAGAGATGGAACACCAAACAGAGAGATGGAACACCAAACAGAGAGATGGAACGAATAAGAAACACCAGAACACCTAAACAAATCTATGTAAGTAAAAGATCGAATAAAGAACACCAGAATAAACCTCTGTTAGTAAACAAAGGAAAATATTATTCTAAAATATTTGCTTGGCAAGATAAACAAATAGATCAGAAAAAAAGGTACATTTTTGTCACATTAAAATGAAAATGTAGTTACTTGATATAATAAATAGAATGATAAAATTGATATTTTAATTTGAATGTAGATAATAAATACTGTAAATGTATTTACAACATTGGCACTGTGCAATACATTTCCAATGTAAATGCATTTACAGCATATTTCCAATGTAAATGCATTTACAATACATATCCAATGTAAATGCATTTACAATACATATCCAATGTAAATGCATTTACAGCATATTTCCAATGTAAATGCATTTACAGCATATTTCCAATGTAAATGCATTTACAGCATATTTCCAATGTAAATGCATTTACAATACATATCCAATGTAAATGCATTTACAATACATATCCAATGTAAATGCATTTACAATACATATCCAATGTAAATGCATTTACAGCATATTTCCAATGTAAATGCATTTACAGCATATTTCCAATGTAAATGCATTTACAGCATATTTCCAATGTAAATGCATTTACAATACATTTCCAATGTAAATGCATTTACAATACATTTCCAATGTAAATGCATTTACAATACATTTCCAATGTAAATGCATTTACAATACATTTCCAATGTAAATGCATTTACAATACATTTCCAATGTAAATGCATTTACAATACATTTCCAATGTAAATGCATTTACAATACATTTCCAATGTAAATGCATTTACAATACATTTCCAATGTAAATGCATTTACAATACATTTCCAATGTAAATGCATTTACAATACATTTCCAATGTAAATGCATTTACAATACATTTCCAATGTAAATGCATTTACAATACATTTCCAATGTGTTTCCGTTGTTTTATAGTATAGAGAGCAGAGCACGCAGTAGCTTTTATGCGTTTAGAGCACCACAGAGGATAGGGAAATGGGTTTGGCGTAATGTAGAGACGGGATGATGGCAGATTACGATTGCTAGGAGAAAATAGTAAGATTGAAAGGCAAGTGAGGGTAAAGAGTACATCTAACACACTGAAAATATTACCTAGCTATTATAGGCAAAGGATCTATCTAACGTGTTTGGAATATTACTTATATTTATATAAAGGATCTATTGGAGGATAGACCCTTTACTCACAAATGTTACATAGACCCTTTACTCACAAATGTTACATAGACCCTTTACTCACAAATGTTAGATAGACCCTTTACTCACAAATGTTAGATAGACCCTTTACTCACTAATGTTAGATAGACCCTTTACTCACTAATGTTAGATAGACCCTTTACTCACTAATGTTACATAGACCCTTTACTCACAAATGTTAGATAGACCCTTTACTCACTAATGTTAGATAGACCCTTTACTCACTAATGTTAGATAGACCCTTTACTCACAAATGTTAGATAGACCCTTTGCTCACAAATGTTAGATAGACCCTTTACTCACAAATGTTAGATAGACCCTTTACTCACAAATGTTACATAGACCCTTTACTCACTAATGTTACATAGACTCTTTATTCACTAATGTTACATAAACCCTTTACTCACTAATGTTAGATAGACCCTTTATTCACTAATGTTGGATAGACCCTTTACTCACTAATGTTGAATAGACCCTTTATTCCCTTTATTCACTAATGTTGGATAGACCCTTTATTCACTAATGTTGGGTATACCCTTTACTCAAAAATATTAGATAATAGACTCTTTACTATCCAATTGCATTAAATACATGCAACAGTTCAGTGTGATGGCATATGTTAAATATTGAAATATGTCCCCTATATCTATTCACTATTGAAAACATGAAAAGTTTTCCCTGCACCAATTTATTTAAGTAATACACCATTGATAGTTAAAAGCGGAAAATACAGTCACAAAATACGCATAGAACTCCCACTAATAATGATTACTGTGTGCAGTCACAGAAAAAGAATATCACAGTTTTCTAATTTTATACTATTTTCATATATTACAAATTTGCCATCTCTACCGAGACTGATTTTAAAATATCTACAAGCATTAAAATAAGTTAAGTTATTCCTTGGAAAATTAGCAAACAGTTAGAAATCATCACAGCTAGACTTTTCACCGACTGTACATACGTACGCGTCATCTCGCAACACATTGGTTAAAGCTAGTGCATAGCACAAGCACTACAAAGAGCCAGTCCATTCTTTGCTTGTACCAGCAACAACAGCTTTGAATAGCACTAGCACTACAAAGAGCCAGTCCATTCTTTGCTTGTACCAGCAACAGAGGATAGCTTTGCATAGCACTACAAAGAGCCAGTCCATTCTTTGCTTGTACCAGCAACAGAGGATAGCTTTGCATAGCACTAAAAAGAGCCAGTCCATTCTTTGCTTGTACCAGCAACAGAGGATAGCTTTGCATAGCACTACAAAGAGGCAGTCCATTCTTTGCTTGTACCAGCAACAGAGGATAGCTTTGCATAGCACTAAAAAGAGCCAGTCCATTCTTTGCTTGTACCAGCAACAGAGGATAGCTTTGCATAGCACTACAAAGAGGCAGTCCATTCTTTGCTTGTACCAGCAACAGAGGATAGCTTTGCATAGCACTACAAAGAGCCAGTCCATTCTTTGCTTGTACCAGCAACAGAGGATAGCTTTGCATAGCACTACAAAGAGCCAGTCCATTCTTTGCTTGTACCAGCAACAGAGGATAGCTTTGCATAGCACTACAAAGAGCCAGTCCATTCGAGTTAAAAGGCTTGGAAAATTGATGGCAAACTGACCCGTTCCACACAGAATGAAAAACAGTGAGAAGTCATCCAACGAAACAGTCGCTGATATGAATGACTTTGGAATAATATTTGGAACTATAGAGAACATCACAATTATTATTCTCAGGGTTGTGACAATATGCTTTTAAAATGATAGGAAAATAAATTGGAGAATAGAGGATAGATGGAAGTGTCGAACAAGTACATTGTTAGAGTGGTATATTCAAGCATTTACAGAATCTCATCTTCAACAGTGACTTAGACTGCTGTGACAAAGTGAGTTACAGTCAAAGATCAAGTTAGAGAAAAGTTAAAGCAATCGTCAGAGCAAATCTATTTCACCAATGAACTATACGCGTGATATAATACACGTGCTTTCACTGCTGTGAAAAACACGTGCTTTCACTGCTGTTGAAACACGTGCTTTCACTGCTGTTGAAACACGTGCTTTCACTGCTGTTGAAACACGTGCCTACACTGCTGTGAAAAACACGTGCCTACACTGCTGTGAAAAACACGTGCTTTCACTGCTGTGAAAAACACGTGCCTACACTGCTGTTAAAAACACGTGCTTTCACTGCTGTTAAAAACACGTGCTTTCACTGCTGTGAAAAACACGTGCCTACACTGCTGTGAAAAACACGTGCTTTCACCGCTGTGAAAAACACGTGCCTACACTGCTGTTAAAAACACGTGCTTTCACTTCTGTTAAAAACACGTGCTTTCACTTCTGTTAAAAACACGTGCTTTCACTTCTGTTAAAAACACGTGCTTTCACTTCTGTTAAAAACACGTGCTTTCACTTCTGTTAAAAACACGTGCTTTCACTGCTGTCAAAAGCACGTGCTTTCACTGCTGTTGAAACACGTGCTTTCACTGCTGTTAAAAACACGTGCTTTCACTGCTGTCAAAAACACGTGCTTTCACTGCTGTCAAAAACACGTGCTTTCACTGCTGTCAAAAACACGTGCTTTCACTGCTGTCAAAAACACGTGCTTTCACTGCTGTTAAAAACACGTGCTTTCACTTCTGTTAAAAACACGTGCTTTCACTTCTGTTAAAAACACGTGCTTTCACTTCTGTTAAAAACACGTGCTTTCACTTCTGTTAAAAACACGTGCTTTCACTTCTGTTAAAAACACGTGCTTTCACTGCTGTCAAAAGCACGTGCTTTCACTGCTGTCAAAAGCACGTGCTTTCACTGCTGTTGAAACACGTGCTTTCACTGCTGTTAAAAACACGTGCTTTCACTGCTGTTAAAAACACGTGCTTTCACTGCTGTCAAAAACACGTGCTTTCACTGCTGTCAAAAACACGTGCTTTCACTGCTGTCAAAAACACGTGCTTTCACTGCTGCCAAAAACACGTGCTTTCACTGCTGTCAAAAACACGTGCTTTCACTGCTGCCAAAAACACGTGCTTTCACTGCTGTCAAAAACACGTGCATTCTGTACTAGTTGAACACATCTCATGACCCTGAGCAAAGTTCATTAATTGGCAGAATGTTGGTTGCTTCTCTCCATGTAAGGAAAGTCAGTGGAGTCGTGAGAAGAGAACTCTGTGAAACTTAGGAGGAGGTTAAACAGGTTAGCAAATAGAAACATATCTCTCTCTCTCTCTCTATCGGAATAGAAAAAGATAATCTGTTTCTTCTAGCAGTCCGCAGAACATTAAGCAAACCCGAACACAAAAGAGCGGGCGGGCACACAAAAAACTGATCTTCAGAGTCAGATAAATCATATTGAGGCGAGTAGGGACTGTGAATAAAGTCAGAATTGAGCTTGGAAATAAAATACTCTGGTGCAATACATCACTCGTGACATGTTCCTCTTACAGCTTTTTAGGTTCTGTAGAGGTAGACACAACGGAAAATGGAATGTTTACGAATGAATTGTATCCATTAAAGCTAATATCATATAGTTAATGATATAGGAGAAATTAGAAATAAGGTAAGTTATGAATTGGTTGGTAACAATTACGAATTAATTGGTATCCATGATACCTGCAGGTATTTGGAAACCAATAAAAACAAAAATTAAATAAATATTATTATATACATTTTTTTTAAACCAGGTAGGATAGTGAATCATTTGACTGCCAGACTGCAGGAACTGGCAAAGTGTTCTCCAAGAAATCATTGAAGAGAGAGAAGTCAAAGATGCGGAGGTTAAAAAAGATGATAGGTTCAAAGGGGGGGGGTGTATGATGACTTCGTTGTGGGGGGGGGGGGGAGCAGAGGGGGATTGGGGGTTAATGGAAGTGGATAGAAATCATTCACCGATTGGAGTAGCAGCGGATTGTGAGCCGCCAAACAGTTTATGGTCGCAGAATAATATCGCAGAGTACGGAAAAGAAAAGAATATAAAAAAAAACACATTCTGCATCTAAATAACAAAAATATAAAATGAAGAATTGCACGAAATAATTAGTTATATTTAGATGAAAGGTGAACATGATTTTCCTCTTAAATTTTAATATTTATTCATTGCAATAAGAATTACTTCTTGAAATAAAATACACCCTTGAAATAGTATCAAGTTATACCACTATTATCTTTAAACGTTACATTATTATCTTTAAACGTTACATTATTATCTTTAAACGTTTCATTATTATCTTTAAACGTTTCATTATTATCTTTAAACGTTTATTATTATCTTTGAACGTTTATTATTATCTTTAAACATTTCATTATTATCTTTAAACGTTTCATTATTATCTTTAAACATTTCATTATTATCTTTAAACGTTTCAGTATTATCTTTAAACGTTACATTATTATCTTTAAACGTTTCATTATTATCTTTAAACGTTTCCTTATTATCTTCTACCCTTATCTCTGAACGTTTCATGTGTAAAGTATAGACACATTATACGTCTTCTACTAGCTAGTTACATAGTGTGTAGGTGTGGTTCACAAGAGACTTTAAGGCCCGAGGCTACGACTGGAACATTGTAATTAGCAGAATAAAGGCGCTAAAACAAAGATCATTTTCGCCTTGTTTCGGTAGATAAATAGTGAAGAAAAAATAATCAGCTAGAGCTAAAATTTACCACGATAGCGAGCATGATTTTATATACCTTATTATGTGTTTTCTATTTTCTTTAAACTGTTTTATTTATATGTTTCAGAAAGCTCAGAAATCGGTTATATGCTACATATATTAAATAACTTCATAGTTATCATCTCTGTATACATTTTATTTTATTAAAGAATTTAAATGTTATTATTCTATATTTAGTTTAATTATAGTACAGTCCGTTATAAATTAGAACTCTTGTTCCTGGTAATTATAATAGCCATACACTAATTTGTCAAATAATGAAACTTTAATAGCATCAACTGCCAAAAGTATTTAACAGCAATGAACTGTGCATTATATAATTTATTTAAGTGACACATAATAGACGCTAGAGAACATTGAATTTATGTGCTCATAAATGTGCTAGCACGTAATTTAACATATTATCTTATTTAGTTCTCTAACATGATAGCAAATGTGGAACTGTACAATAATTCGGAACTATGTAGTGCTGGAAAACAGTCACTTTATAATTCTTAATACTATTAGAAAAGCTGAATATTAGACAATTAAAAATACTTAATTTAGTAGGGGTTTAACGTCTGTTTCGGAATTAAAGGTCATATCGGTGACGTCAAAATGCTCATGGATGTAGAAATGCTCATGGATGTAGAAAAGCTACTCCGTGAATGCAGTCACTTACCAAGGAATGTGACAAAAAGGGACACAAGCACCGGTGGCTGCACTCACGGATGGAAGAGGAAAATGAAGAGGTGTTAGTAAATGAAGCCTAGAAGTCTACCTAACACAAAATCTAAGACCTCGTAGTTGAAGAGCATAACCCTAGCGCTATCCTCTAAAACTGCAAGTAGCGTTAAAAAAAATGATAAACATGGTAAAAATGAAAAAAAGACAATCCATAATCCAGATTACAACAGTTCGGGGCCCAAGGGACGCCACCCCCCTTCTCTTCCATTCACCACAAACAGCTTCAGGATAGAGCCCCTTGGGCAAGCTACAAACATTATTATCATATTAAACAGTTACCAATGAGCATTTGCAGTGAGCTACAATGAGCATTTGCAGTGAGCTACAATGAGCATTTGCAGTGAGCTACAATGAGCATTTGCAGTGAGCTACAATGAGCATTTGCAGTGAGCTACAATGAGCATCTCCGTTGAGCTTACAGCACACAAGAGATAATGCAACCAACACTCACTCATTAGCGGCTTATAATCTTATCAAATACAAAGCATTGAAATGGCAAGTGAAGGCGCTTCATATAATCTAATTATTGTCATATGTTAATAGATATTGCTGTCATATTATTATGTCATATGTTAATAGATATTGCTGTCATATTATTATGTCATATTATTATGTCATATGTTAATAGATATTGCTGTCATATTATTATGTCATATGTTAGATATTGCTGTCATATTAATACAGCAGTTAAATGCTAAGTTCTACCACAAGTGTATCTAGATACAGCAGTTAAATGCTAAGCTTTACCACAAGTGTATCTAGATACAGCAGTTAAATGCTAAGTTCTACCACAAGTGTATCTAGATACAGCAGTTAAATGCTAAGCTTTACCACAAGTGTATCTAGATACAGTAGTTAAATGCTAAGCTCTACCACAAGTGTATCTAGATACAGCAGTTAAATGCTAAGTTCTACCACAAGTGTATCTAGATACAGCAGTTAAATGCTAAGTTCTACCACAAGTGTATCTAGATACAGCAGTTAAATGCTAAGCTCTACCACAAGTGTATCTAGATACAGCAGTTAAATGCTAAGCTTTACCCCAAGTGTATCTAGATACAGCAGTTAAATGCTAAGCTTTACCACAAGTGTATCTAGATACAGTAGTTAAATGCTAAGCTCTACCACAAGTGTATCTAGATACAGCAGTTAAATGCTAAGTTCTACCACAAGTGTATCTAGATACAGCAGTTAAATGCTAAGCTCTACCACAAGTGTATCTAGATACAGCAGTTAAATGCTAAGCTCTACCACAAGTGTATCTAGATACAGCAGTTAAATGCTAAGTTCTATCTCATTTGATAATATAGCTCTATAACTTATAGTCCAGTAACTGCTTTCAAATTCACAGACAATTCATGGCCAGGTATTGATAACAGATAAACTAGTAATTAGCGGTGCATCACGATACCGATAAACTATGCATGGTATCGGTTGAAGCTGAAGATATGTGACCTGATTATAAAAGCTAAAGGGATGACTATAAGTAGTACTTCTTTCAAATACAGAGATATTGTGACAGTGGTACATTTCAGTTAACACACGACTGACAATTCACTGGAGTGCCCTTAGACACAAATAGTACAGTAGAACTCCTCTATAGTGAATGTAGAGTCCTGAGTAAAAGAACTATCCTCTATAGTGAACAAATTTTCTTTAGTCTGCCATGAAATGGTAATTATTTTTCTAAAACTGATGCTATTTATGACAGACTAAGTTCTCTTACTCAGGACTCTACATTCACTATAGAGTACTACTGCAATACCATTCTACATCAGCATTCAGCATGGATCTGTTCTATACAAATAGTATTCCCATTTTACCTCAGCATAGATAAAAGAGTGAAGCTGCCACTGCGATGTAACGATAACCATTTCTAGGGAAAGGTACAAAGGTACTTAGTAGTAGAAGACTGTTATCTTTAGTTCTGAGAAGCCAATAGTATTTCAAATTAGACTAATATATAAACAAGTATAAAAAAATGAAAAGCGCACCTAGAATTTGCAGGTAACTTCACGAATTTATTAATTTAGAACAGCAAAATATTAAATAATTACGAACATAGCATTGAATTAATCTATTTTCGATAAAGCATTAATGTATTCAATTAAGAAAAAAAGCATTTAATTAATTAATTTAAACACAGTTTGCAAGTCCCTTGTACTTGATGTGCTAACTAACAGAGAGGATAGTCCCTTGTACTTGATGTGCTAACTAATAGAGAGGATAGTCCCTTGTACTTGATGTGCTAACTAATAGAAAGGATAGTCCCTTGTACTTGATGTGCTAACTAACAGAGAGGATAGTCCCTTGTACTTGATGTGCTAACTAATAGAGTGGATAGTCCCTTGTACTTGATGTGCTAACAAACAGAGAGGATAGTCCCTTGTACTTGATGTGCTAACTAATAGAGAAGATAGTCCCTTGTACTTGATGTGCTAACTAATAGAGAAGATAGTCCCTTGTACTTGATGGGCTAACTAATAGAGTGGATAGTCCCTTGTACTTGATGTGCTAACTAATAGAGAGGATAGTCCCTTGTACTTGATGTGCTAACTAATAGAGAGGATAGTCCCTTGTACTTGATGTGCTAACTAATAGAGAGGATAGTCCCTTGTACTTGATGTGCTAACTAATAGAGAGGATAGTCCCTTGTACTTGATGGCCTAACTAATAGAGAAGATAGTCCCTTGTACTTGATGGGCTAACTAATAGAGTGGATAGTCCCTTGTACTTGATGTGCTAACTAATAGAGAGGATAGTCCCTTGTACTTGATGTGCTAACTAATAGAGAGGATAGTCCCTTGTACTTGATGTGCTAACTAATAGAGAGGATAGTCCCTTGTACTTGATGTGCTAACTAATAGAGAGGATAGTCCCTTGTACTTGATGTGCTAACTAATAGAGAAGATAGTCCCTTGTACTTGATGGCCTAACTAATAGAGAAGATAGTCCCTTGTACTTGATGGCCTAACTAATAGAGAAGATAGTCCCTTGTACTTGATGTGCTAACTAACAGAGAGGATATTTCCTTGTACTTGATGGGCTAACTAATAGAGGCAATAAAACATCCCAGTCGAATGCAGGTAATGATGACGAATGGCAAGAGAGGTAACAAGCTAAAAAGATTTAGAGAGATAAGTCATAACCTTTAGCTGGAACAAAGGCAAACACCAATCTATGCTATAATAAGAACAACGTCCGTTCGTCCGTGCGTCAGTCACACTTAATGTTAAAACTCAAATCATTTTTTCCTACTGTCGGTCTGTCCGTCACAAAATGGGTTAGACAGTCAACAGCGCCTCATAAAGTTGGTGGGTTCTCAATGAATGAGTGACAGGAACTGTACTAGTAATTTAAAGAGAGAGAGGTTAGTTAAAATGAACAGGAGAAGATGACCATTACGTTACAATGGAAGAACTTGATATTTTTTTTAATATTAAATATTATAGAGCTCTGTACTTATTATTATATTGCTCAACATTTAAAAGTAAAGACATACAGAGCTCAATATTAACCCCAAGTTATTTGAAAAAAAAAAACGCCCTTTAAAATTATTTTTCGAATAGAGAAATATATTAGCCCAAATGCAAACTGTTTTATTGAATGCTTATTTAATTTATTAGGGGTATAACGTCTGATTCTGAATCAAAAGCGATATCGCTGTTGTTAAAAGTAATTAGAAACAAAATCACCTTCCACCAGTCGATATTAATGCTCATGGATGCAGAAAAGCTACTCTATGAACAAAGTTACCTACCTGAGAGCAGAAACACTTAATTCTTTTTATCATTATATCTTATGCAATATAAACCAACCGACGAATTTTGAGGTTTAAAGCAATTAAAAAGGAAGACTAATTAGCGGAGGTACCTAGCTAAAATTAAAGCTGTTATCCTCTTCAATCACATGAATGTGACTTAATCACACGAATGTGACTAACAGAGCCACACTGTGATGTGATAATGACATATTTCCTGTGTGGAGGTATACATCACCTTAACTGCTACTCAGCTCTTGTAATATCTTCCTTAGTACACCTAAGATAGAGTCATTAGACGCAGGTAACACTTATATAGAGGTACCAGAATAAAATATATAATAAAGAGATTTAGTATAAGCTTCCGTCGATATTAACGAAAAATGTTGAATAATCTGGGAAACTCAACCTTAAAAACCGGTTATGAGTCGAAAATAGCAGTGAAACTATGAACAGAAAAATATAGCTTAATTATGTACCTTCACTGTGCACTTTATTTACAACTATTGGTGGTTGTTTTAGCCCTTCACTGTGCACTTTATTTACAACTATTGGTGGTTGTTTTAGCCCTTCACTGTGCACTTTATTTACAACTATTGGTGGTTGTTTTAGCCCTTCACTGTGCACTTTATTTACAACTATTGGTGGTTGTTTTAGCCCTTCACTGTGCACTTTATTCACAACTATTGGTGGTTGTTTTAGCCCTTCATTTTCCAATTCTGTCAAGTTCCGAGTTATCGGACAGTTCCACATTTTCGATCATACAATATAGGAAGTTCAAAAACAATTAATATCATTTTCTCATATGACCGAAAATGTGAAACCGTCCGATAACTCGTATCTTACTCCATGTTAAATTAAGAATCAAGGGGTTTGAGGTAGGAATTACTAACGTCCATTAAATGGAGTAGAGACGTAATCAAGGAAGAACATCTCGCGTAATTCAACGCCAGTCCATAAATTGAAGACAGCATTTGATCCCGGCCAACAAAAGAGAAAGCCATTTATAGTTAAGGGAGAAAATGTACACCAAACATTTAAAAGTAGAACAGAAAACAAATGAACTGTCATGCGAAATTCAACACTAGTCAATGAAGGACCTGAGTTATGAAGTGCACTTGAGTTATGAAGTGGTTTTCTTTGTTTAAATTATAGAAAATTATAGGAGTCAAGAATTGTGTCATAGTTATCCCTCAATTACCATAGTTTTCTATGATTTTAATCATAGAAAAACTATCTAGTGCACTTGAGATATGAAAGAACCAGTACTTCATAACTCAGGAGTTTCACAGTAACATACAATAGTGGGGGCTTGAAAATATAACAAGTAATACCGAGGGTCAAAATAATGTTTAGGGTGAATTCGTAAAAAAATTTATGTATTTAAGATAAGTGTTACAACTATTAAAGTTAGTAAAATTAGAGACCTATTATAAATTTTATCGGTATTTGACTCGCATCCGGTAAGTGTGACATTACCCTATAACTTGTTATCACATGTCAATTAATTTATCTCTATTCAGCACAACAAGAGTAATAGTATCACAACTATACATGACATCATGAAAACACGGCAAATGAAGAGAATAATATCAATTAACATTTTTTATATATCTTTGTATTAAAAAGGTGTAAAAGCTACGTAAACAATTATATCTATATACTGTATCGTATGAATGATATAATTATTATTCAGAGGCCAAATCACTGACGTCAAAAGGAAATTAAAGTTTTAAACACAAGGGACTGGAAGAAGTAGCCAGAAAGGAAAGTGGCTTCCTGAACAAACTCACCTACCGCCAGTCTATGGCAACGCTCATGGATGCAGAAAAGCTACTCTATGAACGGAGTCACCTATAATATAGCAATAGTTAAAATGTACGTGAGATTATGCAAAACAACATCTATTGATGCCAGCAATGTGTGTACGATATGCTGGTAGCAATTTTAACAGGGTTGTGAAACAACAATGTTAGGTACAATAAAATGAATAAATACAAATACACAATTAAATAAAAATAAACAGTTTCAGATACAATAAATGACCAAAAAATCAGGCACAATAAAAAAAATAGAAAACAAATGGTTTATAAACAGCACATTTCTAATCACTTGGTTATATGTGGTATGGCTATCAGTCATGGTAATCACCGGTTATCAGTCATGGTAATCACCGGTTATCAGTCATGGTAATCACCGGTTATCAGTCATGGTAATCACCGGTTATCAGTCATGGTAATCACCGGTTATCAGTCATGGTAATCACTGGTTATCAGGCCTGGTTATCACCGGTTATCAGGCCTGGTTATCACCGGTTATCAGGCCTGGTTATCACCGGTTATCAGGCCTGGTTATCACCGGTTATCAAGCCTGGTTATCACCGGTTATCAGTCATGGTAATCACCGGTTATCAGTCATGGTAATCACTGGTTATCAGGCCTGGTTATCACCGGTTATCAGGCCTGGTTATCACCGGTTATCAGGCCTGGTTATCACCGGTTACCAGGCCTGGTTATCACCGGTTATCAAGCCTGGTTATCACCGGTTATCAAGCCTGGTTATCACCGGTTATCAGGCCTGGTTATCACCGGTTATCAGGCCTGGTTATCACCGGTTACTTCACCGGAAGTGGATACATGGCTCTGAGCAGGAAACCAGTAAAATGATAGCCCCAAGCGATGGAAATAACAGCTAAATAATACCTCTATCAGAGACACTTATTGTGCTACACGAGTGTACCTTCCCATCAAAATTAACGGGGTATCAATAGTAAAAGAAAAAATATATAAAAAATGTATTCAATTACTTTTATATGTATATATTAAATGTTACAGGTCGACTTTTTTCTTGCAACCAGCCAACTTGTAAATACACACTGTATATTTGTATCGAGGGTGATAATGTATCTAGCTTCTAATAAAGCACTGGAAGTTAGCAAAGCAGGTGTATCGAGGAGTGAGTATCAGGTGAGTATCGACCGAACTAATTGGAATCTCAAGATATCTGTTATTGAGACAAGAGCTCTACAAATTAAATGGCATGAGGGGGTAATTGCTTCAAATTAAACCAGGCTAACGTTGCTGTAGCGATTGTGTTACATAGATAATGGCTCAATAATAATTTGCAGCATTTTAAATAGGTAGATAGAAATGTTAACATAGAAATAGAAAATTAAAATACAGTCAGGGTAATGTGACGTGTTAGTAAACTCTCATTATAGGAAAGAAATTCTACTAATTGTAATGCTTGTAGATATTTAAAAATTGGTCTGGATACACGACGAAAAATTTGTAAATAATGGAAAATTAGAGACTGATAGTACATCATCACAGTGACTCTTTTCTCTGATAGTACATCATCACAGTGACTCTTTTCTCTGATAGTACATCATCACAGTGACTCTTTTCTCTGATAGTACATCATCACAGTGACTCTTTTCTCTGATAGTACATCATCACAGTGACTCTTTTCTCTGATAGTACATCATCACAGTGACTCTTTTCTCTGATAGTACATCATCACAGTGACTCTTTTCCCTGATAGTACATCATCACAGTGACTCTTTTCTCTGATAGTACATCATCACAGTGACTCTTTTCTCTGATAGTACATCATCACAGTGACTCTTTTCCCTGATAGTACCTATACAAATAATGTGTTCCAATAACCAAGCATATAATTATTGAAGGAGTTAATCTCGTATTTAATCTTTAATGTATAACATCACATAGCAATCTAATTAAATGTACTCACGCTACACTGAAAGGTGCACTGAAACATCAAGTACAGTTGAAGTACACCATGAAGTACACTATGGTATACACGTACCTGTAACAAAGAGAAACAAGCATTAGGAAACAGTTATCGAGATACGCAAATTATATAGGTTACATTAATTCGACCGTTAAGCAATTTCGTACAAAAAAATGTATCCGTAATGATCTTTTACTAGTTTACTGATTTCAAAATTCCAAAAAGAAACTTTACTAATTGTAATGTTTGTAGATATTGTAAAAAGGTCTTGGTACACGACCACAAATTTGTAAGATTTGAAAATAATAAGAAATTAGAAAACTGCGATTTAGAAAATTGACATCATGCCGAGACTCTTTCCTTTGAAAGAACATGCTTTAGTTAAGGTACGGTACAAACTACCAACCCTATATTATAAAAATAAAAACTCAAGTATATTTTCATAATAGTGTGCTAACGAAGTAAACACCCACTGTGACACGTTCTATCTAACAGGCTAGTATATTTATATTACCGATTAATCTTCGCATGAATGAAAGGTTGGAGATAATTCATTGATACGATAGTTCATGAATATTAATCAACCTGTAGCGACATTGAGAAAATATCACCGTGTAACCCTGTACTTTCACTGTGAACATACTAAACAATTTGGAAACCTGATGCTGCTTAATAAAAACTAAATAACTATATTATAAACATAGCCATTACAATGATAAACGAAGAAATTATTTCTATTTAAAAGGAAGACATATTTTTCCAATTAAAGGAATATAATGAAATGGATTAAAGTTTCAGTGAAAACCATTCCGCATTTAATATTTTGCGCATTATTCTTATTACAAGACTTAACGAATAGGTAGGTATAACAATTTTGATAATAAATTGAAGTGATCTAAAAACACACAGTATCGAAAAAAAATCTACGAATGTAAATTCGATAGACAATGTGAACAATACCATTATTAATGATGATGATTTAATTCCTTTATAATTCATAAACCATTTTCTGAAGACGTAAGTCATATAGTCAGGTATTTTAAAAGTACACAAGATTTTAAGAAAATACCCGAGAGGTAGTTACGATCAATATTTTCGTTGTTTGTTGTTGGTGTTCCCCAGGAATCGATTGTATGTCCACTACTGTTAATGCTTTATATAAATACATTTCTTATTGATCACACTAATTTAGTTACGCTATCAATGTTTTCTAACGTGTTCTATTCAATCACTGGTTATCTTCTAATACAGTTAAAATGAAAAAAAAAAAGAATAAGACATTAAAAATGTAACATACAATTACATTTGGCCATCTACCTCATACTGAATTAAAAATCTTAATTTGACGACATTAATAAAATTCAAGTAGATCTCGATTCTAATTAGGTGTATTGTATATTTAAATTATTAATCTTCCCTTGACAGTTTAAGTTATAAGTTAATTGAACACATTATACGTTAACATATATAGTTTTACTATAGTTACATTGGAAATTGGACAATGATACAACTCTACTAAATAGCATTTCACACAGCTCGATATGATGATAACTAAGGCATAGGGACCATAAATATTATATATTCGATTGGTTGCAGAGCCGCGTAGAGCCCTAAGATCGGCAAGGTTATTTGTACGGAAAATCGCCGCTAATCTGGGGTTAAGCTCCTTAGCGATAATTCACCGGATCAGACGCCAGCGAAAGCTCTCAGTGAGAATTTGTAACGTGAGGGGAGGGGGATGAGTGGGAATGAATGGGGTAGCTAGATGAGTGGGAATGAACGGGGTAGCTAGATGAGTGGGAATGAACGGGGTAGCTAGATGAGTGGGAATGAACGGGGTAGCTAGATGAGTGGGAATGAACGGGGTAGCTAGATGAGTGGGAATGAACGGGGTAGCTAGATGAGTGGGAATGAACGGGGTAGCTAGATGAGTGGGAAATGAATGGGGTAGCTAGATGAGTGGGAAATGAACGGGGTAGCTAGATGAGTGGGAATGAATGGGGTAGCTAGATGAGTGGGAGTGGATGGGGTAGCTAGATGAGTGGGAGTGGATGGGGTAGCTAGATGAGTGGGAGTGGATGGGGTAGCTAGATGAGTGGGAGTGGATGGGGTAGCTAGATGAGTGGGAGTGGATGGGGTAGCTAGATGAGTGGGAATGAATGGGGTAGCTAGATGAGTGGGAAATGAATAGGGTAGCTAGATGAGTGGGAATGAACGGGGTAGCTAGATGAGTGGGAATGAATGGGGTAGCTAGATGAGTGGGAATGAATGGGATAGCTAGATGAGTGGGAGTGGATGGGGTAGCTAGATGAGTGGGAATGAATTGGGTAGCTAGATGAGTGGGAATGAATGGGGTAGCTAGATGAGTGGAAAGTGGATGGGGTAGCTAGATGAGTGGAAAGTGGATGGGGTAGCTAGATGAGTGGGAAATGAACGGGGTAGCCAGATGAGTGGAAAGTGGATGGGGTAGCTAGATGAGTGGGAAATGAATGGGGTAGCTAGATGAGTGGGAAATGAATGGGGTAGATAGATGAGTGGGAAATGAATGGGGTAGCTAGATGAGTGGGAAATGAATGGGGTAGCTAGATGAGTGGGAAATGAATGGGGTAGCTAGATGAGTGGAAAGTGGATGGAGAGCTAGATGAGTGGGAAATGAATGGGGTAGCTAGATGAGTGGAAAGTGGATGGGGTAGCTAGATGAGTGGGAAGTGGATGGGGTAGCTAGATGAGTGGGAAATGAATGGGGTAGCTAGATGAGTGGGAAGTGGATGGGGTAGCCAGATGAGTGGGAAGTGGATGGGGTAGCCAGATGAGTGGGAAGTGGATGGGGTAGCTAGATGAGTGGGAAGTGAATGGGGTAGCTAGATGAGTGGGAAGTGAATGGGGTAGCTAGATGAGTGGGAAGTGAATGGGGTAGCTAGATGAGTGGGAAGTGAATGGGGTAGCTAGATGAGTGGAAAGTGGATGGAGAGCTAGATGAGTGGGAAATGAATGGGGTAGCTAGATGAGTGGGAAGTGGATGGGGTAGCTAGATGAGTGGGAAATGGATGGGGTAGCTAGATGAGTAAATGAATGGGGTAGCTAGATGAGTGGGAAGTGGATGGGGTAGGAAGTGGATGGGGTAGCTAGATGAGTGGGAAGTGGATGGGGTAGCTAGATGAGTGGGAAATGGATGGGGTAGCTAGATGGGTAGGAAGTGGATGGGGTAGGAAGTGGATGGGGTAGCTAGATGAGTGGGAAGTGGATGGGGTAGCTAGATGAGTGGGAAATGGATGGGGTAGCTAGATGAGTGGGAAGTGGATGGGGTAGCTAGATGAGTAAATGAATGGGGTAGCTAGATGAGTGGGAAGTGGATGGGGTAGGAAGTGGATGGGGTAGCTAGATGAGTGGGAAGTGGATGGGGTAGGAAGTGAATGGGGTAGCTAGATGAGTGGGAAATGGATGGGGTAGCTAGATGAGTGGGAAATGGATGGGGTAGCTAGATGAGTGGGAAATGGATGGGGTAGCTAGATGAGTAAATGAATGGGGTAGCTAGATGAGTGGAAAGTGGATGGGGTAGCTAGATGAGTGGAAAGTGGATGGGGTAGCTAGATGAGTGGGAAATGAACGGGGTAGCCAGATGAGTGGAAAGTGGATGGGGTAGCCAGATGAGTGAGAAATGAATGGGGTAGCTAGATGAGTGGGAAATGAATGGGGTAGCTAGATGAGTGGGAAATGAATGGGGTAGCTAGATGAGTGGGAAATGAATGGGGTAGCTAGATGAGTGGGAAATGAATGGGGTAGCTAGATGAGTGGGAAATGAATGGGGTAGCTAGATGAGTGGAAAGTGGATGGAGAGCTAGATGAGTGGGAAATGAATGGGGTAGCTAGATGAGTGGAAAGTGGATGGGGTAGCTAGATGAGTGGGAAGTGGATGGGGTAGCTAGATGAGTGGGAAATGAATGGGGTAGCTAGATGAGTGGGAAGTGGATGGGGTAGCCAGATGAGTGGGAAGTGGATGGGGTAGCCAGATGAGTGGGAAGTGGATGGGGTAGCTAGATGAGTGGGAAGTGGATGGGGTAGCTAGATGAGTGGGAAGTGAATGGGGTAGCTAGATGAGTGGGAAGTGAATGGGGTAGCTAGATGAGTGGGAAGTGAATGGGGTAGCTAGATGAGTGGAAAGTGGATGGAGAGCTAGATGAGTGGGAAATGAATGGGGTAGCTAGATGAGTGGGAAGTGGATGGGGTAGCTAGATGAGTGGGAAATGGATGGGGTAGCTAGATGAGTAAATGAATGGGGTAGCTAGATGAGTGGGAAGTGGATGGGGTAGGAAGTGGATGGGGTAGCTAGATGAGTGGGAAGTGGATGGGGTAGCTAGATGAGTGGGAAATGGATGGGGTAGCTAGATGGGTAGGAAGTGGATGGGATAGGAAGTGGATGGGGTAGCTAGATGAGTGGGAAGTGGATGGGGTAGCTAGATGAGTGGGAAATGGATGGGGTAGCTAGATGAGTGGGAAGTGGATGGGGTAGCTAGATGAGTAAATGAATGGGGTAGCTAGATGAGTGGGAAGTGGATGGGGTAGGAAGTGGATGGGGTAGCTAGATGAGTGGGAAGTGGATGGGGTAGGAAGTGAATGGGGTAGCTAGATGAGTGGGAAATGGATGGGGTAGCTAGATGAGTGGGAAATGGATGGGGTAGCTAGATGAGTAAATGAATGGGGTAGCTAGATGAGTGGGAAGTGGATGGGGTAGGAAGTGGATGGGGTAGCTAGATGAGTGGGAAGTGGATGGGGTAGGAAGTGGATGGGGTAGCTAGATGAGTGGGAAGTGGATGGGGTAGCTAGATGAGTGGGAAGTGGATGGGGTAGGAAGTGGATGGGGTAGCTAGATGAGTGGGAAGTGGATGGGGTAGCTAGATGAGTGGGAAGTGGATGGGGTAGGAAGTGGATGGGGTAGCTAGATGAGTGGGAAGTGGATGGGGTAGGAAGTGGATGGGGTAGCTAGATGAGTGGGAAGTGGATGGGGTAGCTAGATGAGTGGGAAATTAAAATAATTAAAACACTAATACCATTCAATCTCCAAAAATAGTATAAAAAAGAGTAAAAGTTATTTAATCTAAAAATATATATACTATGTTTATAAAATATAAATACAAAATTTTAAAATATATTGAATACTAAAAGTTTCCAAGTAGCTACTACATTGATTAGAATGTACTGGAATTAACATTCCATTTGAAAAATAAATATAGAATGTTCCTTTATTCAGATATGTAGGAAGAGGCGTAATACAAATGATGTGCTTTATTTATTAGGCTTTAAAAGACAGCAACAAATTCTATTTATTTCAGTATTGACATGTGACAATATAATGATGTGTGACATTATAATAAAGTGTGGTGACTTGTTTTAAATATACATTTATTATTTACGATATAGCAAAGTGTAGAAGGAAAATATGAAACTTTCATTTATTTTAGACTAGGCCTATATAGAAAATTACAGTGAATCCAATTAAATTAAACTGGTATGGAATACACGGTAAGTTCTGAGATATCGGACAGTTCCACATTTTCGAACACGTAAAAAAATATTAAATTAAAAGTTGAATTATTTTATATATTTTCTAACGTGTTCGAAAATGTGGAACAATCCGATAACTCGCAACTCACCCTATGCACAGCAGTTCAGACTATATACCAATAATTACAGGTACAGTATAGGTAGGTAGGTACTCAATGGGTGGTCACTGACTAGTAATTTTCTTGACTTCGCGTTTAATAATACCTACTTGATATTATAATATTAATATCATGGAAAATTATTGAACTTTATGAATAGATATACGCTATTATATCACTACTATGTCCTGATACGAACATGGCTAGAATATCACTACTATGTCCTGATACGAACATGGCTAGAATATCACTACTATGTCCTGACACTAACATGGCTAGAATATCACTACTATGTCCTGATACGAACATGGCTAGAATATCACTACTATGTCCTGACACTAACATGGCTAGAATATCACTACTATGTCCTGATACGAACATGGCTAGAATATCACTACTATGTCCTGACACTAACATGGCTAGAATATCACTACTATGTCCTGATACGAACATGGCTAGAATATCACTACTATGTCCTGATACGAACATGGCTAGAATATCACTACTATGTCCTGACACTAACATGGCTAGAATATCACTACTATGTCCTGATACTAACATGGCTAGAATATCACTACTATGTCCTGATACGAACATGGCTAGAATATCACTACTATGTCCTGATACTAACATGGCTAGAATATCACTACTATGTCCTGATACGAACATGGCTAGAATATGCTAATGTGGAGGGTAAAAAACAAAGAATTATACAGTAGAACTCCTCTATAGTGAAATCCTGTATAGTGAATGTAATGTCCTAAGGGAGTAGCCTCTATAGTGAACAAATTTTCTTCAGTCTGATATAAATGGCTTAGTTTTTTAAACTAATGGTCATTTTGTGGTAGACTAAAGAAAATTTGTTCACTATAGAGGCTATTACCTTACTCAGGACTCTACATTCACTATAGAGGATTACATATTACACTGTAGGAGAGTTCTACTGTACCAGGAGTACCTAACTTGCTGAACAAAAAGATAGTATTAAACATATGAAAAATGAACAATGATCACATCATATATACTCATTTCTAATATCAATGTTCGTAGTAATTAATTGCGAAAGCGTAGTATATAATTTAATACATAATACAAAACACAAATTAATTAACCAACATTGCAATTTTAAATCTACCAATGCTCCAATACTAAAGAATATGTTCAATAAATTACCAACATTTATTATACACTTAATAAATTATTCGATATGTTCAGATGATGATTTAGTGTAGGAGGCATTACCATTTTTACCCTCAGAACACTAACTCAATTTTAAACGGCACGGTGAGTAAAACTGGAGCATACCTTCCGCTGAAATATTACCGCCTAAATTCTATTAGTGCATAAATATTACATTGAGTTAGCGCAAGAAACTATCTCTCTCTCTCTCTCTCTCTGTACTATATATTCTAAATACCCCAGAAAAAGCGCCTCCAAATAACATTTCCTTCATTAAATAGAAAGGGGGACATAAAAAATAATGTGAGGGAGGAGAGGGAGAAGAAGGGGGGGGGGGGGTAAACACATGGAAATGGTAGACGATATAAAGCTAATTGGTTAAATAATTAAACAGTATTAGGGTATAATCGAAATTATCGGTCAGTGTCACATCTTGTTCATAGAAAAAGTACGACATAATAATTATCATTTCATTTTTGTTTTAAATTAACTAGGAGAATTAATCAGAGTGATATTTATATAGGAAATTAATCAGTATGATAGTTATATAGGAAGCTAATCAATGTTATAATTGAGGGGTATTGCAATACAAAAATGAAATAAATGGTAGAAATGTTAGCTACCACAATCTACTGACCATATGGCGGGTAAAGCCCGCGAAACAATAGCGACAGCTGGCAACCCTATCGGCAACCTTCGCTCTGGCGCTCGAGAATAGTATTTGATGTTGAAAAAGAAGGGTATAAGATCTATGTTGTAGCTCATTAAATAAGGGTACAGATGCTATCTAGAATACACATGTAGCTCATTAAAGGTACTTCTCATTACCGAGTTGTCAAACATGAGATCTACAACAGACGTAACCAAGGAGTGTGACGGACATGTCGATATACCAACGCCTACAGTTTGACGTGAGTGCTGAAAATAAGAAAGAAATAACTGTGGAGCGAATAGAAGAAAAGCTTTTTGATAGCATACTTCAGTACGGCAATTAAAAGATGTACTATCAAAGAAAAAAAAGAGAGAATCATGCTAATTTCACCAGAGTTTTCTAATTTCATATTATTTTCCAATCTTAGAAATTTGTCGTCGTGTACCCAGACCAATTTTATAATATCTACAAACATTACAATCAGTATAGTTTCTTTATGAAATTAGTGCTTTGAAATCATCACAGTGTATTTTTCTTATAGTTTATAAAGAGGTTTACTTAGGCTTAACGTTGTGAAGCTTTCGAATAGAAAAATTTATATCGAGTTTAAATAACCTCTTAATAATAAGGTTTTCCCGTCGAGTAAGTATCTTTTACATGGTTTTTCTTATAGTTTGCCCCATAAACAAGGCAATTAAAGCATGTTTACCTTGTTAAGAGGCAAGCAACAAACAAAGCGAGTTATTCTAGTGGTGATGGCTGAGATTTGTCTGAGGGCTTTAACAGAGATAGATCACTGACTGTCTGTTTATCTAACAATAACAACGGAGAAATAAACGGTATCTAACGGTAAAATAAACAATAGAGTTCACCGGGTAGAAATGATTACAGTTAATGTGGATTTAATTCAAATGAAGCTTATCGGTTTATAGCATCTTCATTTACAGTTGCCAATTCTATAAGGGGAGGGGGGGGGGAGCGTTAAAAAGCACCAGAGGGGGGGAGGGTCCGAGATGGGCAGATTGTGGCGGGGGATTCGCTTCTTCCTGCCGTTAATGAGCAGCAGAAAAGAGTACACTCGTAAATACAGAGAGGAGGGGTAAAAACGAAACGGGAGACGATGGGGAAACGGGGAAAAGGAAAGGAGGAAAAAGAAAGTGAAACGGGTAGAAAGGAAAAAGAAAACTGGAGAGAAAAGGGAACATGAGGGAAAAGGAAAACTAGAAAAGGAAAGAGAAACAGGTAAATAAAGAAACAGAAGAAAAAGGAGGGAAGGGTAAAAGGAAAGGGAAATAAAAGGGGAAAGGAAAAGTAGAAAAGGAAAGTAGAAAAGGAAAGAGAAACAGGTAAAGAAACAAGAAGAAATGGAGAGAGAGAGAGAAAAGCAAGAAAACAACCAAGAGTCAAATGAATTAAAGTCATTTCCATTATTTATCCAGACTATTAAATAATCTCAATTCCGGTTGGTTCTTCTCCCCACATTAAAAGTACCAACACACGGTAGAAACAGGTAGTAAATATCTCCTAGGTACAGCAGTCTCTGCACGCACACAGCACTGTACGTACATGGCATTTGCTGTACGTACACACTAGATTGAGACATCAGCGTATAGGAGTACACACTGACTGACTGGAGGTGTAATCTAACTAAAACAGAGAGGGGGAGGGGTGTGGTGGAATAAGAGTGGTGGAGTGGAATAAGAGTGGTGAAGTGGAATAAGAGGGGTGGAGTGGAATAAGAGTGGTGTAGTAGAATAAGAGTGGTGAAGTGGAATAAGAGTGGTGGAGTGGAATAAGAGTGGTGGAGTGGAATAAGAGTGGTGGAGTGGAATAAGAGTGGTGGAGTGGAATAAGAGTGGTAGTTAAATAAAGAGCCTCAGTGCGATATATGAGAGTTTAAATTCACAGATTATTAAAGAATTAGCTAAATAGTGTACGAAATATTCAGTTCTAGGAAAATTCGGTCTCGTTTTATAATGATTTTATCAAAGAACAATAATAGAAAAAGTTGAAAATATGAATACTAAAATGTGTACCTAGTGTATTTATTAAAAGCGGATAGCATCATTAACCAATGTATAATGATACGTAATATAAGTAATTTGGACACTTATTTACCATGAGATTTGAGAGGAAAATAAGTCTCTAAATTTTCGGTCTGAGGTATAAATAAAACTTAAAATTCAGAAGTAAAGGAGGAGCGTGCTGCATCCCTAACCCCCTGCCAGGACATTAAACAATCATTAAGTGTGCAGTACAACAAACTAGCGGATACCACAAGCTACATAACGGTCATTTATGTTGAGAAAGTATTTTTACCATTCCGAGACGGAATTTTCAGACTGAAATTTCAGGCCATCAGAATACTATGACACAATCTATAACAAATATGACGCATAATCAAACATACCCACAATATCATGACGCAAAACACACCTACAATATCATGACGCAAAACACACCTACAATATCATGACGCAAAACACACCTACAATATCATGACGCAAAACACACCTACAATATCATGACGCAAAACATACCTACAATATCATGACGCAAAACATACCCACAATATCATGACGCAAAACATACCCACAGCATCGTGACGCTCCATTTCCCCTCTAGAATACTGCGCCATACTGTAGTATGACGCAGTATATTCAGGAGTCTCATTCACTTTGTTCTTTATGGGCACAGGATAGAGCCGAAAGAAATAGACACGCTAGGAACCTTAGTACCTACTGTAGTATTGGTCACTAGTACTGTAGTATTGGTCACTAGTACTGTAGTATTGGTCACTAGTACTGTAGTATTGGTCACTAGTACTGTAGTATTGGTCACTAGTACTGTAGTATTGGTCACTAGTACTGTAGTATTGGTCACTAGTACTGTAGTATTGGTCACTAGTACTGTAGTATTGGTCACTAGTACTGTAGTATTGGTCACTAGTACTGTGGTATTGGTCACTAGTACTGTAGTATTGGTCACTAGTACTGTAGTATTGGTCACTAGTACTGTAGTATTGGTCACTAGTACTGTAGTATTGGTCACTAGTACTGTGGTATTGGTCACTAGTACTGTAGTATTGGTCACTAGTACTGTAGTATTGGTCACTAGTACTGTGGTATTGGTCACTAGTACTGTAGTATTGGTCACTAGTACTGTAGTATTGGTCACTAGTACTGTAGTATTGGTCACTAGTACTGTAGTATTGGTCACTAGTACTGTGGTATTGGTCACTAGTACTGTAGTATTGGTCACTAGTACTGTAGTATTGGTCACTAGTACTGTAGTATTGGTCACTAGTACTGTAGTATTGGTCACTAGTACTGTAGTATTGGTCACTAGTACTGTAGTATTGGTCACTAGTACTGTAGTATTGGTCACTAGTACTGTAGTATTGGTCACTAGTACTGTAGTATTGGTCACTAGTACTGTAGTATTGGTCACTAGTACTGTGGTATTGGTCACTAGTACTGTGGTATTGGTCACTAGTACTGTGGTATTGGTCACTAGTACTGTGGTATTGGTCACTAGTACTGTAGTATTGGTCACTAGTACTGTAGTATTGGTCACTAGTACTGTAGTATTGGTCACTAGTACTGTAGTATTGGTCACTAGTACTGTGGTATTGGTCACTAGTACTGTAGTATTGGTCACTAGTACTGTAGTATTGGTCACTAGTACTGTAGTATTGGTCACTAGTACTGTAGTATTGGTCACTAGTACTGTAGTATTGGTCACTAGTACTGTAGTATTGGTCACTAGTACTGTAGTATTGGTCACTAGTACTGTAGTATTGGTCACTAGTACTGTAGTATTGGTCACTAGTACTGTGGTATTGGTCACTAGTACTGTAGTATTGGTCACTAGTACTGTAGTATTGGTCACTAGTACTCTAGTTTTGGAATAAACAGTACACATGATCGGAATCAAAATTGTCAAATAATGCAATTAATCTAATCTAAGTGTTTATTTAAAATAAATTTACTGAAATTTTGTAATCCGAAGGTGGAATGGTATCGAGATACAAATTAGGAATGGTATCGAGGTACAAATTATGAATGGTATCGAGATACAAATTATGAATGGTATCGAGATACAAATTAGGAATGGTATCGAGGTACAAATTAGGAATGGTATCGAGGTACAAATTAGGAATGGTATCGAGGTACAAATTGGAAATGGTATCGAGATACAAATTAGGAATGGTATCGAGGTACAAATTAGGAATGGTATCGAGATACAAATTAGAAATGGTATCGAGATACAAATTAGGAATGGTATCGAGATACAAATTAGAAATGGTATCGAGATACAAATTAGGAATGGTATCGAGGTACAAATTAGAAATGGTATCGAGGTACAAATTAGGAATGGTATCGAGATACTCTAAGTAGGTGGTAAGTTGTATCGTATCAGATAGTTGTACATATTGAGGTTACACACTCTCACACAGTATAAAAAGGCAGTGAGTCGGTTGAGCGTACGTAGGCCTATTTCCAGACCACAAAAATGCCACCTGTCCTCCAAAATAAACAGATAAATTAAAGCAGAACGCCACTGGAATTTGTGCAGACATGAACACTTAGTCTGGGGCAATAAGCTTCATAAAGATAGGGGCATAGATGTTATATATTGAGGCACACAGTTGTCGGATGCTGACAAATTTTAGAACATATGAAATAATCTTATCGGCATATAAATAAATTAAGACCCATATAAAAAAATCAGACATTATATAAATAAAATTCGATCATATAAAAAACTTGAAAGAGTATAAATTATATCATTATTTAACTAGTTATTTTAATTGGTATCCATGATACCTGCAGGTATCAATCGTATCAAGGATACCAATTAAGTAACGACTGAAAATTCACTCATTTTCTCTATCGTAATCGAAAATGTGGAACTGTCCGATATCTCAGGACTTACCCTGGATAAGATAATTCAAAAATATATTTACTATTTCTAGGCTTCATGAAGAGTAATAAACTCGATATAACATATTAATATTAATATCATTGTAATGGTATTGAAGTATTAATTGAATGAAGTTTAATATTGAAATGATATAACAAACAGTCAATAGTTCTCAATTAGTAATTATTTTGAGAGTATTATTCGACTGAGAACTAAACAAAGAGTCATTGGGAAATATATTAGTAATAGTGCAAACTGTCAGATCACCAGACACTAGCCAATCACCAGACACTAGCCAATCACCAGACACTAGCCAATCACCAGAAGACACTACCCAATCACCAGAAGACACTAGCCAATCACCAGAAGACACTAGCCAATCACCAGACACTACCCAATCACCAGGCACTACCCAATCACCAGACACTACCCAATCACCAGACACTACCCAATCACCAGACACTACCCAATCACCAGACACTAGCCAATCACCAGACACTACCCAATCACCAGACACTACCCAATCACCAGACACTAGCCAATCACCAGACACTACCCAATCACCAGACACTACCCAATCACCAGACACTAGCCAATCACCAGAAGACACTAGCCAATCACCAGACACTACCCAATCACCAGACACTACCCAATCACCAGACACTACCCAATCACCAGACACTACCCAATCACCAGACACTACCCAAACACCGTTACTATCTAATCACCGTTACTTCAAAATAACCGTTACTTCCCAATCACCGTTACTTCCCTTGCTTTCAAGCAGATTACCAGTAGTTGCTGCAAGTTCTCTACTCCTTGGTATCCATTTGGCCAAATAAAGCATATAATTAAGGTTTAGGGGCCCAGAGCATTACAGAGGGAATATTCAGTGACTGCTATGGGAGTTCTGATGGAGAACTGACATGCTAGCACATCACCCATACTATTCTTAGACCAGATGGTGTACTGGCTATACAGTACATTGTACTGTGAAGACAGTACATAACATGTATTGGGTGTAAAGCCAGTACAAAACATGTATTGGGTGTAAAGCCAGTACAAAACATGTACTGGGTGTAAAGCCAGTACATAACATGTACTGGGTGTAAAGCCAGTACATAACATGCACTGGGTGTAAGGCCAGTACATAATATGTGCTCTAAAGTCAGCACATAGCATATACTGTAAAGCCAGCACATAGCATATACTGTGAATCCAGCACATAGCATATACTGTGAATCCAGCACATAGCATGTACTGTGAAGTGAAGCCAGCACATAGCATGTACTGTGAAGTGAAGCCAGCACATAGCATGTACTGTGAAGTGAAGCCAGCACATAGCATGTACTGTGAAGTGAAGCCAGCACATAGCATGTACTGTGAAGTGTAAGTGGGAGGTATTAAGCCAATAGAGCATGTATTGGCTTCATGCATTGAAATGTATGAAGCCAATACAACATTTATTGAAATGTATGAAGGTGATACCAGCATGTATTGGAAGGTATGAAGTCAATACCACAATGTACTGTGACGCATAAATTTTAATTGGGATGCTATTTCAAATGTATGATTAATATTCTTTTTTTTTTCAGCCAGCCTAGTTTATAATATCAATTACCATGTGCAATTTAAATACTGGATGAAAATACCAATAGGATATTAATAAAAAATTCATTAAAATATATTGCTAAAAAAAATGAACTAAAATATACTGATAAATTTACCCCAATAAATATATTTTAATATTCTGACACGTTTTTCAATTACAACTTATTTAAATTTTCATCAGGTATTTACTTTGCATCTAGTAATTGATACTTTACCCTATAGAATATCTTTTGAATATTCATAATGTTCTCACAGGGAAGGTGTAAACAAAAATGTCACAGTGACGTATTTAAGAGGCACATTTTCGCACATAATAAAGTGCAAAGATTGTAATAGAATATTCTCACGAGGGAAAAAAATAACAGGATTTCCCACGCTACTTTGATCATATTAATAGGATTAAAAAAATAGAAAGTAGAGATTTAGTATTCATGGGATACAAGAGTGCATAAATAATTAAATAGAGAAAATGCACTGAATTAGACAAAAAGGGGAGACTCCATTTATGCAGACGTGAAAAGTTGATGTAACTTTACTACTTTCAAAAAGAAACTGGACTTCATTGTTTGTAGATATTTTAAAATTGCTTTGGGTATGAAAATTTGTAAGATTTGAAAATTTAAAAAAACAGAGAACTGTGATTTGTGTTGTTATATTTGTATGTATGTATATATTAACAACAAACTATATCGATTATCGAAACAACAATAAAATACATGTGAATTAAAAAAATATTATATAAATAACAATAATCAAATGATAAATTAAGAAGCCCAATTTATAAACAGAAAATATAATTAATTCTGAAGAAATTGACTGCTATATAACGACTATAGCTACCAAACAACCATAGCCAGCCAAACAACTAACTATAATTGTACTATATGCTATAATAATAATACTATAATAGTGAGATAGCTATATCTATACTATAGCTATCTCCATACTATAATAAAACTATAGCCTTAGTATAATAATACCACATCTACAGTACATCACTATAATGTGAATAGAGAGGCCTAACTACCTATACACAGATACACTTAGCTAATGTAAGACACTGATGATATCGTACAGTGAACAAAGAACACACATACACACTCATTACCATGGTAATAATGGCTATAGGATGGTAATAATGGCTATAGGATGGTTATTACAACCAGTCATAGGTAGAGTACAGAATGAATAGTTATTTGGTGATTTTAAGAAATATACTTAAAATAAATTTCTATTTTTTCAAGATTTTTCAATTTAGAACTGAATATTTTCAAACTAATTTCAGAAATGATAAAAATATCAGTTTTGATTAGAATAAACTATTTCTCTATATTTTATAATATTTTGAATTACAATAAATAATCATAAAAATGTTGAATGTATCGTTGTGTTTCATATCACGAGCAACACTCACACAATCACATACATCATTATATTTTATGTTCATTATTTTATGTTTATTACAATGGACTTATTTGTATAAAAATGTGGCTTGAAAGTAACCAAGGGAATAACACCACAAATATTATCATTGTAATTATAATAAAACACTATTATATCAGACCCCCCTGCCAGGTCATTAAACAATCATGAAGTGTGCAGTACAACAAACTAGCGGATACAACAAACTACAAAAGATTCATGTTCTTTAATATACTTGTTTCATTAAAATAGAAGTGACAGGGTAATAACAGGAAAGTACCAAATATTGATAGTCATAAGATAATTATTATTTTAGAAGATATTGAATTTGATAGAAGAATGAAATTCAGGTACTGTTTATCCAATAACAAATAAAGAGTACCTGACGTGCATAACTGAAGTACAAGGGACTTAAGCAAGACATTAGCCAATACTCTGCACACAGTACAAAGGACTTGAACAAAACATTAGCCAATACACAGTACAAGGGACTAACTAAGACATTACAATACCTCAAACTAAGGGGCAATAACATTCAGAAGCAGAGTCGTTAGTAGTCACGCAGCAAGGCTCACCAATGTAGTTTTTCAGCTTCGATTAGAGACGATTAAGCTCTTCTGTTGAACTTATAGATTGAAGAGCAGTAAATCAGTTAAGAGTAGTGACATTAAGAGCCATCAGATCAAGTTAATAGCGCCAGAAACATTGCCATTGAGGGGCTAATGCGCCCCACAAACGGAACCACATTCTTCGGGCGTGACACTGACGCATAACTGCTACAACCACACTACTAACACTGCAAATGACTGCGGTTCACGCATCTCATCCACCTCTTAATTAACACATTTACAACACCGAGGCCAGGTAATTGAAGCCTAGACATCGTGAACATCGTCAATGCTATCGCGAACATCGTCAATGCTATCGTGAACCTCGTCACTGTTATCGTGAACATCGTTGGCGCAATCGTGTGAAGATCGTTAACACAGAAAGTTTTATGCGAGCTAATAAGATTTGGTTTGATCTCCGCTAATTATAGATGTTGTGGTAGCCAATAGAGCAGTTACAGATAAAGACCTACAAATTAGATCTAACTTAATCTTCAACCATCGTTAACCCAGTTCCGACGTTAAAGCAAGTCGTCAGATTTCCATAATTAGAGACCATATACAGTTTGAATTAGTAATACTTCTGCGCGCCAGAAAAATTAAATATATTATTACCATATCAATTTTATGTTCACTGATGGTAGTTCAATTTATTTAATAATTATTATCCCTGACTCCACTTTTACTCCAATATTTTCCACTGAATAAAATAAACGTTAAATCATCAGAGATATAAAATTATATAATATTAATGAATGAATTTTAACAACACTAAATAATATTATATGTATTGATACATTATTAAACCTCTCTGCAATAAAAAATAAATTAAAAGAAATAAAGAAAATCCAAATGATTAATAATAGTTCAGACACAATGGAGAAAATAATAACGACATGAAATTGTTCTCTCTGTGGCAGGACTACATTATATTATCAAAACAAATGATATTAACCCTTTACTGCCGTGCGTGATATAGTCACGCAAAATCATTCATATTATAAAACTGCCATTTTTAATTCAACAATATATCTGTACCAAACTTGTCATGAACATGTTAAGTATAACCCCCACTATATGTTTATGCAAACATTCAGTAATTCTCTTTACGTTATAGGATTTGGCAGCATTAATTTGATGACCTAAAATTAATGGCATCCTAACAAAACTTTTTCGGTAAGAAGGCGAGACCATTTAAACAGGTAAAATGTTCCATATCATTTCTATACTCAGTTCATCTTTTTCGTAAAGCTACTGAGAATTCCTCGCAGAGCAGCTAATCATTAGGGATACATGAGAATTGAAATAAAAGAATACCTCTCGCGTCTCTATTTTGGAAACACATTTCCCCGGTGCAACTGTGCGTGCGCACGCGTCTCTAGAAGAAATCTCTCGAAAGTAGTCAGAATTGCTTTGCAGCACAAAAATTGAATTGTCCCAACGACTCGCAAATGAAATTCAATTGAAGAAATAACACAAAGTCGGGAGAATAGGAAGTATTCTCTCTAGTCAGCTTAAAGAGTCTTGTGACAGGAGAAAACCAAAAGTACTTACTGAAAACTATAGTGCACAGAAAGAGTATTCTAACTTATTTATGATTAGATAGTAACATTTTAATAAGTTAAGAATTGGTACAGTTTAGAGCAGTGGGTCTTTTATAAGAGGTTTAATGAATGAAAATTGAAAAAAAGTTTGGAAAATTAATGTTTTATTAACAGTCAGAACCGAAATTATAAGTAACAAATAAAAGATGCATCCCAGGCACCCCTTACAAACAATCCAGGACCCAAAGGGGCACCGAGCACCCTACTTCCAAGAACCACTGGTTCAGAGAATCCTAGATATAGGACACATCCCACCCCTAACTGCAACTCCTCAAGATTCAGGAGATGTTATGGCAGGATCCTAAGAATGTCCACCAGAGTACCTTGAGAGTATGTTTACGACATCGAAATCCAATATAGTGCCTTTAAAAGGCTTTGAGGGCTAAGCCACCGAGAAACCATTGCACTTTGAATAATGCTCTGGTCAATGGTAATGTAGCAGTCGATACCTAGGCTACGCATGCAAGGTACACGGTGCATTAATGGAGGGTGCATGGCGCATCAGTGTACCACAAGATATTGGCTAATGACGCATCGATGCAATGGCGCACAGTAAATATTGACCGAGTCAATCCAGTGAGACTGATGAACATGAACTACACATCATCAGCTGTCATCTGAAACCTATTAGGCAACTCGAGAAAAGAAATAACGGAGTATATGCTTCAGAAGTAACAATTAATGTTATTAATTGTATTCTCAAATTGAAAATAAAACCTTTAAGAGAACATAAGATAATCTACACCGAAATTATTTTCATCTTTGCGAAATTGATAAATTTGTTTCGGAACCAAAGGCCATATCGCTGATGTCAAAATGAAATTAAATACAAGGGACTGGAAGAAGCAGTCAGAGGAAAGTGGTCAAGAAACCGAAGCCCTCTACAATCAGTCGGTGACAAGCTCATGGATGCAGAAAAGCTACTCATTAAATACAGTCACCTAAGAATGTGACAGAAAATCCATTAAATTTTTTTAGTGTGAAAGTAACGGGCAACTCTACGTATTTAATTAATTAAATGTTCAGACATTAATTTGCAACAAGTTGATTTACAACACATCTTTCATTTCGTAAGATTAAACGATGTCTGAATCACTAGAAATACGCTCTACTCATTTAATTATGAGCTTCTTTTCCTCGAATAAACAGAGGCAATAACTCGTCTCTATTCTCAACACGACGCTAACGACATGGTTACGCAGCTACGAGACATATAGTTACGCAGCTACGAGACATAGTTACGCAGCTACGAGACATATAGTTACGCAGCTACGAGACATAGTTACGCAGCTACGAGACATAGTTACGCAGCTACGAGACATAATTACGCAGCTACGAGACATAGTTACGCAGCTACGAGACATAGTTACACAGCTACGAGACATAGTTACGCAGCTACGAGACATAGTTACGCAGCTACGAGATATATAGTTACGCAGCTACGAGATGTATCATTTCAAACACAGGAAAACACTTTCCGTAATAAACTTCAAAGAATATTTTACAAACAGCCGCAGATTTTTAATCAAATCATAAGAGATAAGAGAATTAAATCTTAGGTTAAAAATTTATTAGAAAAATATTAGAGAGAACTGAAGTTGCTACAGAAATGACTCTTATTCGGATTTATTTCAATGTTGAAAACAAATTATGATGACAGTATTCATTCCGTAGGGTGAGTTCCGAATTATCGGTCAGTTTCACATCTTCGGTCATAAAATAAAAAACGATAGAATAATTAGTATTTAATAAAAAAAATTATTTTTATGATTTTTTTCTTCTATGACCGAAGATGTGAAACTGACCGATAATTTGTAACTTACCCTATAATCTATATATGGAAACAAATGAATTCAATAGAAAACGACATTATATTAATTAATGAAAGAGTTCAAGAGTACAATAACAGATCTATTGCATTAATTAAGATTAAGAAATTAATCCTCACATTTAAATATATTAGTGATTAAATTCACTACTCATTATATTCACTTAATCCATTTACAGTTATTTATAAACCATCGAGAGAGATTAACGATAAATTGGCACAAATAATTAACTAGGTTAAAAAGTGTCACATTAAGTACTATTAATTAGTTACTTGAATGGTGTAGCTATGAATTATTTTAATGGTATAATGGAAGAAATAGGTCTGAAAGCTACATAGAAGGTATCATTAATATGTAGGAGTTTAACGCATATCGCTAATGTTAAAAGGAAATTGATTACAAGGGACTGGAAGAAGCAGTCAGAGAGGAAAGTGGTTCCATGGACAAAGTCACCTACCACCCGTCGGTGACAAAGCTCTTGGATGTAGAAAAGCTACTCAGTCACTTACCAAGGAATGTGACGAAAAGGGACACAAGCACCGGTGGCTGCACTCACGGATGGAAGAGGAAAATGAAGAGGTGATAGTAAATGAAGCCTACAAGTCTACCTAACACAAACTATAAGACCTCGTAGTTGAAGAGCATAACCCTTAATATTATAGAATTATATAATATATCTATTTTAATTTTCTGACTTCTTTACATATGCATAAGTTCATAACTAATAAGATTTTCAATAACTGTTAAATTTGGCAAATTTTAATACTAATAATTATTATTCCACTCCATTTAAATTTTCTCCATTTTAGAACAAGAACGAAAGAACAAAACATTCACAGTGCAATCTATTAGCTGATATGATTAACTTTTAACCCTCTTTAAAAGAAATAATGAACAATTTCACAGATATTTCAGGTACATAGATTTACATGGATGCAAAATAAAATTTAAAAAACTGAAATAACACTGGGATAAAATAATTAAAATTGTAATATTTTAGCTACACAATAAAAAAAGAGAGCATTTAAATAAAAGATGTTTTCAAATGTATTCCTATGTGCCACACATCTTTAAGTAACACATAGGAATGGAAATAACACTATTATCTGAATCAGAGATATTGTAACTCAAGCTTTTATATTTTTAAAAAACCGGTTAGAAGCTATATCGAGTTACAATGGTTTGAAGTAACATGTACAATAAATGGTTCACAGCAATAGATGTAATGGTTCACAGAACAGTTACAATGGTTCACAGCAACAGTTACAGTGGTTCACAGCAACAGTTACAGTGGTTCACAGCAACAGATACAATGGTTCACAGCAACAGATACAATGGTTCACAGCAAAAGATACAATGGTTCACAGCAAAAGATACAATGGTTCACAGCAATAGATGCAGTGGTTCACAGCAACAGTTACAATGGTTCACAGCAACAGTTACAATGGTTCACAGCAACAGTTACAATGGTGCACAGCAACAGATGCAATGGTTCACAGTAACAGATACAATGGTTCACAGCAATAGATGCAATGGTGCACAGCAACAGTTACAATGGTTCACAGCAACAGATACAGTGGTTCACAGCAACAGATACAATATATTTTTAATGCAAATAATCAGATCATTATTTATAGGTAACTGTTTTTGCAGAAATATAGAAAATTAAATAGCTTAATTAATTAATGGTTAGAACATGAAATTTTAAATAAAAATAAGCATTGGTATAATTTAATATAATTTTTCTATATTATGTAGTTATATGATCAGAAATAAAACAAAAATTATGACATCTACTATCACTTTTATGGACATTTTGTATATTAACTTCAAAATATACATTTTATGTATTTAATTATACAATCAGCTGTAGAAAGGTATTTCTAATTTCATAATTTTAAATAACTCTGAGGGATATTTGAATCAATTTTATTATAACAAATATGAAAGTCATATTTAATTGCTGAATAGTCTCTGAATTAAACTAAAAAGTGGGTTAAAAATCTTAAATGACTGGCTATAGGAAACAGAAAAACAGTAGGTAAAATGAATAATTCATATTTCTAATTAAATTATCAGTAATTCATTATTTATAATTTGTATGTATTTAAATTGTTTAGTAATTAATTATTTCCATATAAAATTATGTAGCATTTGAATTTTATCACTTAATTTACTTATAATTCGCTCCCTATTTTTTATTATCAAGATATTAGGAGATAAAAGTGCAGAAAAGATAGATAAAATTGAAAATAAAATAGATAAAATGGTAGTTAAATAAAATAATACTAAAAATTAATGAATGAATAAATATCGACAACTTTCAAATTTTTAAGTATGGATTAATAATACTCATTATTTAATAAAAATTATTTTAATTACTTAATTCTAAAATTCTAGAAATCCAACTAGATACCTAACCAGTTTTTAAGATTTTATTCAATGCAATTTTTACTGAATAAGAAACAAAAAAACGTAGCTAGTTAAAAAACGAAAACTTAAATTACAGCCCTAATAAAAATAATTTAACTTCAACAGCTACCCATTTAATTCTAGGTAGCTTTTGAAGTCTATTTTATTTTTAATCATCTAAGGGTAAGTCCTGAATTATAAGACAATTCCACATTTTCGATCGTATAAGATAAAAATATAGAAAATAATTAGGGTAAGTTCCGAATTATCGGTCAGTACTACATCTTCGGTCATATAATAAAAACAATATAAAAATTATTAGATAGCACTGTGTAATAATAATAATATTTATTAGGTATATCGTTTTTTTTTTTTGTCTTATATGACCGAAAATGTTAAACAGACCGATAATTCATAACTTTCCCTAATAATTGTGTGCTTAAATAAATATTCTAGTTTGTAGTAATTTTTAGTAATAAAGAATTTGAGGAGATCTTTGTTAACTTACCTTTTCTGTTGAAGATATGGGAGCAGCACGGTATCTCGACATATCCCCCGCTAGATATGGCATTGTGCTGCTGATTGGAAGCCCCCGAGTTGATGGCCCCCTGACTATCAGCCTTACCACCAGATATCAGCAGTAACATAACCAGCACAACTGTGAGCAGTCTCCTGCTAAGCAGCCTGCACGATAACAACCAGCCACCAGCTTTTACTCTTCTACAGTCATTTTCAAACAGCAGGGACATTTCTGCTAGCTCGTACATCGCGAGAAACTAAAGCAAACTAATTCAAATAAAACCCGACATTAAATACTAAACTGTTATTCACATTGATACTAAGAAACGGAGGGAGATAAATTAAAATAATACACTTTAAAATAACCAGCTAGGTAGTCCCAGGTCCGTTGGTAGATCGGTAGAAATCTAGGTACTCAATTTCGAGAATTCATTAAATAAAAACAAAAATCCGTAATTGTTGAAACACGGGGGGGACTTCATCACACTTCAAACTGTTCATAAAAAGCAGTTAAATAATTTTCATTTGCACAAGTTCACTCTATTGACATTGATGGAATCATTTCAGTGAAGAAGACAGTTTGGTTGCAAGAGGCACACTACACCACCTCCCCTCACAGCAGCCAACAGAACACTGAATCTCGGATAACTTCTCAACATGAACGGAACAGTAAATTGGCGCTACAGCCGCCAGAGAGCGCTACGAGTCAACCTGTCGGATCCTCTACTTTGCGATAGGATATTTTCATTTCAGAATAAACATACGTAGGACTTGGCTATAAAAAGGAAGGAGGGGAGAACTTTTTGATATTAAAAATGATGCTGTTGAGAAAATATGGACCTCTTATTTCAAGCATTAGAACAAAGTAGGTAGAAAGGTACACGAATTATCGAACAGTTCCACATTTTCGGTCATGAGATAAAAAATATATGATTTAATAATATACCTCGTTATTTTAATTGGTATCCATGATACCTGCAGGATACTACGATATATTGCATGGATACTTACAGGTATCATGAATACCTTGGTATCCATGATACCTGCAAGTATCATGGACCAATTAATATTTTTTTTACCTATCATAATACCCACTTTCCGCGTACTGCAAGTCTCTGATACTTGCACATTTTCGAAGATTGCGCAAACTGAGAAATCTCGCCGTGAAAGTTCTGGATTATTCGTTAGAGATCCTGTTAAAAAGTAGAGAGATTTTAGATAGGTTATCTCGGCCTCTCTTCCTCTGACCGGAAGTAACGGACGAAACAGAGAAAGAAATAAAAGATCATCGCTAAAGAACTTTGTACCTAATAATGGCCTACTTTGTGGAATGGTTTTTAGAAGACATTTGTAATTCATGTCCATCACTGTGTACAAATAATTGGTAGATTTATTTTATCAATTTCTTAAGTTCAGGTTTTACAAAAGGTTTCAATAATTGTGATTTTTAGAATTTGATAATAGTTATAAAAGTGAGAATATTTAAAAGGTATATCTTATTAGAAAGGCTTGTATTCCAATGTAGTAAGTATTTAAGAATACACAATTAGGATATTCACACTAATTACCTTCGCAATCTTGCGGAAGGTTATATTTTAATCGGAATTTATTTATTTATCATCTTGTTATTCGCTTAACTGAAAAAGTGTTCAACCAAATTGACTGAAATTTGGTGAAACGATTGGTCCATGTCCAGTGACCTGATGCTAGTCTTTCGGGAGTGACCCGGTTAAAGGTCAAGGTCAAGGTCACGGTCATTCTTAACTCAAAAAGTATCGAACCATATTGCATGAAACTTGGTGGAACGATTGGTCATTATGCAGGAACTATTTTGATTGATTTTGGGAGTGATCGGGTCAAATGTCAAAGGTCAAGGCCATTTGTAACTCAAAAAGTATTCAACCAAATTGTCTGAAATTTGATGGTACAATTGGTCAATGACCAGGAACGATCTGGTAGAATTTTGGAAGTGATCCGGTCAAAGGTCAAGGTCATTTATAACTCAAAAAGTATTGTACCATATTGCATGAAACTTGGTGGGACGATTGGTTATTATCCAGCTAGCAGTTTCCTTGATATTGGGAGAGAACGGGTCAAAGCGGAGGCTAAGGTATGCGCTCTACCGAGTGCACATAATCTAGTTCATATATCCAATTTATCCATCGTGTTCATGTGGTAAAAATAGATTTTATAACATTGCAATATATGCAGAACAGGCGAATATTCTGGTTTTTTTTTGCATCATGTCCCATCTGACTGAGAAGATATTGCATAGATGCAGTCTAGGCCTATTTTCTGCAGTCACTGCATTTCCAGAGAAAGAAAAAGAATCAGACTCGTATGACTGAATCCTTTATCCATAATGCCCCGAACACTCTCCTGCCTCCCACCCAATATCTGTCGGTAGGAATATCATAGAATATCTCGACACTACAGGCTACAAGGGGTTACTTTAAGGATTTCTTAATTTCGCAGGATGGTCCCGTAAGATTTTAACGTCTGCCTGCCCGGAAATTGTCTTTTTCGATACAAATGCAACAGACTGAGGCAGTGGAGGGTCTAAATCGCCTGGTTAGCAAATTGCAACGAATTTGAAACCTGATCGAATTTTCTCTTCTTTCGGTATTCGACTTTTAGTCCCCAGATGAAAGTTAACACCGATTGGAATGGTACGAAATAAATGTAAAAAAATGAATATCAATAAGTGGACATGTGATGACTTTAACAGAAACCTAACTACAGCAGTACTCCTCTAATAGTGAACGTAGTGTCCTGAGTGAAGAAGTAGCCTGTATAGAGAAAACAATTTCTTCAGTCTGCTGTGAATGGTCATTAGTTTTCTAAAAATAATGACCATTTTATGGTAGACTAAAGAAAATTGTTCAATATAGAGGCTACTTCAATATAGAGACTACTTCAATATAGAGACTACTTCAATATAGAGACTACTTCAATATAGAGACTACTTCAATATAGAGACTACTTCAATATAGAGGCTACTTCAATATAGAGACTACTTCAATATAGAGACTACTTCAATAGAGGCTACACTACATTCATTATACAGGATATCATTAAAGAGGAGTTATACTGTAATTGTAATGTTCGTAGATATTTTAAAATAGGTCTGGGTAGCTACACGACGAGTATTTAATGGAACTAGAAAAGGCTTCATCACTGTATATTTTATATAGTAAGTGCTACAACTAATAAAACGATCAACAGTTTAACAATGTTAATAAAGTCAACCTTTTAAAATAGCCATAAAACTTACCATAAAAACACGAGAAGTAAACACACATCATCATATTAGCATAACATGACAATATTATAACATCAATAATAACTTATACTAATAATTTCAGAAGTATTTAATTAATTAAATGTTGTCCAGATACAACTAAAAATATATTTTTCAAGTTCAGTTATATTCAATGTTATACGAAATTCAGTATTATGAGGTGGAATTTTCCGTGGGGGATATAACCAGGTGGAATTTTCCGTGATAGATTTTACGCGGTTGAATTTTCCGCTGTGGATTTTACCAGGTGGAATTTTCCGTGGTAGAATCTTCCGTTGTTGTGTATTATACCAGGTGGAATTTTCCGCGATCTAATTTACCTAATGGATTCAATCTGGTTGAATTTTCCGTTGTGTAATTTAGTCAGAGTCACACAAACATGTGTAATCTACACCTGTGGTTTTTCATTAACGTCACATCTGTTTAGAGGTGAGAACAGGTTCCCATTGAATCAGAGTTTTGGGCCACTGATAGCACTACTAATGACTGAATAGCATCAATTAGCACTGATTAGCACTGTTGTTGTAACACTCAGTTTGTCGTTAGTAACACAGACACATGCTTATAAAGGCATTATCAACTGGATTGTAAAAGACATGCAATGTGAAATAACAGAAAAAATCCTCTATAGTGAATGTAGAGTCATGAGTAAGAGAACTACCCCGTATAGTGAACAAATTTTCTTTAGTCTGCCATAAATGGCCATTTCATGGCAGACTAAAGAAAATGTGTTCACTATACGGGTTAGTTCTCTTACTCAGGACTCTACATTCACTATAGATGAGTTATACTGTATTGAATAGAGGGTGAGAACCTTTATTACCGGTCATATAACGCACTATCGGACTAAAGAGTCACTGCATGATGCTAATTTCACAAATCACAGTTTTAATTAATAATTTTAAGTTTTTAACGTACTTACATTAGTCGTTTTCTTTTGCTTTGTGTAACATCTCACCTGAAAATGAAATAAAGAAAATTATTATGGAGCATTTAATAGCATAATTATATAGTTTTTTCTTATGTGATCGAAAATATGAATCCGTCCGATAATTCAGAACTTACCCAACAACCAAATTTTTAATAATTGCTCGAACTGAAACCATAGGAATGCGAATGTAATTAATTCAGCTGAATTTTCGCAAGCAAAATTAAATGAACCAGAACGGCCACGCGTAGAGCGCATACCTTCACCACCGCTTTAATCGATTTTGACCTTGACCTTTGACCGAAAATCTAATCAAATGGTTCCTGGATACTTTTCGAGTCATGCGAATAACGAGATGATAAATAAAACCGACCAAAACATAACGTTCACCATTTTTGCGAAGGTAAATTTACAAGATGCTTTTAGATATTATTTAGTGTAAAAGATTCGGTAATTAAGACTTCAAAGCGCATCGTCTCTAACAGTTCTCTAAGAAATGAGGAGTCTTTTAATAAGGGAATTAAATACCTGAGATACGAACAACATTCTAAATTAACAGATTCACGACAACAAATTAAAATGAAAGATGTACAGTCAGTGAAAAGAGAAGCTGTCATTTTAAAGCACTTCACTAATTTCAAAGAAAGATACTTTACTAGGGTACGTTCAGAATTATCGGTCAGTCCCATATTTTCGGACGAGTAAAAAGATATATATTACCAATTAAAATAAAAAATAAAGTTAAATAATAATGACTACATATATTTTTCTTAGTGTCCGAAGATGTGGAACTGCCCGATAATTCGGAATTTACCCTAATTGTAATGCTTGTAGATATTTTAAAACTGGTCTGGGTACACGACTAAAAAAAATCAAAATAAGTAATAGTTAGACATTGCTTTGCTCTATAGATTATTAATTAATTGATACCCTTCACTTTATTCACCTTTTAATGAGGTAAATAATAACCCAATTAATGCTATTGAAGTGCAGCTGTAAATAATATCGTGAAGTGCAGCGATAAATAATATCGTGAAGTGCAGCTGTAAATAATATCGTGAAGTGCAGCGGTAAATAATATCGTGAAGTGCAGCGATAAATAATATCGTGAAGTGCAGCGATAAATAATATCGTGAAGTGCAGCGATAAATAATATCGTGAAGTGCAGCGGTAAATAATATCGTGAAGTGCAGCGATAAATAATATCGTGAAATGCAGCGATAAATAATATCGTGAAGTGCAGCGATAAATAATATCGTGAAATACAGCTATAAATAATATCATGAAACGCAGCGATAAATAATATCGTGAAATGCAGCGATAAATAATATCGTGAAATGCAGCGGTAAATAATATCGTTAAATAAATAGAGGTAATATCAGTATGATTTAAAAGGAGATAATATCAAACAGTTATACATCTAACTAACGTGTCGTTTTCTATGCAGTTAGAACATAGAAAACTTTGCAGCTGTAACTATGATAATGATACAGGGGAATGTCAAAAGTATTTGGGCACTCACAGTACTCGTAAAGTTCGTGTTAACATAATAACTAGGTAATGTATGGTCTATCAGAAATTTCAAAAGCTTAAATTGGATTATGAACTCATGACCTACTATACACCCACTTTCCGAGTACTACGAGTGTTCAAGAACTACGACGTTATTCTAGTGTAAGTTACAAGTTGTTCCACATTTTCGATTAGCAACATAAGAAGAAAATGTGTACTATATCTATTATTTTAATCAGTTTCCATGATACCTACAGGTATCATGGATACGATTATGGATATGACTATTACTTTAATTGGTATCCATGATACCAATTAAATGTTGGTATCCACGATACCAACTAAACTAAGAGTTCCATTATAATAACTTTCTTTACATGATCGAAAATGTGGAACTGTTCGACAACTCGAAACTTACACTAATTAACAATTCCAAGAACTTCAGCTATCAATATATGATGGTTATTAAATTAATTCCATCCATTCATACCACTCCTCCTCTCTCACTTCCCCCCATGGGTGGTTCATTTCCCCGGGGGAAGGGAAAGTTCCAGCACACGTCATGAAGTTGTGCGAAGGAAGTCGTCCATTTATATATAATGAGTAGTCTGTCCAAGTCACACGAACACCAATAAAAACAAATAAAAACTTCTGAAAAGAAAGCAACATATATCAATTATGAAGAACTATAGAGTATGAATAAATTAACTGTTTTTGCATTTTATATATGAAAATAAAAAATAGGGAGAACAATACTAGTTAGATCTGAATAACAAGGGAATAACAGTACTAGTTATATAAGAATAACAAGGAAATAACAATACTAGTTAGATAAGAATAACAAGGGAATAACAATACAAGTTAGACAAGAAAAACAAGAGAATAACAATACTAGTTATATAAGAATAACAAGGGAATAACAATACAAGTTAGACAAGAAAAACAAGAGAATAACAATACTAGTTATATAAGAATAACAAGAGAATAACAATACTAGTTAGATAAGAATAACAAGGGAATAACAATACTAGTTAGATAAGAATAACAAGGGAATAACAATACTAGTTAGATAAGAATAACAAGGGAATAACAATACTAGTTAGATAAGAATAACAAGGAAATAACCATACAAGTTATATACCTAAGAATAACAAGGAAATAACAATACAAGTTAGATACCTAAGAATAACAAGGGAATAACAATACAAGTTAGATACCTAAGAATAACAAGGGAATAACAATACCAGTTATATAAGAATAACAAGGGAATAACAATACCAGTTATATAAGAATAACAAGGGAATAACAATACTAGTTATATAAGAATAACAAGGGAATAACAATACCAGTTATATAAGAATAACAAGGGAATAACAATACCAGTAGGTAAAACACTAGTCAAGAGTAGCAATCAAAGAGTCACGTGTCACAGCTTTCATTAGAAAGATTCCGTAAGACGATACACGAGGATAGAAAATAATGACTATATGTAGTCACGAGAAGAGGTACATCAGCGGAATGAGTCCCAGAGGACTACTTATAGGTCCCAGGTAGTCATGACTACTCTAATCAGTAGGCTCTGATAGCGTCAGTGACTACTTAATCATAACATGGACAGAAACGATTTTCAAACTCTACCTTTGAGTCATTTATTCGAGTCATGACTCCAAATACTTACCAACTCTACCTTTGAGTCATTTATTCAGGTCATGACTCCAAATACTTACCAACTCTACCTTTGAGTCATTTATTCGAGTCATGACTCTAAATACATACGAACTCTATCTTTGAGTCATTTATTCGAGTCATGACTCCAAATACATACGAACTATACCTTTGAGTCAATTATACGAGTCATGACTCCAAATACTTACCAACTCTACCTTTGAGTCATTTATTCGAGTCATGACTCCAAATACTTACCAACTCTACCTTTGAGTCATTTATTCGAGTCATGACTCCAAATACTCACCAACTCTACCTTTGAGTCATAAATTCGAGTCATGACTCCAAATATTCATCAGTCAATCGAACATCGAAATTTTCAGCACTAAAATTCTCAGTCAGAAAAAGTCAAGCTTGAATGACAAACACATTTTATAAATACAACATTGAAATGTTAGACGCTAATTAAACTATCAGCGTAATTTAGTTACTTACGCTGATTACATTCGACTGCAGTAAAAATGAAGTTAATTGCTTCTAATATATTTTTAATTGAAAAAAAAGAGTATACTCTTCGAATTTCAGAAACTAATTTACATTTAGAAATACAAAGCAAATTAAAATTGCAACAGAGTAAAGAAAATGTTTCAATTGAACATAGAAAGAGGTTGAATATTAAATAGTGTGAACTAGAAAGGGAAATCGTAGAGCGCATACCTTTGCCGCAACTTATAAATTACCTTGACAATCCAATATACCTTTGACCCGATCGCTCCTAAAATCTAACAAAATGGATCCTGGATAACGACCAATCGTCCCATAAAATTTCAGGCAATTTGGTTGAATACTTTTTGAGTTATGCGAAATAAAACCGACCAAAACATAACCTGCCGCAATTTTTCTAAAGCAATAAATTTATAACTAAATTCAAATACCAAACCAGCGGTAACTAATAAAGAAACACAAGAGATCTCATTAAAATAATGACAGGGACAATAAACCCTTTTTTAATGGGCTAGTAAAACAAATTGAAGAGTGACAAATGTTAGCAAACAGTCGCAGTTCATTATTAAGATACAACAAAAAGCTTTTGCAAAGGTAATATCGACTGAATGAAATTAATTACCTGTACCACCTGCTGAAAAAAATTATTTGAATTACACTTATAGTGATTGTGTGTCACTGGTACGAATAGCATGGTGAATGTATTCATACGTACGAATAGCATGGTGAATGTATTCATACGTACGAATGGCATTTTGAATTAATTCACAGGTAGGAATAGCATTTTGAATTAGTTCACAGGTAGGAATAGCATTGTGAATGAATTTTCAGGTACGAATAGCATAATGAAAGCGTCTCACTGGTACGAATAGCATTGTGAATGTATTCATACGTACGAATAGCATTGTGAATTAATTCTCAGGTACGAATAGCATTTTGAATTAGTTCACAGGTAGGAATAGCATTGCGAATGAATTTTCAGGTACGAATAGCATTGTGTACATGTGTCACAGGTACGAATAGCATTGCGTATGTGTGTCATAGATAGGAATAGCATTGTGACTCTGTGCCACAGGTAGGATTAGCATTGAGACTATGTGCCACAGGTAGGATTAGCATTGAGACTATGTGCCGCAGGTAGGAATAGCATTGTGTTATTTACTATAGAGTTCATCAGTCAGTGTCAGATGTGTACATCAATTAGAAGTAGCAGGGGTCAGTTCATTGTTAGAGGACAACTTTTAGAAGATAGACTTCTAACTGTAGAGGTACATTGTACAGCACTGTAATGGATTGGGAGAACTACACTGATTCACAACCATTTTATATACCATGTAAAATTATTCATTTTACTATTATTTTACAATTAATTATAAAAGTATATTTCTATTAGGTATAGCTATCTCTTAATTGTGATGGGCTATGGAAATAATAAAATTGAACAAATGAAAATTAGATAAAAAATTGAACAAATAAAAATTGTACAATATTACAAAATATATATATTCCATTTTACAGAATACCCAAAGCATTCAATCAAATATTCCAAGCACTATTCTACCCCCCATTCCAAGCTATCCCAGCAAAACAAGCAATGTCTCAAACATCGAAAGCAAACACTCAGGTACAGCCAGAGGAAACACAGGATAAAATATACAGCCTGAAAAGGATATAAAGTATTCTATGAATGGTATTCTTGTATTCTTTGAATGGTATTCTTGTATTCTTTGAATGGTATTCTTGTATTCTTTGAATGGTATTCTTGTATTCTTTGAATGGTATTCTTTTATTCCATGAATGGTATTCTTTTATTCCATGAATGGTATTCTTGTATTCCATGAATGGTATTCTTGTATTCTTTGAATGGTATTCTTGTATTCTTTGAATGGTATTCTTGTATTCTTTGAATGGTATTCTTGTATTCTTTGAATGGTATTCTTGTATTCTATGAATGGTATTCTTGTATTCTATGAATGGTATTCTTGTATTCCATGAATGGTATTCTTGTATTCTTTGAATGGTATTCTTGTATTCTTTGAATGGTATTCTTGTATTCTTTGAATGGTATTCTTGTATTCTTTGAATGGTATTCTTGTATTCTTTGAATGGTATTCTTGTATTCTTTGAATAGTATTCTTGTATTCTTTGAATAGTATTCTTGTATTCTTTGAAAGGTATTCTTGTATTCTTTGAATGGTATTCTTGTATTCTATGAATGGTATTCTTGTATTCTATGAATGGTATTCTTGTATTCTATGAATGGTATTCTTGTATTCTTTGAATGGTATTCTTGTATTCTTTGAATGGTATTCTTGTATTCTTTGAATGGTATTCTTGTATTCTTTGAATGGTATTCTTGTATTCTTTGAATGGTATTCTTGTATTCTTTGAATGGTATTCTTGTATTCTTTGAATGGTATTCTTGTATTCTTTGAATGGTATTCTTGTATTCTTTGAATGGTATTCTTGTATTCTTTGAATGGTATTCTTGTATTCCATGAATAGTATTCTTTTATTCCATGAATAGTATTCTTTTATTCCATGAATAGTATTCTTGTATTCTATGAATGGTATTCTTGTATTCTTTGAATGGTATTCTTTTATTCTATGAAAGGTATTCTTTTATTCTATGAATGGTATTCTTTTATTCTATGAATGGTATTCTTGTATTCTTTGAATAGTATTCTTGTATTCTTTGAATAGTATTCTTGTATTCTATGAATGGTATTCTTTTATTCTATGAATGGTATTCTTGTATTCTATGAATGGTATTCTTGTATTCTATGAATGGTATTCTTGTATTCTTTGAATGGTATTCTTGTATTCTTTGAATGGTATTCTTGTATTCTTTGAATGGTATTCTTGTATTCTTTGAATGGTATTCTTGTATTCTATGAATGGTATTCTTGTATTCTTTGAATAGTATTCTTGTATTTTATGAACGGTATTCTTTTATTCTATAAATGGAAATAAAGAAAAGCTATTAGTGCGCTATGTATCATTCAGCAGCCTATGGTAAAAATAAGCCAAAACATTGACCAAGTAATGGAAATATAATTTAAATCATATCAAGTCAGTTGAATGATTAAAAGAAATAAAAAAACGTCACATTAAATATATATTTAATTTAGTGAGGTATAAACATCTGTTTCGGAACCCAAGGCCATATCACTGTCTTCAAAAGGAAATTAAATACAAGGGACTGGAAGAAGCAGTCAGAACGGAAAGTGACACCGTCAGTGAAAATCATTTAATGTTCATAATTTCTCTCAAGTATTATATGCAGTAATTGTTAAGGATTTACTTTGAGTTAATTTCTGCAGTCTTAATATTTATATTCATAATAATAATGAAAAAATGCACTACTAGATATAACACGTGAAAAAACAACTACTAAAAAAAAAACATACATGTTTGCATGTCATGTAATAATAAGAGAATAATATAGAAGATATGAATCAGATTGCAGTTAGGAAAAGAAGAACTATTTATTTATTTCTAATGGAAAACTCTCACTCCAACAATTCCCCACATCTCCAACAATTCCCCACATCTCCAACAATTCCCCACATCTCCAACAATTCCCCACATCTCCAACAATTCCCCACATCTCCAACAATTCCCCACATCTCCAACAATTCCCCACATCTCCAACAATTCCCCACATCTCCAACAATTCCCCACATCTCCAACAATTCCCCACATCTCCAACAATTCCCCACATCTCCAACAATTCCCCACATCTCCAACAATTCCCCACATCTCCAACAATTCCCCACATCTCCAACAATTCCCCACATCTCCAACAATTCCCCACATCTCCAACAATTCCCCACATCTCCAACAATTCCCCACATCTCCAACAATTCCCCACATCTCCAACAATTCCCCACATCTCCAACAATTCCCCACATCTCCAACAATTCCCCACATCTCCAACAATTCCCCACATCTCCAACAATTCCCCACATCTCCAACAATTCCCCACATCTCCAACAATTCCCCACATCTCCAACAATTCCCCACATCTCCAACAATTCCCCACATCTCCAACAATTCCCCACATCTCCAACAATTCCCCACATCTCCAACAATTCCCCACATCTCCAACAATTCCCCACATCTCCAACAATTCCCCACATCTCCAACAATTCCCCACAGCTCCAACAATTCCCCACATCTCAAACAATTCCCCACATCTCAAACAATTCCCCACATCTCAAACAATTCCCCACATCTCTAACAATTCCCCACATCTCTAACAATTCCCCACATCTCCAACAATTCCCCACATCTCCAACAATTCCCCACATCTCCAACAATTCCCCACAGCTCCAACAATTCCCCACATCTCCAACAATTCCCCACATCTCCAACAATTCCCCACATCTCCAACAATTCCCCACATCTCCAACAATTCCCCACAGCTCTAACAATTCCCCACATCTCAAACAATTCCCCACATCTCAAACAATTCCCCACATCTCCAACAATTCCCCACAGCTCTAACAATTCCCCACATCTCAAACAATTCCCCACAGCTCTAACAATTCCCCACAGCTCTAACAATTCCCCACATCTCCAACAATTCCCCACATCTCCAACAATTCCCCACAGCTCTAACAATTCCCCACATCTCAAACAATTCCCCACATCTCAAACAATTCCCCACAGCTCTAACAATTCCCCACATCTCAAACAATTCCCCACATCTCAAACAATTCCCCACATCTCAAACAATTCCCCACATCTCAAACAATTCCCCACATCTCAAACAATTCCCCACAGCTCTAACAATTCCCCACATCTTAAACAATTCCCCACAGCTCTAACAATTCCCCACATCTCCAACAATTCCCCACATCTCCAACAATTCCCCACATCTCCAACAATTCCCCACATCTCCAACAATTCCCCACATCTCAAACAATTCCCCACATCTCAAACAATTCCCCACATCTCAAACAATTCCCCACATCTCAAACAATTCCCCACATCTCAAACAATTCCCCACATCTCTAACAATTCCCCACAGCTCAAACAATTCCCCACATCTCAAACAATTCCCCACATCTCAAACAATTCCCCACATCTCCAACAATTCCCCACAGCTCTAACAATTCCCCACATCTCAAACAATTCCCCACATCTCAAACAATTCCCCACAGCTCTAACAATTCCCCACATCTCAAACAATTCCCCACATCTCAAACAATTCCCCACATCTCAAACAATTCCCCACATCTCCAACAATTCCCCACATCTCCAACAATTCCCCACATCTCCAACAATTCCCCACATCTCCAACAATTCCCCACATCTCCAACAATTCCCCACATCTCCAACAATTCCCCACATCTCCAACAATTCCCCACATCTCAAACAATTCCCCACAGCTCTAACAATTCCCCACAGCTCTAACAATTCCCCACATCTCTAACAATTCCCCACATCTCTAACAATTCCCCACAGCTCTAACAATTCCCCACATCTCTAACAATTCCCCACATCTCTAACAATTCCCCACATCTCTAACAATTCCCCACATCTCCAACAATTCCCCACATCTCCAACAATTCCCCACATCTCAAACAATTCCCCACAGCTCTAACAATTCCCCACAGCTCTAACAATTCCCCACATCTCTAACAATTCCCCACATCTCTAACAATTCCCCACATCTCTAACAATGGCTGTTTTGTTGGTAGTCCAAACTGGGGATTAGGAAAAATAAAAACTGGGATTATTGTCTTGATTTTGAACATTCGGGTGAGAGTGAGAGGAGAGAAGAGTTGGAGAGAAGAGTGAGAAGAGTTGGAGAGAAGAGTTGGAGAGGAGAATGAGAGGAATTGGAGAGAAGAGTGAGAAGAGTTGGAGAGGAGAGTGAGAGCATTAGGTTTACTACAATAGAACTCCTCTATAGTGAATGAGTTAGGATGTAGCCTGTATAGTGAACAAATTTTCTTCAGTCTGCCGTAAAATAGCCTTTAGTTTCCTAAAAACTGATGACAATTCATTGCAGACTAAAAAATGTTCACTAAAGCGGCTACATCCTAACTCTTCACTATAGAGGAGTTGACTATAGAGGATATGGGTAACTTGCGTACAATAGACTAAAAATAACTAACATTGTATCATACGTCACATCTGTACTCTTATTGTAATATTCTAATTGTATTGAATTAAAGAAATATATAGATGTGCAAATGCTTATAAAATGAATAAACTAACAAGTATGATGTAAGCCCATTTGAGGGAGTACTGTGATGAAACAAAGGATGAGAGAACTGAAGGGGAAAGCAAAGAATTGATAACTGGTGAAGTGATTATGGGGAAAAGGGACAACATGATGGGGAATAGGGACAACATGATGGGGAATAGGGACAACATGATGGGGAATAGGGACAACATGATGGGGAAAAGGGACAACATGATGGGGAAAAGGGACAACATGATGGGGGAAAAGGGACAACATGATGGGGGAAAAGGGACAACATGATGGGGGAAAAGGGACAACATGATGGGGGAAAAGGGACAACATGATGGGGAAAAGGGACAACATGATGGGGAAAAGGGACAACATGATGGGGAAAAGGGACAACATGATGGGGAAAAGGGACAACATGATGGGGAAAAGGGACAACATGATGGGGAAGAGGGACAACATGAGGGGGAATAGGGACAACATGATGGGGAATAGGGACAACATGATGGGGAATAGGGACAACATGATGGGGAATAGGGACAACATGATGGGGAAAAGGGACAACATGATGGGGAAAAGGGACAACATGATGGGGAATAGGGACAACATGATGGGGAATAGGGACAACATGATGGGGAATAGGGACAACATGATGGGGAATAGGGAAAACATGATGGGGAAAAGGGACAACATAATGGGGAAAAGGGACAACATGATGGGGGAAAAGGGACAACATGATGGGGGAAAAGGGACAACATGATGGGGAAAAGGGACAACATGATGGGGAAAAGGGACAACATGATGGGGAAAAGGGACAACATGATGGGGAAAAGGGACAACATGATGGGGAAAAGGGACAACATGATGGGGAAAAGGGACAACATGATGGGGAAGAGGGACAACATGAGGGGGAAAAGGGACAACATGATGGGGAATAGGGACAACATGATGGGGAATAGGGACAACATGATGGGGAATAGGGACAACATGATGGGGAAAAGGGACAACATGATGGGGAAAAGGGACAACATGATGGGGAATAGGGACAACATGATGGGGAATAGGGACAACATGATGGGGAATAGGGACAACATGATGGGGAATAGGGAAAACATGATGGGGAAAAGGGACAACATAATGGGGAAAAGGGACAACATAATGGGGAAAAGGGACAACATAATGGGGAAAAGGGACAACATGATGGAGAAAAGGGACAACATGATGAGGAAAAGGGACAACATGATGGAGAAAAGGGACAACATGATGAGGAAAAGGGACAACAAGATGGGGAATAAGGGACAACATGATGGAGAAAAGGGACAACATGATGAGGAAAAGGGACAACATGATGGGGAAAAGGGACAACATGATGAGGAAAAGGGACAACATGATGGGGAATAAGGGACAACATGATGGGGAAAAAGGGACAACATGATGGGGAAAAGGGACAACATGATGGGGAAAAGGGACAACATGATGGGGAAAAGGGACAACATGATGGAGAAAAGGGACAACATGATGAGGAAAAGGGACAACATGATGGGGAAAAGGGACAACATGATGAGGAAAAGGGACAACATGATGGGGAAAAAGGGACAACATGATGGGGAAAAAGGGACAACATGATGGGGAAAAGGGACAACATGATGGGGAAAAGGGACAACATGATGGGGAAAAGGGACAACAAGATGGGGAAAAGGGAAAACATGATGGGGAAAAGGGAAAACATGATGGGGAAAAGGGAAAACATGATGGGGAAAAGGGAAAACATGATGGGGAAAAGGGACAACATAATGGGGAAAAGGGACAACATAATGGGGAAAAGGGACAACATGATGGGGAAAAGGGACAACAAGATGGGGAAAAGGGACAACAAGATGGGGAAAAGGGACAACAAGATGGGGAAAAGGGACAACATGATGGGGAGAAGGGACAACATGATGGGGAAAAGAGACAACAAGATGGGGAAAAGGGACAACAAGATGGGGAAAAGGGACAACATGATGGGGAAAAGGGACAACATGATGGGGAAAAGGGAAAACAAGATGGGGAAAAGGGACAACATGATGGGGAAAAGGGACAACATGATGGGGAAAAGGGACAACAAGATGGTAAAACATAGATGGTTAAAATGGTTACTAACGAATATGTTTCACCCACTCGAGTGGGATGAGTGTAACTTAATTCCCAATTGAGGGGGTGAATTGTTTAGTAATTAATGGGGACTTTGGCAACATAATCCGGTGATCTGAAGACAGGATATCGATTGAAGGCAATGAAGGCACAATGACTTCACCTACCAGTGCAATGAAGGCACAGTGGCCTCACCAGTGCAATGAAGGCACAGTGACTTCACCTACCAGTGCAATGAAGGCACAGTGACTTCACCTACCAGTGCAATGAAGGCACAGTGACTTCACCTACCAGTGCAATGAAGGCACAGTGACTTCACCTACCAGTGCAATGAAGGCACAGTGACTTCACCTACCAGTGCAATGAAGGCACAGTGACTTCACCTACCAGTGCAATGAAGGCACAGTGACTTCACCTACCAGTGCAATGAAGGCACAGTGACTTCACCAGTGCAATGAAGGCACAGTGACTTCACCAGTGCAATGAAGGTACAGTGACTTCATTAGTGCAATGAAGGCACAGTGACTTCACCAGTGCAATGAAGGCACAGTGACTTCACCAGTGCAATGCAGGCACAGTGACTTCACCAGTGCAATGAAGGCACAGTGACTTCACCAGTGCAATGAAGGCACAGTGACTTCACCAGTGCAATGAAGGCACAGTGACTTCACCAGTGCAATGAAGGCACAGTGACTTCACCAGTGCAATGAAGGCACAGTGACTTCACCAGTGCAATGAAGGCACAGTGACTTCACCAGTGCAATGAAGGTAGCTGTTAGAAGCAACATTTAATTTGTCATAGTAAATATTTTATTGCAATTTATAACTTCATGTAAATTTAATATTTGTATTTCATATATAATATTGTAAATAAATACTAAACATTGTCACAACTAGTAAATATTGTAACAGTATTGGTACAACATTGTTGTTGCAACGTTGTACCAATAAACACCGTTACCTGTAAAATAGTAACAGCAAGCATTATTTTCAGGTAATGTAATTAACAGTCGGTTTGAAGGTGCAGAAGACACCAGAAAATTTCCCATCCATTTTTCCATATCCCGACAATCCATCACAAAGCCCCAAAAATGTTAAGCGAATATCGTATGTGGAATGTCCCTCCTTCTAAATGAAAAATACCAAAAATGATTGGGAGTGTAATGTGGGGGGAGTAAACCGTGGAGTGTACGGTGAAGATAGCATGTTTGTTTGACATCAAACACTGTCAAACACTACGTCAAACACTAAGTCAAACAAAAAATCACGTCAAACTGGGTAGAATAAGGTAAATTTTGGTATTGAAAAAAAATTTTAGTACAAAATTTTTTATTTTTTTATTTTTAAAATTTCTTTTTTAGTACAAAAAATTTGACACACCTAGATACCACAACCAAGGTGTGACATTGTAAAGAATCACAGCTATGGCTCCTCCACCACCACACTCTAATTTAATTAGACCCAATAAATCCAAATGAGAAAGAAGTGGCCAATTTATTGGTCTCTGCTCAACTTGCACGGGCTCTGATATCAAAGACACTTGTTGTCCCGAACAAACTTCCAACAAAAAGACACCGGAAAAATGCGTCCGGAGTCGTCTACAAACAAAAAAGATAGTCAGTTTGTTTATGCAGTGAGTTGGGGTAAAAATCGCACTAGATCTCTTTATGAGGCGAACTAAAGGCAATTAGATACCGATGAATAGGGATAAAAAGAATTTCATCCGTTGAGATCTTGTCCACGAACATTTCGTCCACGAACATTTCGTCCACGAACATTTCGTCAACGAACATTTTATCCATGGAGATTTCTTCCACGAACATTTCATACATGGAGATCTCGTCAATGGACAAAAATTCGTCCTACGGACAATATTTCTTTCTACGGACAATAATTCTTACATGGACATATCATACTACGGACATTTCGTTCACTGACATTTCATCCAAAAAAATGCTATGGGCCTACTTTGTTATATAGTGTACATATACTTTACATTTTATATTATTACATTAATAGCCACGTGTAAATATATAATACTTATCTAGTGATTTTAAGCCGAAACATACCAAATGAACGCATGAAAAATGTTCATCTATCGATTACAGTTATAAAATTAGACATGCTAATAAGGTTGTCTGAATCTTTAAGTTTATTACCTCGTTTAATAGTTCGCATTGATAATGCATAATGTAACGGTATAATTATACAGTAAAAGTTCTATACAGGGTGAGGAAAGGTGTAGTAACTTAGTTTTGTATCCTCGATTCAGAAACAGGAATTATTTCATTGTTCGTTCTGTGATTATTTGGAAAGTGAAGTTAAAATTCAGTAGATAAGTTTTTTTCATGAACTATTGTTAATGCAAATGAACGAATCAGATTTTCATGGAGAATTAGAAAGCTCTACCTAAAATTATTTAATTTAACTAACTAATGGCAAATTAACTTGGATGGACGTAACGTTGCTGTTACAATATACTATGAATGAGAGTTGTTATTCACTGTGTATCTCAAACAGTGCCATGAAAGTAATTAATGATTCTTAAAATAAATAATTATTTGTTCATTTTGACCTTTTCTTGTCCTTGACCTTTGACCAGATCGCTCCCAAAATCTAATCAGTTTTGTTGAATACTTTTCGAGTTATTCGAATAATGAGATTACAAATAAATGCCGACTAACACATAAGCTTACGAAATTGTCTGTGGACGAAATGTCCGGCCACGTATTAATGATAATGACAACTTTATTGATAATAAAAATACACAGAGAAATTCAAAAATAAATAAAATAGGCAATTATCAAGCCCTTTTATAAGTTCCAGAGATATGACTAAAACTTGAAACAGATCACATGTACCATGCACTAGAGTACTACTATCACTGATAGTACAGACACTACTATCACTGATAGTACAGACACTACTATCACTGATAGTGCAGACACTACTATCAGTGATAGTACAGACACTACTATCAGTGATAGTACAGACACTACTATCAGTGATAGTACAGACACTACTATCAGTGATAGTACAGACACTACTATCAGTGATAGTACAGACACTACTATCAGTGATAATGCAGACACTACTATCAGTGATAGTACAGACACTACTATCAGTGATAGTACAGACACTATTATCAGTGATAGTGCAGACACTACTATCAGTGATAGTACAGACACTATTATCAGTGATAGTGCAGACACTATTATCAGTGATAGTACAGACACTACCATCAGTGATAGTACAGACACTACCAACAGTGATAGTACAGACACTACTATCAGTGATAGTACAGACACTACCAACAGTGATAGTACAGACACTACCAACACTGATAGTACAGACACTACCAACAGTGATAGTACAGACACTACCAACAGTGATAGTACAGACACTACCATCAGTGATAGTACAGACACTACCATCACTGATAGTACAGACACTACCATCACTGATAGTAAAGACACTACCAACAGTGATAGTACAGGCTCTACTATCAGTAATAGTACAGGCACTACTATCAGTGATAGTACAGGCACTACTATCAGTAATAGTACAGGCACTACTATCAGTAATAGTGCAGACACTACTATCAGTGATAGTGCAGACACCACTATTACTGATAGTACAGGTACTACTATCAGTGATAGTACAGGCACTACTATCAGTGATAGTACAGGCACTACTATCAGTGATAGTACAGGCACTACTATCAGTAATAGTGCAGACACCACTATTACTGATAGTCCAGACACTACTATCAGTGATAGTACAGGCTCTACTATCAGTGATAGTACAGACACTACCATCAGTGATAGTACAGGCGCTGCTTAGAGAATTTAGAAGAATTCATTGCTAGCTCTGAGAACTCTGCGGTAATACCAACGGTGGTTAATTTGACACTCCAAATGAAAACAGAGAGAGCAGAAATTCAGTGAGATCTATAAACAGTGAGATCTAGAAACAGTGAGATCTAGAAACAGTGAGATCTAGAAACAGTGAGATCTAGAAACAGTGAGATCTAGAAACAGTGAGATCTAGAAACAGTGAGATCTAGAAACAGTGAGATCTAGAAACAGTGAGATCTAGAAACAGTGAGATCTAGAAACAGTGAGATCTATAAACAGTGAGATCTAGAAACAGTGAGATCTAGAAACAGTGAGATCTAGAAACAGTGAGATCTAGAAACAGTGAGATCTAGAAACAGTGAGATCTAGAAACAGTGAGATCTAGAAACAGTGAGATCTATAAACAGTGAGATCTAGAAACAGTGAGATCTAGAAACAGTGAGATCTAGAAACAGTGAGATCTAGAAACAGTGAGATCTAGAAACAGTGAGATCTAGAAACAGTGAGATCTAGAAACAGTGAGATCTAGAAACAGTGAGATCTAGATACAGTGAGATCTAGATACAGTGATATCTAGAAACAGTGAGATCTAGATACAGTGAGATCTAGAAACAGTGAGATCTAGAAACAGTGAGATTGAGAAACAGTGAGATCTAGAAACAGTGAGATTGAGAAACAGTGAGATCTAGAAACAGTGAGATCTAGAAACAGTGAGACCTAGAAACCGTAAGATTTAGAAACAGTACATAAAAAAAAGGGACACTGTCAAAAGTTTGATGGTTGTTTTACAAAATGCTTGATCAATTAAATAAAAAAAATTTTATCGAAAATTATATTACATTCGCCATAAAAATAATTTATATGCGAGCGTACGAGAAAATCCTCTCTTTCGTCCACATTTTTTTCTGAAACTAAAAAAAATCAGATTTGATTGTTTTGGTTTATGTTTAAATATTGATATTTCCCAATTACTTGAAAACAAATAGCAGCATTTGTTGACATAGTTAGGGGGGCATAACGGCACGGCGCCCCCCACACAACATGCATCACACTGACAGTGTTTGAAGAGAGGGGGACTGACGCGATTGCAGCACAATGGTTAAAGCACCGAGAAATAGAAGGAAGGTAAATAGAGGAAGTGAGGGCGATTAGACGAGAGGTAATGGAGGGGAAAGGCACACAGAACACGTCAGAATACTTAACAGATTACAGAGGGTAATAGACTGACGGACACAAATGCTGCCGAGGCCTCCATTTTATATAAGGGCTAATTAATTATTGGAGGCTAGGACACACAAACGTGATCTGGAGAAAACTTAGTTCTACCATCCATTGTGAGTCAGAAGCTTATTTCACACGAAGCATTTGATTTTTATGTAAAAATGCTGCATGGAAAAACGCCTACTCTAAGAGTACATACAAAACACTTACGTTTATTCAGCCTCAGCGTTTTTTCATGCCCAATTTCTTGGTGGTTAAGTTTTTTCTACAAAAATGCAGCATGCAAAAAACGCCCAATCTATGCAGACATACAAAACACATACGTGTTTATTCTTTCGTAGCGTTTTTTCATGCACAATTTTCTTAGGAGCAGCATGAAAAAACCGCCCGTGGGAAATGAGTCTTATCTGGTAGATTGTAAAGAGTCAGACTGAAGGGTCTAGACTCATCAGTCAGACTGTGCCTGAATAGACCTGACAGAGGGCGGAAACAGGGGGTCTGACTCACCAGATCAACTATCAATATGCTAACAGAAAGAACGGTACTTTTTCTGAAGAAGGAAAATAAAGAGCTTAAAATAACGACCTTGTAGGGTAGAATCAGAGTTATCGAAGATAACGGACAAGAAAACTTTATTTTAGTTTTAATAAATATTTGATTCAGTATTTTGTAAATACAAACATAATAAATGATAATAATTATAATTATACATTAATTTTGCATATTTTATTAATTGAAAAAATTGATGAAAAAACGAGACCCATTTTGAAGTTGTGAAGAACGAGTAGTAAGAAAAATGAAAAACTTCTGCTTAAATCCTTTAATGTGGTATCTATGATTCCAAAATGATATTCTAATTCCAATTATTGGTCAAATATTAATAATAATAAATATGGTCAAATAATAATAACTCTGGTCCGTTATCGATATCTCTGAACTAATCCTATAAAGTAGAACTCCTCTATAGTGAATGAGTTAGGATGTAGCCTCTATAGCGAGCGAACAGATTTTCTTTTTCTGCCATAAAACGATCTTTAGTTTTCTAAAAATTTGATGGCAATTACAGGCAGACTAAAGAAAAGTTGTCCACTGTAGAGGCTACATACTAACACGTTCACTATAGAGGAGTTCACTATAGAGGAGCTCTACTGAACATCTTACCCGCGTTCATATTGCCTGAAGTTAATCAGAAAATAGCTCTGTGCTGTCAGTTGTTGTTCTGACAGGTGTATCTGGTGGAATATTGTCAGGAGAGAGCTCTCAGGTGGTCATTTGCAGGCGCAGTTTGAAGTCCTTACGAAGTCTAAGAGGCAATAGATGCCAGAAAGCACCAGCCCGAAACATGGAAGGTAATTTCATTAAAATAGTCGCCAGGGTGAACTCTCTCCTTAACTTTAATGTTCCACTACCTCATCTCCAGAAAATCTGAGTCTGCTCTCGAGAGCAATGAGAGCAGTAGCACTTGAGAGCAATGAGAGCAGTAGCACTTGAGAGCAATGAGAGCAGTAGCACTTGAGAGCAATGAGAGCAGTAGCACTTGAGAGCAATGAGAGCAATAGCACTTGAGAGCAATGAGAGCAGTAGCACTTGAGAGCAATGAGAGCAGTAGCACTTGAGAGCAATGAGAGCAGTAGCACTTGAGAGCAATGAGAGCAGTAGCACTTGAGAGCAATGAGAGCAGTAGCACTTGAGAGCAATGAGAGCAGTAGCACTTGAGAGCAATGAGAGCAGTAGCACTTGAGAGCAATGAGAGCAGTAACACTTGAGAGCTTTAGTGAGAGGAGAGCAGCTCTCGAGAGCACTGTAGTTACTTCTGTTATATTTACGAAACACTAACACTCGTCCGTCGTTACCCACACTCGTCCGTCGTTACCCACACTCGTCCGTCGTTACCCACACTCGTCCGTCATTACCCACACTCGTCCGTCGTTACCCACACTCGTCCGTCGTTACCCACACTCGTCCGTCGTTACCCACACTCGTCCGTCGTTACCCACACTCGTCCGTCGTTACCCACACTCGTCCGTCGTTACCCACACTCGTCCGTCGTTACCCACACTCGTCCGTCGTTACCCACACTCGTCCGTCGTTACCCACACTCGTCCGTCGTTACCCACACTCGTCCGTCGTTACCCACACTCGTCCGTCGTTACCCACACTCGTCCGTCGTTACCCACACTCGTCCGTCGTTACCCACACTCGTCCGTCGTTACCCACACTCGTCCGTCGTTACCCACACTCGTCCGTCGTTACCCACACTCGTCCGTCGTTACCCACACTCGTCCGTCGTTACCCACACTCGTCCGTCGTTACCCACACTCGTCCGTCGTTACCCACACTCGTCCGTCGATACCCACACTCGTCCGTCGATACCCACACTCGTCCGTCGTTACCCACACTCGTCCGTCGTTACCCACACTCGTCCGTCGTTACCCACATTCGTCCGTCGTTACCCACACTCGTCCGTCGTTACCCACACTCGTCCGTCGTTACCCACACTCGTCCGTCGTTACCCACACTCGTCCGTCGTTACCCACACTCGTCCGTCGTTACCCACACTCGTTACTTGAGTCTCGTCCATAGTAATTTCCAGGAAGCATTTGTTCCGAATACTTTCTTTTCCATTTTTCAATAGTTCCCAAAGTATTCTTGGAGGACACTCAAGAGCGAATAACTATTCTTCTGGATATTGAAGTGTAGTCTATGGCTCTCTGTGTACAATGAAACTGATATCTATGTCAGCCCGCTATGGAATATACGGCAAAATAGTACACAAACTGTAATAGCCTTCAACTTACAGCTAAATATACTGCAACGTCTAAACTTTCCACACTGAAATTTGAACCATCAAAATAAATAGGAAAAATGGGGTGAAAATATTTAAAGCATTCAAGATATATAGAATGAGAGAGTTAATAATTTCAATGTAGTAAAACACATCCTTTTCTACAGTGTACCTCCCAAACATGTTACTTGCATAGAGTACAGTGTACCTTGCTACCTTCTGAACAAGTTACCGTGTACCTGCACAGTGTAGCTTCTCTCTCAGAGCTACAAAGTGCAGGCTGCAAATCAGATTGGCTGCATAGGCAATGTACAGATCCATATTTGTGTTAGTGCTCTAGCGACAGTGAGAGTTAGAGATGGAACAGAGAGAAACACTGTGCATTTTTAACGCCAGCCTCATGCCATTGGCACAGAGGGGAAAAGGGTGGGGAAATATCTAAAGGAGAAATATCTAGAGGGAAAACATCTAGAGGGAAAACATCTAGAGGGAAAACATCTAGAGGGAAAATATCTAGAGGGAAAATATCTAGAGGGGAAATATATAGAGGGGAAATACAATGGAGAAAATAGAAAGGCGTAAACACATGAAGAAAATATCTAGTGGATGGGAAATACCCTTTCCCTCCTCTTCTCTTTCCCTCACTTCTTCTCTTCCCCTCACTTCTTCTCTTTCTCATCACATCTTCTCTTTCCCTCACTTCTTCTCCTCCCCTCACTTCTTCTCTTCTCGCTTCTTCTCTTTCCCCTCACTTCTTTTCCTCTCCTCACTTTCATTAGGCAATTATGAGGGTAATTAAATAATGGTTGTTGCAAATGTCAGGCAGTGGCATTGAAAGAAAATACACTGTAATGATAGCACTACATTCACTGCTAAAGATATTAATGCTAGCGCTAATCCATTGGAGAGGAAATAATAGAAAACGGGTATGAAAAGAAATTAATGGAATAAAAAACTATTGGATAATAATTCAAACGAATGAGGTATAGGGTAAGTTTCGAATTATCGGTCAGTTACACATTTTCGGTCACGCAAGAAAAAAATTTGTAATAATAAAAATAAATATATTTCTTTCGTGACCGAAAATGTGGAACTGACCGATAATTCAGAACTTACCTTAGTAACAGTTTATTTCTAAACTATTTTGCTATTAATTTATTTGGAATTTTCATTTCCAAACTGTTTTAAATAATAATACATCAAATGACTATTTTTCGCAACTATACATAATTCAAAAGAAAAAGGCTGAAATAATTTATGTTTTGTTTAAAAAAAAAAGATATAACTTTTCCATTAAATATTTAATAATCAATTGATATTGCTATGTATAATCTATGAAAGAAATAGAAAATAATTAAAAGTGTGAAACAATAACTAAAACTATAATCATTGCAAGTAGATTATCCCTATAATCATTTCAAGTTCATTATCCCTATAATCAATACCAGTTGATTATTCCTATAATCATTACCAGTTGATTATTCCTATAATCATTACCAGTTGATTATCCCTATAATCATTACCAGTTGATTATCCCTATAATCATTACCAGTTGATTATCCCTATAATCATTACCAGTTGATTATCCCTATAATCATTACCAGTTGATTATCCCTATAATCATTACCAGATGATTATCCTTTTAATCATTACCAGTTATCTCTATAATCATTACCAGTTGATTATCCCTATAATCATTACAGTTCAATATTAGCTGTTTACATTATAATGGGTTAACTCAACACCACAGTGTAAACAGTTGCTATTTATTGGGTAAACACAGATCTAGGTGACGACTAAATAGAGCTGTTGTACTAGTTTCCATCCATCAATTATACTTTATAATTTATTTATAATTTCATAATTTTTTCAACAAATTTTCCAATTTAATTCATAAAATTTTCACAAATTATATTCACGAATTTCTCTCACGAATTTTCACGATTCTTCCCCATTCATTTAGGTTGTTTTTGACGCCGTTTTCCCCTCACTATCGCTATTTAAAATCAGTCGAATTCTGGACGTAAGAGTCGTACATACACATCCATCGACTGGTCGGTCGAATTGGGTTTGTTTGAATGATTGGCATCCATCCTCACTAATTCGAATTTATTTTGCGTGACAGCAGGGAATTCGTTCGGAAATCCAATTTAAAATTTAACAAATTGATTAGATTAAATGAATGTGGCGAGCTCTGGCACTAATATACCCCAGAGAAAATAGTCACAAATTAATGTAATATGGAACATGTGCTCATATCAAACTATTAATACTATAACTTTCTATTTTTATTCAAAAGACAATAATTTTCCATTAAAAACAAGAAATATACACTATAAAGCAAATACGGCAAAGGTTCTATCTAACATTTTAAACGTTTTCGATGATAAAAAATAATTTATACGACGATAAATAATTTATACGACGATAAATAATTTATACGACGATAAATAATTTATACGACGATAAATAATTTAAACGACGATAAATAATTTATACGACGATAAATAATTTATACGACGATAAATAATTTATACGACGATAAATAATTTATACGACGATAAATAATTTATACGACGATAAATAATTTATACGACGATAAATAATTTATACGACGATAAATAATTTATACGACGATAAATAATTTATACGACGATAAATAATTTATACGACGATAAATAATTTATACGACGATAAATAATTTATACGACGATAAATAATTTATACGACGATAAATAATTTATACGACGATAAATAATCTATACGACGATAAATAATTTATACGACGATAAATAATTTATACGACGATAAATAATTTATACGACGATAAATAATTTATACGACGATAAATAATTTATACGACGATAAATAATTTATACGACGATAAATAATTTATACGACGATAAATAATTTATACGACGATAAATAATTTAAACGACGATAAATAATTTATACGACGATAAATAATTTATACGACGATAAATAATTTATACGACGATAAATAATTTATACGACGATAAATAATTTATACGACGATAAATAATTTATACGACGATAAATAATTTATACGACGATAAATAATTTATACGACGATAAATAATTTATACGACGATAAATAATTTATACGACGATAAATAATTTATACGACGATAAATAATCTATACGACGATAAATAATTTATACGACGATAAATAATTTATACGACGATAAATAATTTATACGACGATAAATAATTTATACGACGATAAATAATTTAAACGACGATAAATAATTTATACGACGATAAATAATTTATACGACGATAAATAATTTATACGACGATAAATAATTTATACGATGATAAATAATTTATACGACGATAAATAATTTATACGACGATAAATAATTTATACGACGATAAATAATTTATACGACGATAAATAATTTATACGACGATAAATAATTTATACGACGATAAATAATTTATACGACGATAAATAATTTATACGACGATAAATAATTTAAACGACGATAAATAATTTATACGACGATAAATAATTTATACGATAAAAAACCATTTATACGATGATAAATTATTCGGCGATCATGTAATCGTACATTATCATAAATGTAAAACAATGACAGTATATCGTCTTAAATTGAATATTCCAGACAGAAATCTCCACGATAACGTCTTGAAATAAGGATATTTCACGATAAAATACCATCAGTATTTACCGTAATGGACAATGGTAAGAGTTATTAACTTTGCAAGTTAATAACTCTTACCCGTTTATACCTCAGGAGACATGCATGTCCCCCTACAAAACTTAGTGATGTATTTAGTGAGGTTTTTTTAAATAAAAAATATCTTTTATATGCTTTTCTTAACTAAATATTACAAGAACAACAATTTTCTTACACCGTCAAATTAAATCATGGCAAAAAGGATTAAGGAACACTAGCTGCAATTTATTTCGCATGAGTGTAAATGAATTAAAGATATACTCTTGGCTGCCTGGCCTCTTGTTTTGCAGTTCAATAATGTAGCTCTTTGTCTGTTGAATAATGAAGAGGAGGAGACTCTTGAGTGGAGGAAAGAAGGAGCAATGGAGGAAATTACGGAGGCAATCTGCCGGAGATTATTCTCATAGCTCGTAAATCTCCTGAGATGCTTAGTATGCTAATATTGAACTGAGGAGAACTGCTGGTGTGGAATGTGAGCAATGTTATACCAGGTATAGTGAGAGAGATGTTATACCAGGTATAGTGAGAGAGATGTTATACCAGGTATAGTGAGAGAGATGTTATACAAGGGTATAGTGAGAGAGATGTTATACCAGGATATAGTGAGAGGAATGTTATACCAGGGTATAGTGAGAGAGATGTTATACCAGGGTATAGTGAGAGAGATGTTATACCAGGGTATAGTGAGAGAGCAATGTTATACCAGGGTATAGTGAGAGAGATGTTATACCAGGGTATAGTGAGGGCAATGTTATACCAGGGTATAGTGAGAGCAATGTTATACCAGATAGAGGGGAATATGAGTGTTGCATTATATATGGGCACCAATGGAGAAAATTTAACACTACAAATAAGACAAGTTACGAATTATCGGTCTGTGTCACATAAGAAAAAAACTATATAATATATTTCTATGTTGTTATTGGTATCCATGATACTTGCAAACAATATAATAATAATTAGTTTATTTATATTATTATAATTGCAGGTATCATGGATACCAATTAATTGAAGTTTATATAGTTTATTTTTCTTATATGACCGAGGAACTTATCGTCAAGCAGTTAAAATTTAGCTAATAAACGCGGTACATCTACTTTTTATTGTTTAATAATTGGTTATTATACAGAGGTAACTATAACTATAATTTTTGTGTTATTATTGTTACTTAATAAATAAGTATTTACTTGATAACTATAAACAGCGACACATCAGAAAACTAGGAGTTATAAATTTTCAACTAAGTTTGCGTTTGAACCATGATTTAATTTAAAAGTTAATTTTTCACAGCAACGTTCTACACTAGCCAAAGGAAGAACACTTTCCATCACGTTCGCACATAGAGCTTCTTTCTAAGAACAATAAAGATAATGAAGAGTATTTAGATATAATTCATATTAACTACTTATGTGACTTTAATAGAAACAACAAATAATAGATTAAATAGGGCTAAAAATATCCAATTACGAAGATTATGAAGCGGTAGATTAAGAGGAGGAAAGAGTTCCTTGGGATTAAATTGAAGAGCGTGCTCCACTCTTAAATGAAGGCACTCTTGGCTAGGCAATCTCTTGTTGAGTGAAGAGGAACATAGAGAGCTGGATATTGAAATGAGTCCTGTAGTAGTCTATAATGAAACTAAAATAGAAGGGAAGAACTAAATTAAAAGCTATTATTAATTTCTATTCCTGTCAACCAACGTAAGAAACACTGAAAAGGAATATTGACTTCAATACTAAAATAAATGAATAGCAGTAATTTACTAATTTTCTGAACCATATTAAAAAAAATATTCTCATCATGGGTACAGTCAAATTTATCTGTAATGATTCTTCAAAAGTTTTTTTTTCACATTTACAAAATGAAAATTTACAAATTGTAAAGCTTACAAATATTTTAAGATTGGTCTGGGTACACGACGACAAATTTGTAAGAATTCAAAATAGTAGAAAATTAAAAAAACTGTGATTTATGAAATTAGCATCACACAGTGACTCTTTACTGTTGACATCAATTATTTCTCACATACAATTAGCTTTCAAAAATAACGATATAGCATTAGTTATCATGGTGGACTGTTGACTGGGTGGTCCGAATAACAAGCTATAGCACACACTGATTAGAGCTATCCTAGCAAACAGCTTGGAAGAACATGTAAACACTATTCTCATTGCACAACTTTTAATTAATTAATTATTCTGCAGTTGGAGACGAGCTTGATGATCCCAATTGGAAAATTGTAGCCGGCCGGCTTTCCTTATAGCCGGCTCTCGATAATAAAAACATTTATGACTGTAAATGATTACACGAAAACCAATTGTTATTATATCAAAAAATTAAAAACACTTAATAGTTTTTCGTCGGACATTCCCGATAAAATCCTGATGACACTGTCCCATAAAAACCTTTGGCATTTGTGATGTAGAAGCGACTGCAGCAGTAGCTTCTTGAAGTCTAAATTTGATAAGGCCAGAAGATTATATTTTTCTAAAGCGATAGACTAATGAATTCTTCCTAAAATATTTCAGTATGATTACATAATACTTAATTAAGTGCATCATTCAATAATAAAACAATAAGAGGGGATAAATTACCGGTGATTAATTAACGGGGGTCAAATTACCGGTGGTAAAATAACGGGGGTCAAATCACCGGTCACGACTGATGAAGTTACAGGTGAAATGATACACAACAACAATCATACCCTAAGTATAGAGTTAAAAAAGCAATGGCAATGTCAATGAACAATGAGAATATCTACCTACTGTACAATTTTTAAAATTATTTATTGAAATATCAAACTGCACTCAACACTCCCCCCCCCCCTACCTATCGAAAGGGAGAAATCCCCCCCCCCCCTCCCTTCTAGGTATCAAACCTCGAATGGAATAAAAACTATTTCCAGTCTGTTTTTTGATGACACAAACATTTTATTTTGATTTTATTTTCTTTTGACAGAGAGTCGAGACACTTTTTTTCGGCATATTTGTTTTCAATTTATTGTGTTGACGCAGAAGTAAACCTATTACAAATGCATTTAGAAACCAGGCAAAAGTGTACGTTCTGTCGGCAAAAAGGCTTGCAAAGGCAAAGCCTTTGCTGAAAACAATGCATTGTTATATGAGAGAGAGGGCGAAGAGACAATTAAGGGAAATTTTTAATTATCGGTCAGTTCACCATTTTCGGACACGTTAAGAAAAACGATATAATAATGATTATTTAATTGTTATTATATCGTTTTTCTTACGTGTCCGAAAATGTGGATCTGACCGATAATTAAAAACTTACCCTACATAATACAAATTGAATACCCGAAGGAAAATGTCAATGGTTATGTAATGTTAATTTCACAAATCAGTTTTATAATTTCCTATTATTCTCAAATCTTGCAACTTTGTCATCGTGTACCCAGAGCACTTGTGAGATATCTACAAACATTACAATACAATCTGGTCATTATTCCGACCCATATTGCAATGTAGTGTGCGCGAACATTCAAATGTTTACTCTTAAAGATCGGAAGCAAGAATGAGTGCGCGTACAAAATGTTCCTGCTTCTTCAGACGAGCCCACTGAAAAAAGTGTACGCGCACAAAAGTTCGCAGCTGTACGCGTACATTGCTCAAGTGTTCGCGTACAATTTGTTAGTGTACGCATGTTGTTCCACCGAAACATACATTGGTGCAGCACACTAACATATAAAACTAGATTACGTGCACTTGGAAGAGCGTATACCTTCGCCGCCGCTTTGATCCGTTCTATCTCAAAATCTGATAAACTGGTGACTGGATAATGAACAATCGTCCCACCAAGTTTCATGCAATATGGTTCAACATTTTTTGAGTTATAAATGAACATGACCTTGACCTTTGACCGGGTCGCTTCCAAAATTCTACCAGCAGGTCACTAAACATTTACCAATCGTTTCACCAAATTTCAGGCAATTTGGTGGAACACTTTTTGAGTTAAGCTAATAACAAGATGGTAAATAAATAAATGCCGTCTAAAATATAACCCTTCCGCATTCTGCAAAGGTAATGAACATTCTATTTCACCACAGGACATTCAATAGCAATCAACATGTGAGTAATTAGCAAAACATCCGCTACCCACGGTACCAGATAATAAGGTGTTTTGGCTTTTATTTGCATCTCGTCTAACTCATTTACACTTGAAAGTTCAGAGCAAAACTTCAGATGCTAATACATTCGATTAGGTGGGACATCTTTTATTCATCTATGAGGTAGGTACAGAACAGTCATCTAAATTTTAAATGGATGGAGAAAAGTATTTCCTGTGAAAATAGAGTAGGGTGCCATGTTTACATTTTACTGAATTAAGTATGTGAAAACAAAGGAATAAATTTACTGTGACTGTATTCATTTAAAGTATATAAGAGTTTATAAATCGAATAAAATCAGTTTTTTTTAATTCAGGTCAGATTTTCCGTTCATTTTATCAAACATTTTCATTGCAATAACCATTACTTTAAAGGGGTGAACAAATACACATACCAAATACGTTATTAACGTCACTTTAGCAGATTTCATGCCGTGGATTTAGTCAGTGGAAGCAGTTACTTGAAGTTTTATGATATTATTAGGGCACATATATAATAGGAGAGAGCGATATAATTATAGATCAATGGAGCTAGAAGAAATACGAGACTATATAAACTGAAGAGCTGTTGAACAGATATTGCTCTGGAACACGATAGACCGTATAGAAGATATAGGAAGAAGAGGGAAGATATAGGAAGAGGGAAGATATAGGAAGAAGAGGGAAGATATAGGAAGAAGAGAGAAGATATAGGAAGAAGAGAGAAGATATAGGAAGAAGAGAGAAGATATAGGAAGAAGAGAGAAGATATAGGAAGAAGAGGGAAGATATAGGAAGAAGAGGGAAGATATAGGAAGAGGGAAGATATAGGAAGAAGAGGGAAGATATAGGAAGAAGAGAGAAGATATAGGAAGAAGAGAGAAGATATAGGAAGAAGAGAGAAGATATAGGAAGAAGAGAGAAGATATAGGAAGAAGAGAGAAGATATAGGAAGAAGAGAGAAGATATAGGAAGAAGAGAGAAGATATAGGAAGAAGAGGGAAGATATAGGAAGGAGAGGGAAGATATAGGAAGGAGAGGGAAGATATAGGAAGGAGAGGGAAGATATAGGAAGAAAGGGAAGATATAGGAAGAAGAGGGAAGATATAGGAAGTAAAGAGAAGATATAGGAAGGAGAGGGAAGATATAGGAAAAAGGGGAAGATATAGGAAGAAAGGGAAGATATAGGAAGAAGAAGAAGATATAGGAAAAAGGGGAAGATATAGGAAGAAGGAGAAGATATAGGAAAAAGGGGAAGATATAGGAAGAAAGGGAAGATATAGGAAGAAAGGGAAGATATAGGAAAAAGAGTAAAGAAAATGAGAACAGTAAATATATAAAAATCATATCATTTTCTATCCAATTTATTCCCTTTAATTTATCATAGTAACTGCAATAACATATATACACAAAATACGACATCCACTGATTTATTAATTAATTTGTTTTTATAACTGCAAATAGTTTATCACAGGCATTTTAATTTGCAGAGCCTTTTCCTCCATGGAAATATTGCCCTAATCAAATATTTATGTTCCAGTAGGCATATTTCAATATTATTTCACTAACGAATAAACACATTTCTATTGCGATGTCAATGGCAGGAATTAGAAATTAATGGAAATATATTCGCAGAATACGTGAAATAACAGAATACTCCTCTATAATGAAATCCTGTATAGTGAATGTAGAGACTGAGTAAAGAAGTAGCCTCTATAGTGAATTAATTTTCTTTAGTCTGCCATAAAATGGCTTTTAGTTTTCTATAACTAATGGCCATTTTATGGCAGACTAAAGAATATTCGTTCACTATAGACTATATAGGCTACTTCCTTAATCACTATAGTGGACTTCATTATAGAGGACAGTAATGTATAATGATTGATTGAAAGCCAAATAAGGTTGAGCAGCTACCTAATATTTGTGATTGGTAGGTGCATCCTTTCCACCATTTCCTTTTCAATTGTAGTAGCTGTTTAAAAAGTCAAAGCAAATATAATCACAAATTAACTCTTGCATGAATTTGATTGTTTTATTTCAATTAAAAGATACATTATTAATTACAATTCATTAATTATTCTGAAATACGTCAGAACCATTTTTAATCAGCATCAATAACTAATTGGCGATTAATTCACATTTTCCAGCCGAAGAAGCATGAAGATTATTCCATAATAATTCCCATTGCGACTGGCTGGAATTCTTCTCCCATCTCCTTGAGCGTAAAATTGAATTAATTCCCAAAGCTTCCTAGCGATGAGAGAAGAAAAGCTTTCAATATCTTTTAATATCTTTCAATATCTTAATTCCTGTAAGATATTTTAGCGCTAAGAGCACATCTCTCAAACTGACAAAAACACTTTGCCGCCAAAACTCAAACGATTTCACCCAAAATGAGGAACATTTTGAACCATTATCAAGTTATTCGAAGTGTCAAGAGGATTTTATTGCAAGATGCTATGAATTATCTATCATGAATTTCTTCTCACCTGAAAATGGTACATGCGTTTCGAGCCATTTGCTGATTGCACAATCTTGAGAATGCGCTGCGCGTTTTCTACCCCCTAATGCCAAGCGTGCAATAATTTTATTATTTATTATCAAATACAGATATATGTGTATAGGGGCGTGCCCCCTGCCAAGTCATTAAACAATTATTAAGTGTGCAGTACAACAAACTAGCGGATACAACAAAACACAGCTTCAAAATAATTTCATTTATAAATCATACATAAACATATGAAGATTACTTGAAAAACTCAAAAAAGATGACAGGAAATAAATTACAATTTCTCTAAATTTAATTTCGTCGTCAAAAGCTGTGACAAAGATTCGTAATGTCCATTTGATAGAGTTTCTGTTTTCTCATTCTCATAGCGTGCATTCTCCCCTCTAGTTCCTCACCCTCACCGCAAATGAGTTAAGAGGATGACATTTGTATTCACAGAGTGCTAGTACGTGGTAAGCAGCTGAAGGAACGCTTCTATCGAGTGACTTAGATTAGCGTGGATTCTGTAATTCCGAAGAAATGGTCATCCTAAGGCGCCCATACACGACCATTTTTTTCCTCAATAAATTGATGATCAATGTATGAAAACTTTTAGAGAATCACTGCACCCACACATGGTCAATGATTTACTTCAATTTTTGATTCTCCAAATGCGCGTCACAGTATCTGATTAATTGCGATTTTATTCACTGTAAATTCTTGTACCGCCGGGAAACCATTAGATTATCGATCAATATATAGACGCTTTGGTAACACAAGCTCAATGCTATTGAAGACACATCAATAAATATCAAAGGAGTTTTGATCTATCAAAGAATTGATCCAATGAAATTTTTCAAGAATATTGATGTCCACAGCACACGGTCAATTTTTCTGGAGATTCATCGAGTTCAATTAATTGACGGAAAAAATTGATTGTGTATGGGCACCCTTAGACCCGCTCCATACTTGCATTTTTTTGAAACCACGGTTTAAAAAGCTCTTCTTAAAATGTGTTCACGCTTCTTTTTTTATCGCTGAAAGAATAATCTTACGTCATCTTTCAGCGATAAAAAATCGCAAGTGTGAACACATTTTGAGAAGAGCTTTTTTTCCACGGTGTTAAAAAACGCAAGTGTGAAGCAGGCCTCACAGCCTACGAAAGATGAAATGTTTGGGTCAAATTGGAGCCATGAGATGGTGCTGAGACCTGTTGAAGACTACTTGGTGAACCCTGAAAGTGTTCTTCAACCTATTGTAGCAACTTCGATTCCATTGGCCGTCCAGAAACCCAAGATACAGACTGGGCATTTTAACGTCTCGTCACAATACTACCCCTCGTCTAAACTTTAGGTTCTCCATACTCGATCATTCTGTTGGTTCAGAACTTGATGAATGTCAAATTTCTCCTCATCTTGAACACTAAGTTAGAAAGCGTATCTTTAGCTATCACATTCAGGATGTGACGAATTATTTAGCTCTCAATCTGTACTAGATACATACATTGAATTTTGCTAATACCAACTTCTGCAGCCAGTTTACAATGAGATATCATTTTAGACATTTAACGTGCGTTTTGACGTAACTTCTCCCGCGTGATTTTGATCCGTTTTTTCTTTTGTCTGTACGCATAATTTACGTTCTTGTCCTGGTTCATCAGAAGTTGAACCAGTCTCCTTGAACCTTTTAGCAATTTGCTAAGCAGTTGAACGATTTATTATCAACTTCTTTGCAATTGATGAACAAGTCTCCCATTCTTTGTGTAGCTTGATGACTTCACTTCTATTTAAAGCCATGATACAAAGAATGAATTGGAAATAAAGATGACTGAAATACCAAGATTGTGCACTAGCTTCAAGATGATGTATATACGGTTTATGGAATTAAACATAGATTTCGACAGAGTTTAACACAATTCACAATAACTCACATTCGCCATTAAATGAATTAAACTTTAATAATTCTAAAAAAAATCATAGTTTTGACTTTTGACCTTGAAAAAAATATTTTGTTAAATAACTATACGTACTGATAATATACATAGTTGCATTTAAATAAAATTCTAAGTTCATATTAATTTAATTATCAATGTTAAAGATACTGTAGCAGTATTCATGCACTGAGGCGACATATTTGTCCCCTTTCAAGTTAGGTATTTTGCTTTTTTTTTTGATATATATTTTCATTAAACGACCCTTACATTAGTTAAACACAATTGTTAATACTTGCTATTTTATTGATTTATTTTTATTGTTTAATATATTTTCTTTACCTACATATCACAAAAATTCTCGTTTTTACACAGTCAAATTAATTGAGGACATAAATGGTTAGTTCTCAATGGAAAAGCTACTAGTATTTAATAAGTAGGAATAAAGCGTTAAAAAATAAGAGTAATATCGTATTTAGTATTTGCTTAAAGTGGCGTTTGAGAAAAATGATAGGCAGGTATTTACTCTATACTTGCATAGGGAAAAAGGCATGCATTATATCGCTGTCAAGTTTCAATATCGCCAGTATCGCTCAAAATGCTACCATTGGGCTTCATAACTGAGTGACAGTCAGCATTAAACTTTAGACTTATGTTCATGAGTAGAAAAAGGTAAGAATAATATTTTTTGCGGGTTGCATTAATAATGGTTTATTAGATGAAAAAAATACATTTTCAAAAATACATTTTCAAAAATACATTTTCAAAAAACTATTTAAAAAATACATTTTAAAAAATACATTTTCAAAAAACTATTTAAAAAATACATATTCATAAAAATATAAAATGGTAAATTATCAACATACGAAAAATAATACTTTTTGAATAAAAAACTATTTTAAAAATTATATGAAATGAAAAATTAAAAAAGAGAAATAAAAAAGTGAAACACTTAAAATATATATAAAACTAGTGCACTTTCCCGTTAAAAATAACGGGTCATCATCAATACCAATTTATTTCCCATTATTACGTTACTTTTAATGAATTCAATTAAAATAGAATTTTCTGCATAGTCTAAAATATTTTAAAGATGAAATAAATTTAAAAATTGAATAGAAACAGGGGAATTTAAATATCTTAGTCAATATATTCCCGTGCGTATCATAGTTACATTCTTCATGTTTAATACCCGTCGTGTAAAAGCGGACACCAAATAAATAAATAAATAAACACACGAGGGAAATTATTAGTATAGAAGTGACATTTCAAGATGAAAATTCCAGAAATCTCCCTCTCTCACACTAAATTTCATCTTTACAGTACAGGTGTATTTTTCTGCACGTCTCCAGTAACCCTGTCGGTAGGTACATCATACGATATATCGTAACAAGAGGGGAATATTCGATGAGATCTCTCGAAGTGATCAAAGAAAATCACTCCCTGACACATCGTAGAGCAAATAGAGAGAAAAGTTGCTAGCAAAAGTTAGAGCAGCTCGTTATCTGTCTTTGGCAGGGTATTTGTTTATCTAATATCACTGCGATAAAAGGAAACAGTCGCGCACAACAGTCACAAGAGACAAAGAGGTTAAAGGGACTACCTAACATGGGTAAAAGGTATACCTAAGGGTCTATCGTCCGGTAGACCCTTTACTTGCTATAAAATGAAGCTTGAGAAAGAATAATTATTGGAGAGTAGATCCTTTATTCTGTAAGAAATAAGAAAATTTCAAATATTTGATGGATGCTTCATCCTATATAACTAAAAAAAAATCCAAAATGTTAGTTAAATTCCTTAAAGAAAATACCCAAACGTTAGCTAGACTCTTTACCCTACTTACCACTACTGGCGAGTACAGTCACTGACAGAGACTTTCCCTCTCTAGAGTGACGGTACAGAGGGGAGAAGCTTCCCTCTGTCTCCAGAGAATTCAGAGGCAGCGACTGCACGGACACCTTTCACAAAAATCACCAGCGATGGCTAATTGAATTAAATATCAATAATTTGTTAGACTTCAGAGGGAAATAAACAGAAGAAAGATAGTAAATGCTAAGAAGGGTGCACAGTGATGATTCATTCCAAGTATTTTGCTTTATAAGGCCTAGTACAGACGGGTCGTTTTCTAACGCGCTTTTTAAAACGTGCGTTGGAATACAATATGTGATATATGGAGCGTTTCAACAAAAAATCCTGAAACGCGCGTTCGCTGGGAGCATGAGACGAAACGCGCGTTTAACTGTGTACACATCTATTGAACTCCTAGTAACTCGAAACGCGCGTTAGAGAACGCCCCGTATATGTACGGGCCTCCTACATCTCTAAACAAGTATAAATAAAATACAGAGCAAAAAGCAGTACTGGTCTATTCGCAAGTGCCCACCTGTTAAATTTTGATGCCAAATAGAGCACTAATCATTCAAATAGAGCACTAATCATTCAAATAGAGCACTAATCATTCAAATAGAGCACTAATCATTCAAATAGAGCACTAATCATTCAAATAGAGCACTAATCATTTCAAATAGAGCACTAATCATTCAAATAGAGCACTAATCATTCAAATAGAGCACTAATCATTTCAAATAGAGCACTAATTATTCAAATAGAGCACTAATCATTCAAATAGAGCACTAATCATTTCAAATAGAGCACTAATCATTCAAATAGAGCACTAATCATTCAAATAGAGCACTAATCATTCAAATAGAGCACTAATCATTCAAATAGAGCACTAATCATTTCAAATAGAGCACTAATCATTCAAATAGAGCACTAATCATTCAAATAGAGCACTAATCATTCAAATAGAGCACTAATCATTCAAATAGAGCACTAATCATTCAAATAGAGCACTAATCATTCAAATAGAGAACTAATCATTCAAATAGAGCACTAATCATTCCAATAGCTCGATATCAAAGCGAATGTTAAAAAGTCAATAGAATAAATCATAGAAGAACAGTCAAAAGTTTAGCAGATGTCAAAGGTCCATCAGTAGAAACCCTACCTTTGTTCTATTAAAGTCCTAAGTCTTTTTAGTGAAAGTAAAGTCAAAAGCACAAAAGTGATGGAAGTGAAGTAATACACCTAAAAGGAAATGAAGGGGTCCAAATAACTGAGATTCCAATCAAAAGCATAAAAATATTTGGAATTCGAGTCCTGCAGCAATTAGTGAATTTAAAGGAAAAATAATTAATAGGATTTAAAAAAAGTTGAATATTACCGAAAATATTCGGTCAGATCTATTGAATGGGTAAAATAATATTAATATAGTAGTGACTGCACCACATTCACCATCCACCACATTCACCATCCACCACATTCACCATGCACCACATTCACCATCCACCATCCACCACATTCACCATTCACTAATGTAATTGCCATAACTTGAGTGCAATCGAATGTCATCAAACAAGAAGTCAGAGAGAGTGCAGAAACACTCGTGAGGAGTGAGTGCAGAAACACTCGTGAGGAGTGAGTGCAGAAACACTCGTGAGGAGTGAGTGCATAAACACTCGTGAGGAGTGAGTGCAGAAACACTCGTGAGGAGTGAGTGCAGAAACACTCGTGAGGAGTGAGTGCAGAAACACTCGTGAGGAGTGAGTGCAGAAACACTCGTGAGGAGTGAGTGCAGAAACACTCGTGAGGAGTGAGTGCAGAAACACTCGTGAGGAGTGAGTGCAGAAACACTCGTGAGGAGTGAGTGCAGAAACACTCGTGAGGAGTGAGTGCAGAAACACTCGTGAGGAGTGAGTGAAGAAACACTCGTGAGGAGTGAGTGAAGAAACACTCGTGAGGAGTGAGTGCAGAAACACTCGTGAGGAGTGAGTGAAGAAACACTCGTGAGGAGTGAGTGAAGAAACACTCGTGAGGAGTGAGTGAAGAAACACTCGTGAGGAGTGAGTGAAGAAACACTCGTGAGGAGTGAGTGCATAAACACTCGTGAGGAGTGAGTGCATAAACACTCGTGAGGAGTGAGTGCATAAACACTCGTGAGGAGTGAGTGCATAAACACTCGTGAGGAGTGAGTGCATAAACACTCGTGAGGAGTGAGTGCATAAACACTCGTGAGGAGTGAGTGCATAAACACTCGTGAGGAGTGAGTGCATAAACACTCGTGAGGAGTGAGTGCATAAACACTCGTGAGGAGTGAGTGCATAAACACTCGTGAGGAGTGAGTGCATAAACACTCGTGAGGAGTGAGTGCATAAACACTCGTGAGGAGTGAGTGCATAAACACTCGTGAGGAGTGAGTGCATAAACACTCGTGAGGAGTGAGTGCATAAACACTCGTGAGGAGTGAGTGCATAAACACTCGTGAGGAGTGAGTGCATAAACACTCGTGAGGAGTGAGTGCATAAACACTCGTGAGGAGTGAGTGCATAAACACTCGTGAGGAGTGAGTGCATAAACACTCGTGAGGAGTGAGTGCATAAACACTCGTGAGGAGTGAGTGCATAAACACTCGTGAGGAGTGAGTGCATAAACACTCGTGAGGAGTGAGTGCATAAACACTCTTGAGGAGTGAGTGCATAAACACTCTTGAGGAGTGAGTGCATAAACACTCGTGAGGAGTGAGTGCATAAACACTCTTGAGGAGTGAGTGCATAAACACTCTTGAGGAGTGAGTGCATAAACACTCGTGAGGAGTGAGTGCATAAACACTCGTGAGGAGTGAGTGAAGTACATGAGAACATTACCGATACCCCCCTGGTTAGTACACCGGGTATGTTTATTCAGTCGTAGCGTTTTTATTCACACGGGCATGAGAAAAACGCCCGTGTGACAGTGGCATAAGACTCTAATTCCAGTCTCAATAAGCGACACATATTTTATCAAATTTATTGTAATGATAAGAACAACTATTGAGAAAAATAGGGAAAAGGATCTATCCACCACTCAGATCCTTTACTCTCCATTAATTACACTTACTAAAACTACAATTATCAGTAAAGGATATATTGGACGATAGACCCTTTACTTGCTAATGCTAGATGGACCCTTTACTTGCTAATGTTAGATAGACCCTTTATGTATTTACACTTCAATTATACTACATTTCGTATCTTACTAATATTACTAATCAATTAATTTATTTACACAAAGTCCCCCTAACACGGCAAATAAGAAAAAAAAGAACTTCTTCGTTATAATTCTTATAATATTCCAGTAACTTTGATCTAATAACGTTACAATAAGTTGAATAACTACACGAGCAATCACTCACAATAGCTAGGATAAAATGAGGCTGAAGTAGCTAGAGAGGGAAGGGAGGAGGTATTGCAGGCGACTTTCCCTTGTATTCCCATGTATAATCGCCAGCTATTTAATTTCACGGGATGGAGCAGCCAGATTATCTCAGAGTCGAGAGAAGTATAATGAGATGCTCTCTGAATTGCGTTGTTCCTTCTCTGCTCTCGTCAGGAAATGGAACTTCCTTGCACCGTCTCAGCGAGAGAACGAGATGCAGCGGTAGAGAGATTAGAAGCGAGAAAGAGAGACCGATTAGAGGCGATGCAGCGAGAGAGATTAGAAGCGATTGGGAGATATACCGACAAAGTAAACAGATTCATGGCGAGGGGTAATCCCATCTTTCGTTAATTTTTTGAATTATTTAGAGAAATAGTTCTAGGATTTTTTATTATATTAAATCTGATACCTTTATTTTTACGGTTCAAAAAAATTTCAGACGATAAAAGTAAATCAAGAAAAATTTTGGACCATAAAAGTAAAAAAATTGGGACCATAAAAGTAAATCGTTAAAAAACGGAGACCATAAAAGTAAATCATTAAAAACTTGGGACCATAAAAGTAAATCATTAAAAAATTGGGACCGTAAAAATAAATCAAGAAAATTTCGGACCATAAAAGTAAATCAATAAAAAACTTGGGACCGTAAAAGTAAATCATTAAAAAATTGGGACCATAAAAGTAAATCGTTAAAAAATTGCTACCGTAAAAATAAATCAAGAAAATTTTGGACCATAAAAGTAAATCAATAAAAAATTGGGACCATAAAAGTAAATAAAAAAAATCAGACCATAAAAGGAAATCATTAAAAAATTCAGACCGTGAAATTGCAGAGATCCATTAAATGTATCAGTGTGTGATAAATCCAGCACTTTGAGGCACCATTCCATGAACCAATATCCTTGCTCTGAGAAAACAATACAGGATATCTCACAGAGTAGAATAAATAGAATAGAAAATATTATAGGAGACACACAAGGGAAATAAGCGCATGGAACTATACCATACAGCCATTTATCAGATGAAGAAAACTAAAAGAACCATACAAGTTATGTGTGTAGGGGATTGCCGTAGTATTCTCAATTCTGACACTCACAGTGTTCGAAAAGTGAGTACGATCAGATCATTTTAGGATTTTTGTTGGAAGGCACATTTGCCTGGCGGCTCGAGACGAAACGCGCGTTTAATTGTATAGCTTGAAACTCGCGTTAGAAACGGCCTTGCCGTCTGTACGGGCCCCTATTTTCTCTCATTGAAATCTACCACTACATGGCAATATATTAATTTACATTGGGTAGGCCATGACCAGCATAAGTCACAATTGCAGTAATTCTTTTTATAGGCATTAGAGTAAAGTTAAGAGGCGTTTGGAGACGTGAGACACACAGTGGATGATGGACAGACACAGAGAAAAGACTAACTCGCTGTGATGGAACATAACAATGAAGTAGTGAATGCAAGCGACTGAACACTTGGTATAAAAAGGATGAGGGTAACTATAGTAAAATATGTTAAAGGAAAATATTCTACGGAGATTCTAAAAGTCAAAGATAGGTTTTTGTATAAAAAAAATATTCGCAGTTTTAAAATTTGATATCAATTAAAAGAAATTACAGATAGAAAAATAGAAGTAGTAGTTTAAATATATAATAAAGTACATGGTATGTACTATATAGTACCGACAGTCTGTGTTCTGTTGAAAGGTACGAGAGTTGCGTAGGTACCGACGCAATCTACATGGCGCGTGAGGGGGCGTAAAACAATCAGCTAATTCGTCTCCCGCTGTCGTAACACTAGCACAGGGAAGATTTTCACTGAGGAATGAGATGATAAAACTGAGAATGGGAGTGAGAGACGGGAGGAGATGGAATTTAAAGGAGAGGGGGGGGGTAGTTAAGGGGGGTTTGGTTGGTAGTAAAACGGGGGCTGGTTGGTAAATAAATGAAGGGGGACGAACATACGGGCGATGGTAAGTGTAAGAATCAAGTTAACAGTAGAACCACCAAGCAGTCAATTCAACTGATTTTTATTTCTAAAATATTTCTATCTCATAAATTATATTTTTTTTAGATACTTGAATTTTATGAGATACAAATGTTTGAAAAGTGAAAAGCAGTTAAATTAACTTTCATATATATTCAGAAAATATTCAAACATATTTTGCTAAAAAATTTCAAATAAATTTTCAAAAAAATTTCAAAAAAATTTTGTTAAATTTTTTAAAATAAATTCCCTAAAAAATTTTTTAATTAAATTTAAAAAATTATTTCCTAGCAAATAAAAAGGCTATATTTTCGATAGGGATGAACAAGATTTCCCTATCGAACGCGTATCAGATGAGCCTATGTATAAAATGTAGCCTTAGGATTACATAGAGTGTAGAATTTATAGGCAAAGTAGTGTAGGACATAGGAGTTTACAACAACTACCATTACGGTGTCTCAACAACACCAAACTCCTTAAATACAAACAATAAATGTAAAGGGAGCCACACCAACTCTACAAACTTCAGGCCAATAAATCTGGCAAGATGTTGCTAGCGAAATTTAGTCTGCAGAATAAACAGGAGGGCAAAAACAGCCAACCAATGATGAGGACTTGCTGATAATAGAACAATATGGAACTTTTAAGAAAAAATACAGATAATACAAGTTAAAATTAAAATTTATTTAATAAAAAATATTTAAAAAATTTCATTAATATTTATTGAATGTAAATATATTCTATATTCAGTAAATATACTGTACATAGAGTAGAGTTGTGATGATATGCTTTTAAAATCATAGATCCTGAAAATATTATAGACGGAGAGAATTAAACAGTATTGAATCGTTTTAAGCAGTATATAGTATTCGATACCATTTCATTTCGTTTATACCATTCTTAAAATCCATGAACATTCATTACCACAACCCTAATCAACATATATAACTTTTCTGCAGGTTGCAATAGCTTATTACTCAATTTATCTAATTGTTATAACTTTAATTAGAAATGTTGAATTTGCTAAGAGGTCAATGGAAATCAGGCAGAGTCATTCCCGCAGACTTTATTCGAGAACTAGTGTTTTAAGGGACTGCAATTAAGTAAGTTCGGCAGTTACAGAGAGATATGCACTTTAAACTTTAACTGCAAAACCATCACATTGGGAATAATTATGTTAATTAAAAGCTAAAGCAACGCTAAAACTCCGTTCAACCGAGAGAGATTAGATGTGAAATGAGACGTAAAACGAGCGCAACTTGAACGCGCGGTACTGAATTACTGCAACGTGAATACCCGGTACTGAATTACCGCAACATGAATACCAGGTACTGAATTACCGCAACATGAATACCAGGCACTGAATTACCGCAACATGAATACCCGGTACTGAATTACCGCAACATGAATACCCGGTACTGAATTACCGCAACATAAATACCCGGTACTGAATTACCGCAACATGAATACCCGATACTGAATTACCGCAACATGAATACCCGGTACTGAATTACCGCAACATGAATACCCGGTACTGAATTACCGCAACATGAATACCCGGTACTGAACTACCGCAACATGAATACCCGGTACTGAACTACCGCAACATGAATACCCGGTACTGAATTACCGCAACATGAATACCCGGTACTGAATTACCGCAACGTGAATACCCGATACTGAATTACCACAACATGAATACCCGATACTGAATTACCACAACATGAATACCCGGTACTGAATTACCGCAACATGAATACCCGGTACTGAATTACCGCAACGTGAATACCCGATACTGAATTACCACAACATGAAAACTCTGTATTGAATTACCGCAACATGAATACCCGGTACTAAATTACTGCAACATGAATACTCTGTACTGAATTACTGCAACATGAATACCCGGTACTGAATTACCGCAACATGACTACCCGGTTTTGAACTACCTCAACATAAATACCCGGTAGTGAATTACCGCAAATTTAAATACGAAATACTAAATTAGATGTTGGTTGTAAACCATCAGTTATCAATTAAAACCTTTTAATCTTTACACAGTAAATATACCGTTTGTATGCATTGTGTAATTCCACATTAATTCACAAATTGAAAGAATTTGATAATAATAGAAAGATAATTAGTAACATTTAATGGTTTGGGTCTAACATTAAAAGTCAGGAATTGAGAAGTAAGAAGTCAATTAAATTCATTAATTGGTTCTAAATGTCATTCAATGTACAAGTGTTGAGCTTCACATCGGTCATAGGAATGAGTTATAACAGTATTATATATTCAAAATAATTAAATCCACCTTAAAATGATAAAATTGAAAGATTCTGATCTAAATAAAATGCGAATTGAATTAACTAAACCAGTGGTTGAAATTTAATACAAGTCTACGGTAATCGCTATCAATATTTGACTTACTTTACAATCACCCACCAGAGATATAGCTCTCCCTAAAACTCAATGTTCACAATGAATTAATACCAGTCAGTCATGCAATAAAATGTCATAGCAAGAACATTGGGAAGAAAAGTGTCGAATAAAAGTCACAATATTGTCCCAATGCAAACAAACGCCCGATAAAGCACAGGAATCAAATGCTGTTTACAAATGCTGATCAATAAATCTGGAACTCTTTGCATTCATTACACATTGGGCAGTTTGTCACACAGCAAACGACACTGAAAAGCTTACTGACAAATGCCTGATAAAAACAACGCGGCGTTTCACTTCAGATTTATAGCTAACTTTATTATCAGAAGCAAATAACCTCAGTGCTGCCTAGAGTCTGCAGTCTGACCACCAGGAAAACGATAGAAATTTTTTAAATATAAAGTAGGGATGTACCGATACTATCGGTATTAGTTACATAGGCTATCATTTAGGTATAAGATCGGCCAATCGGTATTAGTTATATCAGCTATTTTTAGGTATCGGTAACGGATCAGCCAATTGGTATCGGTAATAGTTATATCAGTATTTTTAGGTATCGGTAACGGATCGGCCAATCGGTATCAGTTATATCAGCTATTATTAGGTATCGGTAACGGATAGGCCAATCGGTATCGGTATTAGTTATATCAGCTATATTTAGGTATCGGTATCGGATCGGCCAATTGATATCGGTAAATTTGTAACCCTTTACATTTAATTCTTAAATAAAATGAAATATATAATTAAAAAATATCAGCGTATATCAGTATCGGAATATCAATTATTTAAAAGTATCAGTGTATCGGTATCGGCAGATGATCAAACCAAATATCAGTACTCTAATCGGCATCGGTAATAATCATGATATGTAATTATGGACATTTTTTGGTCAAATAAAATAAATATAAAGCTGATAAAATTCATAACAGCTGATATGTAGATAAATGTATAGAATATATATTTTTTAACTCGCCCTACACTGTACGTCTCCTCTTTACTATCCCTCTGACTCAGGAGATAGGCTAAATGGAGTGTGAAAAAGGAAGCACTGGAACATTCCAGATGACTTGCAAGATAGCGACACATAAACAAATAGAGGATGAAACGCACTAATGTGAACCTAGCTAGGAGGATGAAACACACAATTGTAAACCTAGCTAGGAAGATGAAACACACAATTGTAAACCTAGCTATACAAATTTTGAATTTATAATTAAGAGCCAAATTAACTAAATAATAAACAAACAAACCAATTTACACCAAGAAAAGTATACTCATCACATGAGTCACTAAATTCATACAAATAGTATTACGAGGGTTTTTATTCTCAGAACTGAATGGTTTGGCAAGATTCTAGGAGAACATAAGGTGTGACATCTTAGAGGAAGGGGAAACGTTTAGAAGATTTAAATGTTTTCCTCTACCAATAACATATAATGGGAGGCAGTTTATACTCACTGTTATATTGAGCCAACGGGGGACAGACGTAAGGGGAACATACCTGAAAAAGAGAAAACAGTTATAATATTATATGAAAAATTAAAAACTATTGAAATAATTAGTTTTATTTCAAAAAATCATTACTTTTTATTTAAAATAATTCATATTTTTTTAAATATTGGTTTATGACACTGATGATTTGAGGTTCGATTTCCAGTGATTATTTTTCTTAATCCATTAAAATTGTTTGACTTTTGAGAATATGTTTTTTTACGCAAAGGAGGAGCTTAACCAAAGCAATGTTTGAAATTTCATGAAATTGACTTAAAACTCCACGGTATTTACTCGTAACATTTCAACGATTGTCACTATTTTTCAACAAGATAATACATATTCAAATAGAAACCAAGTGAGGTTTTGGCGAAATATATTTTAATGTTTTGATGTGAATTAATGTTAATAGGAAATAAATAAATGGACTAGAGCATCGCATGACAGACTGCAGATAGCACGCCATCTACCGGCAATTAAACAACTCTGAGGTCATAATTCCGAACATAATTAGAGAAGTGATGACTAATCAAAGACTTCAGGACAGTCATCTCGTGACTGCGCAGTCAGATGACTTACTTCTGACGGATTAATAACTCTCATTAGTCCAGTTCTGACACTCCGAAAAGGATTAAACAAAATCATGCTGGATATAATCCTATGAGGATATCGTTATTAGTGCTAGCGAATGAAGGGAGAAGGAAAAATAAATAGTATTGGGAAATTAAACTTGCATTTACTTGGTAAATAAATAGTATTGGGAAATAAAACTTGCATTTACTTGATAAATAAATAGTATTGGGAAATAAAACTTACATTTACTTGGTATATAAATAGTATTTGGAAATGAAAGGGACCGTCGTAATTGGTTACTGGAAAAATTATCTCTAAAACGTACATTACAATTTTATGTTAAAAAAACAAGAACACTTCACTTAGTAATTATAATTACGATTTTTTTAAATTTAGTGGTGGTTTAACGTCTGCTTCAGAACAAAAACAAATAAACACGGTAAATTGAAAAAAGACTACATAATACAAATTACAACAGTTCGAGTGTTAAACAGTTTCTAAAGGTCGAACTGATTCGTGTCATATATTAAAATCCACTTTCCGAGTACTGTGAGTGTTCGAGTATTGCGACGCTCCACTGTATTATAAATTAACCGTGTAAATTACATTCCACATGCTTTATGTATTACACGTGAAGAACACACATGTATAAAAGAACATAAAAGAAATAGATTATAGACAGGAAGTGTTGATTAAGCTAAAGATGCATTGCAGTTGCATCAATTTCCTGCATACATTATACAAAAGTAAATAGATGCAAGAAATAAAACAATTATCATGCGAATAAGATGTAAAACAATTAATTAAAACATAAATGTATGATAACAATCCTCATATAGAGTTTAACCATTTAGGTCCTAAGGTGACATATATGTACACTTTCAAGTGATGTATTTGACTAGGTCTTTTGAGATATTTTGAGGCCTAAGAAAATTTGTTCACTATAGAGGCTACTTTCTTACTCAGGACATTACACTCACTATAGAGGATTTGAAGCAGTGTTCAATAGATTAAACCAAATTGAAGAGTGAAATGTTATCCTCCAAGTTATGGCTGTTGATCAGTTGAAGTTGTTGCTTCCAAGACTCCAGTTACAGTAAATCAGTTATAGACTGCGAATAAAGAACTCATTCTAAGAAGCTAGAACAACAATCTACAAAGTTAGATAGAGAAGAACACAGTAGTAAGTTTTCATCTGCTTGAAACCTGAAGAGCTTCTTCCTAGAACTTTTACACAGAGCATAAGGTATCATCAGAGTGAATTATTGCCATCAGAAGCTGCGACTGCACATCTCTCCGTCATTCCGTGGATCAAGTCGCTGACTCAGCGAGAATTCGTATGGATTCGAGTAGGCAGCTGGAATGTGAATTGAGGGGACTTTTTGCGAAAGGATTTGATAGATTGGGAGGAAGGAGGAGGATCTCCTGGAGAGATACTTTGGCCTCTGATAGGATATGCAGATAATCCCCAGACGATGTAGCTACAATATATTATCAAATTTGTATTCCAGACGGAATTGAATTGGAATGGTATTAGGGAGCCAATGAATAGCAAATGAAACAGAACATGGCGAGCTGCTTTATTATTATAATATCACGGATTTGAAGCATTACAATGGACTGATAAGACCATTACAGGAGGAAATTTGTAATAGGTTAATTGTCTGTTATTGTCCATTACGGTAAATAGTGATGGTATTTTATCGTGAGGTTTTATAAGTTGAGATATTATAGTCGATATTTTCAGTCTGAAATGTCCGACGATAAATTTTAAGGGTTTTAAATTTATGATTAATCACGATTGATAATTTTTCGAATCATTTATTGATCTGTAAGACTATACTCACCAACAGAAATCTGACTATAGTTTTTCTTCTACATATATTCGCATTACATGCATTAGGCATATAATTATATATCATAAAAATATATCATTATATAAGAAAAATTATATTAAATATAAATTTAATTTTGCATTGCACTCAAACTAAATAAATGAAGAGTTTGGTTCCAAAACGCTATAAATCCATTTTGATCAATTTGAGTTAAAATGTGTTTTCTTTACCAAGAAAGTACAAAGATGAAAACCACTATTTTCTGTTTCAATCATTCACATAGCATATTGAGGTTATAATAACATAAACAATTCAAATCCACAATACCGACGAAATACAATATTGATTTAGGTGGAAACTCATTTTTTTCAAAAGTGGCGTTTATCGCGTTTTGGAACCAAACTCTTCAAATATACAATAAAAGAGAAATGATTCTAGAAATTTTCGCCTTGGGTAAACTCACCGTCGGAATTTTCGCCGTTGGAAAATTCGTCGTGAGGAATATTCGCCGTGAAGAAGAAATTGTAGAGGACATAACTATTCAAAGACCTACAAGTTTTGATAAACAATATTGATAATTATAAATTAAATCCATTTGTTAAATAACTATACGACTAAAATTTTTAGATAATTTCAGAATTTTTTTATAACAATTTATAATTGTAAATATATATTAACTGTAGATGATTATGTAATATTGTATATCTGATGAAACTAAGATGCCTAAAATTTAAGTTAATTGTTCATATATGCAATGTATATTTTAATCAGTAATCGTACAATTGTGTGTCACGAGAGATCGCTGTATAACATTTGGAGTGTTTTGATTGGTTGACTAAATAGTTGAAATTAATTTCTTTGTTAAAAAAATGTTCAGTAAAGATGAATAAGATCACTAGTGATAGTCAGCTGTGTTTTGGCTAATCCTAGTCGGATTGCATCACTTCCTCTTGAAAGTGTTTGTGTTCCTGTGTGTTTAATATTGTGAATTTAAGATAAAGCTTTTCTAATTATTGTACTATTCCGAGTTATTGATGGTTACATACCTACCTAATTATTTATTTTTTATTCATTTATTCGGTATTACATTGTACCGTTCACCTCTTGAAATCTGAATTATTGTTCATGGTACAAATATTTCAAGGTAGTAACACTGATAAGAATACTACATTTAAAATATCTCTCTTGTGAGTGTATGTGATCTCTCTAAACCAAAATTACATTCATTTCAATTATAGAAAAATAGAATACATAAAAATCTTCGTTGCTGCGATTCTATAGTAATATGAGGAATAAATAGGAATTTAATATGTTTACTGTTTAGACATATTTTATTATTTATATTATTTAGATGTTAATAAAAAACATCTCATTGAGATGTTAATAAAAAACATCTCATTGAGATGTTAATAAAAAACATCTCAAAAAGCATCTCATTGAGATATTAATAAAAAACATTTCAAAAAGCATCTCATTGAGATATTAATAAAAAACATTTCAAAAACCATCTCATTGAGATGTTAATAAAAAAACATCCCAAAAAAACATCTCATTGAGATGTTAATAAAAAACATCTCTAAAAGCATCTCATTGAGATGTTAATAAAAAACATCTCATTGAGATGTTAATAAAGAACATCTCAAAATTCATCAATCGCGTTGCGAGAAAATAATTAAACACGTAGGAATTAATTTGGGTGTTTTTTTTCGAAACTTTTCAAAGAGGAGATTAGAAGTTCTGAGCGACACAAACAGGTGTTGTGACGGACAGAAATCAATGGGGGTGTGATCGATAATTAAATGAGGGGGGGGGGGAGGTGATAGGAAAGAAGGGAACCTAGTCAGTTAGGACAATTTTGCACAGACTTAGGTTACTCCATGGAGGTACTAATAAAAGTCCGTTTAATCTAATTCTACGTACTTAAACAATTCATTAATATATTGCATAGTGATAAAGTAAATCAAAAAGCCAGTACCATCAGTAAAAAGAGTAAACAAATAAACCAGTACTATCAGTGAAAAAGTAAATGAATAAGCCAGTACTATCAGTGAAAAGAGCAAACAAATAAGCCAGTACCATCAGTGAAAAGAGTAAACAAATAAGCCAGTACTATTAGTGATAAAAGTACGAAACTTTAGGTAGTTCCTAAGCAGTCAAATAGAGTGTGCCTGACACTTCAATCAGCATTCTAATTACTATCTGGTTGCTATCGAAAAATAAGTCTGTTCCAATGTATAATTGCCAGAGTGGATATAGTCTTTGATCGAAATGCTAGCCATGTAATGAGCTCAAAAGAAGCGTTATTTGTTTTCCCAGTTATGGATAGACTATCATTAGGGCTTACGCTTTGAACTGCTAGCCTACTCACTATTGGAAAAGAAATGTAGCTGGAATCAATTAAATGATATCATAGTATAACTTGAAATAATAAACTTTTTTAAATAAAGAACTCCTCTACAGGGAATTCAGAGTCCTGTGATAGAGAACTACCCCGTATAGTGAACAAGTTTTCTTTAGTCGGCCATAAAAAGACATATAGTTTTCTAAAAACTGATGGCCATTCACGGCAGACTAAAGAAAGTTTGTTCACTATACGGGGTAGTTCTCTTACTCATGACTCTACATTCACTGTACCATCATTTTATATCTTGATAACGGGAGATGAGAATTATGTAATATTGGTGAAACAAAATAGGGACTCTATGAACAAAGTCACCTACCACCAGTCAGCGACAATGCTCATGGATGCAGAAAAGCTATTTCGCGAAAATAATACCACCCCAATGAATGTGATTGAACACTCAGTCTAAACTGTATGATCGATGATAATTAAATTAGAAATGATAACGGCAAAACAATCTCCATCATTTTTATCTTTTATTAAGTATTGTGGAGAGACGATTTTCTGGGGGCATTTTCAACGCATTAAATTCCGGATCTCTTCTTCTCTCCCGAGGCATTTTTATATCTACCAAATAGAGATAAAAATAAATAGACCGGACCAGGGCTAGAATCTGAAGTACCATCACTAAGCAAAGTCAGGGAACAAGAACGTCGAGCTCCGCTATAGTGAGTGAGTTAGGATGCAGCCTCTATAGTGAACAAATTATCTTACGTCTGTCATGGATTGCTATCAGTTTAAGAAAATTAGTTCACTATACAGGGTAGCTCTCTTACTCAGGACTCTACATCCACTATAGGGGAGTTATACAGTACTTAGTTAATCAATTGTAGAATTGAATTTACACTTTTTTATCAATAGGTTTTCTTTTTAGTCAAAGAAAACTGAAAATGATATTAATTAATCAGTTTAATGATTTCAGATTTCCACAAAAAGGAACTTTACAAAATGCTATTGTAATGTTTGTAGGTATTTTAAAATTGGTCTCAGTGCACGACGACAAATTTGTAAGATTTGAAAATAATAAAAATTAAAAAACTGTGATTTATGAAAAATCAACATCATCACAGTGACTCTTTTCTCTGATAGTACATCATCACAGTGACTCTTTTCTCTGATAGTACATCATCACAGTGACTCTTTTCTCTGATAGTACATCATCACAGTGACTCTTTTCTCTGATAGTACATCATCACAGTGACTCTTTTCTCTGATAGTACATCATCACAGTGACTCTTTTCTCTGATAGTACATCATCACAGTGACTTTTCTCTGATAGTACATCATCACAGTGACTCTTTTCTCTGATAGTACATCATCACAGTGACTCTTTTCTCTGATAGTACATCATCACAGTGACTCTTTTCTCTGATAGTACATCATCACAGTGACTCTTTTCTCTGATAGTACATCATCACAGTGACTCTTTACTCTGATAGTACATCATCACAGTGACTCTTTACTCTGATAGTACATCATCACAGTGACTCTTTTCTCTGATAGTACATCATCACAGTGACTCTTTTCTCTGATAGTACATCATCACAGTGACTCTTTTCTCTGATAGTACATCATCACAGTGACTCTTTTCTCTGATAGTACATCATCACAGTGACTCTTTTCTCTGATAGTACATCATCACAGTGACTCTTTTCTCTGATAGTACATCATCACAGTGACTCTTTTCTCTGGTAGTACATCATCACAGTGACTCTTTTCTCTGATAGTACATCATCACAGTGACTCTTTTCTCTGATAGTACATCATCACAGTGACTCTTTTCTCTGATAGTACATCATCACAGTGACTCTTTTCTCTGATAGTACATCATCACAGTGACTCTTTTCTCTGATAGTACATCATCACAGTGACTCTTTTCTCTGATAGTACATCATCACAGTGACTCTTTTCTCTGATAGTACATCTTCACAGTGACTCTTTTCTCTGATAGTACATCATCACAGTGACTCTTTACTCTGATAGTACATCATCACAGTGACTCTTTACTCTGATAGTACATCATCACAGTGACTCTTTACTCTGATAGTACATCATCACAGTGACTCTTTACTCTGATAGTACATCATCACAGTGACTCTTTACTCTGATAGTACATCATCACAGTGACTCTTTTCTCTGATAGTACATCATCACAGTGACTCTTTTCTCTGATAGTACATCATCACAGTGACTCTTTTCTCTGATAGTACATCATCACAGTGACTCTTTTCTCTGATAGTACATCATCACAGTGACTCTTTTCTCTGGTAGTACATCATCACAGTGACTCTTTTCTCTGATAGTACATCATCACAGTGACTCTTTTCTCTGATAGTACATCATCACAGTGACTCTTTTCTCTGATAGTACATCATCACAATGACTCTTTTCTCTGACAGTACATCATCACAGTGACTCTTTTCTCTGACAGTCTCTGACAGTACATCATCACAGTGACTCTTTCTCTGACAGTACATCATCACAGTGACTCTTTTCTCTGACAGTACATCATCACAGTGACTCTTTTCTCTGACAGTACATCATCACAGTGACTCTTTTCTCTGACAGTACATCATCACAGTGACTCTTTCTCTGACAGTACATCATCACAGTGACTCTTTTCTCTGACAGTACATCATCACAGTGACTCTTTTCTCTGACAGTACATCATCACAGTGACTCTTTTCTCTGACAGTACATCATCAGAGTGACTCTTTTCTCTGATAGTACATCATCACAGTGACTCTTTCTCTGACAGTACATCATCACAGTGACTCTTTTCTCTGACAGTACATCATCACAGTGACTCTTTTTCTCTGACAGTACATCATCACAGTGACTCTTTTCTCTGATAGTACATCATCACAGTGACTTTTCTCTGATAGTACATCATCACAGTGACTCTTTTCTCTGATAGTACATCATCACAGTGACTCTTTTCTGATAGTACATCATCACAGTGACTCTTTTCTCTGATAGTACATCATCACAGTGACTCTTTTCTCTGATAGTACATCATCACAGTGACTCTTTTCTCTGATAGTACATCATCACAGTGACTCTTTTCTCTGATAGTACATCATCACAGTGACTCTTTTCTCTGATAGTACATCATCACAGTGACTCTTCTCTGATAGTACATCATCACAGTGACTTTTCTCTGATAGTACATCATCACAGTGACTCTTTTCTCTGATAGTAAATCACAGAGACTCTTTTCTCTGATAGTACTATCTACAGTGACTCTTTTCTCTGATAGTACATCATCACAGAGACTCTTTTCTCTGATAGTACATCATCACAGTGACTCTTTTCTCTGATAGTACATCATCACAGAGACTCGTTTTTCTGATAGTACATCATCACAGTGACTCGTTTCTCTGATAGTACATCATCACAGTGACTCGTTTCTCTGATAGTACATCATCACAGTGACTCGTTTCTCTGATAGTACATCATCACAGTGACTCGTTTCTCTGATAGTACATCATCACAGTGACTCGTTTCTCTGATAGTACATCATCACAGTGACTCGTTTCTCTGATAGTACATCATCACAGTGACTCTTTTCTCTGATAGTACATCATCACAGAGACTCTTTTCTCTGATAGTACATCATCACAGTGACTCTTTTCTCTGATAGTACATCATCACAGAGACTCGTTTTTCTGATAGTACATCATCACAGTGACTCGTTTCTCTGATAGTACATCATCACAGTGACTCGTTTCTCTGATAGTACATCATCACAGTGACTCGTTTCTCTGATAGTACATCATCACAGTGACTCGTTTCTCTGATAGTACATCATCACAGTGACTCGTTTCTCTGATAGTACATCATCACAGTGACTCGTTTCTCTGATAGTACATCATCACAGTGACTCTTTTTTCTGATAGTACATCATCACAGTGGCTCTTTTTTCTGATAGTACATCATCACAGTGACTCTTTTCTCTGATAGTACATCATCACAGTGACTCTTTTCTCTGATAGTACATCATCACAGTGACTCTTTTCTCTGATAGTACATCATCACAGTGACTCTTTTCTCTGGTAGTACATCATCACAGTGACTCTTTTATCTGATAGTACATCACCACAGTGACTCTTTTCTCCGACAGTACATCACCACAGTGACTCTTTTCTCCGACAGTACAGTGTCTATCTTCTGTCGCTACTGTACATGGTATTTGACATTGTAACTGGGATTGGGGGGCTTAAGGGCCTAAATCTTTTGGTTTTTAGTAGAGTACAGGCAGGGATTTGTTTTATATTAGGGACTTACTTAAAGACTTCCATTCTCATGCGGTAAATAAAAAGAGTCTCTTGAGTACCGAGTGGCGCTTTCATGTCGCATTACTTTATTCAGAAATGCAAACTACTAATCCGCGGAAACAGTGTGACGGGGAAATTTTTTTAGAATATAAATGCGACGTGAAAATGAAAGATATTTTAGACAGAAAATTTAATACATTATAATTTTAGACATGGAAAATTTAATACATTATAGTTAAATCAAATGTACAGCATAAATATTACAATATTTAAAAAAATTACCGTCTCATATATTTTAAGGCCGAAGTAATACAGTTATTTGAATACAAAATTATGTTAATTATAGCTTCGATATGAACACGTAACTACCTGTAATAAAAATCCAACCATCACATTAACTGTTAAGAAAAGGAGTCTAACCAAAGGAATCAGTTAGTTAAATCAATCCGTTGCTCATCAAATACCTACGTCTTTAATTAAAGGTTAAGCAAGCCAAGTTCTTCATCTAATAGCAGATCTGACGATGATCCACTCGACTGACAAAATGTCACCATTACATCATTGATGTGATGTACTATCAGTGACAGAAGTGATGTACCATCACTAATAGGTCACATCAGACTCGTCTCGGTTCATTCATATTGCAGCAAAGGTTAGCAGTTGACATTAGCGTCATATCTAGGCATTGGTTTGAAAGAATTCATTATTTTTATAATGTCAACTCGAGATAATCAAGGAAAATATAAAACTATAGAGAACTTCAGTTAGTCAAATAGGGACCCTTTACTCTCCATTAATTACACTTACTCAAACTATAATTATCCGTAAAGGGTCTATCTATACTTACAATTGTTAGATAGTTAAACTACCCTATTTATCTTTCCGTATTAAAAATTTAACTTTATAACTTAAAATATCTATAAAAATTACATTCAATTAAATACTATGAAAATAAATACAAGAGACTTTCAAAAGTAGCAAGACAATAAAAAGGATTCTATGAACGAAGGCACCTAAAATAATTTTATAGCAGTTCATGGATGCAGAAAAGCTACTCCTCGATCAATTTTAATAATAATATTTCTCGGTAACTTCTATATGAAGAGAAGGATTGCCAATAGAATATTGATAGAGCAAATTGCATTATATAATGTACTCGTGTAAAAAGTTCCCTGCACATTTACAGTTGAGATTAGAATTACAGTTTATCGGTCTATTCAGGAGTAGCATAAACTTTTGAAAGGGGTACAGCGTTGGAAGGGAGCGAAGCCCCCTCTTTGCAAGGGAATCATAGTTAGAAAGTAATTCATAATAAATTCAAATGCATTCATAAAATATAGTTTATATATGTATCCTGAAAAAATAGAAGGTCTTATAAATATGAATTAACTAGTAAATTCTTAATCCGATATAAAATAGTTCAATTACAAAAATTATATAATATTCACAATAATTCCTAAAATATTAAACATCCTGAAAAAATATAAAAAAAATTATAAATATGAATTAACTAGAAAATTTTAATCTGATAAAAATTAATTCAAGTATGAAAATCATACTACTTACGTATTAATGCATAGAAGCTTATTAAACTTGCTATCGGTTTATTCCATATTCGTTTATTCCAATGGGCTGACACCGTATATACTATGGAGCAAAGGCTATAATTCATGGCTTCAAAGCTGCTGATAATATTTGCAGTATATATTTCACGGAAGAGCATAGCTTGATATAAAGTGGACCGAACAGTTGGGTCCCTTATGGACCGATCCCCTAAATGGACCCGACAATAGATCGGTGGGGGCGGCGGGGGAGCACCACAAGAAACTGATTTATTGGCCCCGCAAAACTGACAAAAACTTGAACTTTCGAAGCAGAAGAACTAATAGTCATAGAGCTGAGTTCTGAGCAAAAGAATACAAAGGAGATTATTAATGTGCATTTTGAATAGCATTTAGAAGACAGAAGTACAATATAAATTTAAAAGATATTCGTTCTGAGGATCAGGTCATGAAATTTAGAAAGTATATATCGTTTTGAGGAGTGTTCAGGACTTTGAAATTTAGAAGGTCTCACCAATGCGCCAAAGGAAAGAAAGAAAGATATACAGAAGAGGATCTTTATAAGTCACCATGATTTAATGCCGCAAGAGCTGAAAGAGACGTAAATAATCGCGTCTCTCAAAACAGGTTAGCACAGTGTAAAGTTAGCACTACATTATAAAGGGCCGTACACACTAAGGATTCATTTTAAGTCTTTCCACCAGACTTTTTGCTAAGCTCCTCCTACTTTTTCCACAAGAATATAAGAAAAAACGATATAATTATTATTTATATCCATGATACCTGCAGGTATCATGGATACCAACTAAAATAAATAATAATAACGTTTTTTCTTATACTCTCGTGAAAAAAGTAGGAGGAGCTTAGCAAGAAGTCTGGTTTAAAGACTTAAAAAACTCTTCGTGTGTACGGCCCTTTACATTGAACGACTATTTAGCGTGATCTCAATGATCACTGTTGATCACGTAAGGTGATCTCAATGATAACAGTTGAGAGAGCTTCAATGATCTTTCTTTGGCTGGCGGTACTTTTGCCGCGTAATGATCTATGACTTGGTCTGAAGATAGCGGAAGAAGCTGACGCGTACTAATACCTCTTTAGAATGAGCATGGATATCACCAGCAGCATTCGGGCTTATTTATAGCCTTCTTCACGGAGAATTGGCCCAGTGTCAGAGAAGTCAACATGATGAGCTATTTAGCGAATTGACTCGGGCACTTCCATCATCACCTTCTGATCTGAAGAAAATCTCCGTTATTTATAGCCCTCATTAAACAGCTCTTTGGATTTCGCCGCAGTGATCGCCTGTTCATGGAGATACCAACATCTGTCTCAAGAAAACTCGACCAGAATCTTCTTCACGGGGGTAATGGCTATCCTAAAAAGGCAATTTTTCAAACGATAACCGAGAGGCAGGCAGGCAGTCCACTCAGACGTATAAAAGAGCAAGTGGGTCGCATCGAGGCCTCTAAAGCAATTGGTCAGTTTTAAAAGGCACCAGGCAATCTACAAAGGCTGGGCTTTCAGATGAAAGATTTCAGTGGAATCTGCTTTGTGATGTTTAAGGCAGGGGAATAAAAAGTTTCCGTAAGCGAATGGAGGCAGGAATTCATAGCACGGATCTCAATGATCACGAAATATAAAATGTCAGCATCGCTCAGACAGAATACAGTTCAAAAGAACCTCGTATTGTGAATTAGTGAAGCTACAATTGTTATATAGCGTATTATTTGTCTGATTTATGCTAATGTTATTCATATTAGTCCAAAGATGTTCAAATGGACCGTAGCTGCCAAGTGGGGGGGATTGAAAGGGACCCTTTCTGACCCCTTCTCCGACATATTTATTACACGCTCTAACTATATTTCTTCTGAGAATCACAAACACCATTCGATCGATGTGAACAGAAGTGATACTTCCACCACAAGGGGGAATAAATTTACATCTTAAAGTGACTCTGCTTCCTGATTTTAAATGCATTTCAGTCTCGACATATGGTACAGTTGAAATAGATATGCAGCAAGAAATATGCACTATGCCTGCATATTACCTCCCACGATGACATACGTGATGAATACGCCTCCAAAGAAATAGTAGAAGGGAGCGTTTAGAAACGTCATGTGCATCTGAATCAGCTGACTGATATGGATGGTAGAGATACGTTACTTCAGGCCAATACAATCTCAAACTTCATAGCTGTCGAGAATGAGATTGAGGCAGTTACTCATGGCCGGTCTTCAGATCGATATGAATCTCAGGGAATACATCCTACTTACATCTACCAAAATAGGATAGACGATAAGGCATTCAGTTTGAATTAAATGAGGAGTACCTTCAGGTCATATTGATAGGCAATATAATAAGTAAAATTACAAACTATTCATGTCAGTTTCAATCTTAGTAGAGTACAACTCCTCTTATAATGAAGACCTGTATGGTGAACCATCCTACTTAGTAGAATCTAGAGTAATGAAGTACTCTGTATAATTAATATTTTGTGTAATCGACAATACGACGTTCGATTACTATAATGAAGTGAGCTCTATATAGTAAACTAGTTGTAGTTCATTATAGAGTAGTACTACTGTCTACAAATTGCAAGCAAGAGTCTAGAAGATACCAAGTGAACTACTAACCACGACGTATCAGATAGTACACCTGTATAATGAGTGGAATGAGATGATGGACGTTTAGTATCCGTATACCTAACCAATAGCAATAAATCAAGTCTTTACTTCGTCAGTAGATTGATCTATCACTTTTCCAATTTGGGTAAAGTGCACTTTTATGCCGAATTGACTGGCAAACTTGTTACAAACTTATCTAATGAACGTCAAAAAGCTTCTGAAAAAGTGCTAGTGCAGTAATTCGCCAGATTGAACGGTTAGATTGGGTGCAGTGGGCCAAATTGGCCAATGGCCGCTAATTTACGATCCTCTGAATTCTACAGCGGATGCAATAAATAAAAGACATTAAAGAATGATTTAACTACTGCTCTAAAAAATATAAATAAAGACAATACAGCAACAATGATTTGAATTATTAGCCTAAATTTTTCATGGAATATCTTGTAGTTGAACAGAGCTTATCAATTACTAACCTCTAGAGGATATTGTTCTGCATACTATATAGTAGATATATACATTAGCATAATTATGGATCATTTGTCTTGGTATACAGCACCAAGGACTCTCTTTATGTCATAGCCAAATAGATTATTCACCTCAGGTAAACTCTCGAGCCAAATCTTTATGAAGGATTCGATTTATTAGAAGGAGAAATATCAAATATGCCTGAGTCACCGATATCGAATAAGAATATCACCGGAGTTACCGTACGGTGAGGCATGGACTGCTGCTATACCTGTCTCGTAAAGGCTTGATCTACGACAGCAGAGCCACTCTGGCACTAAACTCAATGACCACCCAGATGGGCAGGATCTGAATCACAAGGGGAGAAGTCGTGAGAAAACCTTGGTCAATATATACTTTTACAGGATTATGTTCTAATTTTTTGCTTTAATATTGAAATTTTTTAAAATAAATTTACACAAAATTTTAAATTTTTATTTTTTCGATTTTTTTTTCTCCAATTTTATTTCCAATTTTTATTTTTTTAATGTCCCAATTTGACGAAGTCTTACCGCTCTAAGTATTTAACGCATTAGTAGGTCATCTGATCCCTCGTCCCTCTCGTTCATCCAGACAGAACTCATCAGTCTCGTCAATATGACATCCGACTGACCACACTTCTTAAATTATTCAATTAAGTCAAAAAGGCTGGAGATTCCAGAGAGAGGAAAGCAGGCAGAGAGAGAGAGAGAGAGAGAGCATATACATTATGCATCACCATTCAAAGATGCAGGCCAGAGTTTACCACAGCCCGTGCTAAATAATTCACAACATCTTTCTTTTTTAAATAATTCACAATATCCCAATAGTCACTTGTTTCGGGGTCTTGAATATATTAAATTCCTATAAATTGCAATCTATTCACCAACAAAAAAAGCTTTAAAATCGTGTCTCTGTCAGTCCTAATTTGAAAAGAAAAAATATTCCATTGGGAATTTGCAGCTAATTCATTTGGATACTAAAGGACCGTACACACGTAGGGGTTTCAAAGTCTTTCCACCAGACTTTTTGCTAAGCTCCTCCTACTTTTTCCACAAGAATAGAAGAAAAAAACTATATAATTATTATTAATTTCAGTTGGTATCCATGATACCTGCAGGTATCATGGATACCAACTAATAATTATACGAATTGTATCGTTTTTTCTTATATTCTCGTGGAAAAAGTAGGAGGAGCTTAGCAAAAAGTCTGGTGGAAAGACTTAAAAAACCCTGCGTGTGTACGGCCCTTTAGATTGAACTTAGCTTAAAGCGATTGCTATACTAAAAGGTACCTACTTACCAGTTAACACTATTGTTCAGCAATACTTTAAATGAAATAACTAAGCAATTATTAGTCCATTTCAAACATTAATCGAATTAGCAGAAAATGAATACGTATCATAAACTTTATGGTCCAAATTTCACTAAAGGCTAAATTCCGAGTTAACGGACAGTTCCATAATTTTGATTGTATTTATTTACCTCTTATATATCATTTTTTCTTACATGTTCGAAAACGTAGAACCGTTTAATAACTCAAAATTAATCTGAATGCTCAGTCGTACTGAAGAAAGATAATAAGTACAAAGGACTTTCAAGATGAAGAAAACCTAGATTGCAACTCGATTTCATAGCTCTGTCAACCACAGGCTGGTTGATGAAGAAAAGCTACTTTGTACAACAGTTAAAACTGGAACAGATAATAGGCCCTAATATGCTCTTTTTAATCAAATGTAATAACTTAATTTGATTATAATGACTTTCACAAACGCAATAATAATTAATACTGGATTAGTAAGATTTTCCCGCGCGAAAACAGACCCATCCGATGACAGAGGCAGAAAATAGTCCGCTGGTAAAGCAATAATTTTACATATTCTAAATCGGAAAACTCTTTTGTTATTTTCTCTAATTATCGGAGAGGGGATAAATTTTCAGGCTATAAGAAGTAATTACGCTATTTAATTGGAGTACAATTTCTGTCAGAAATATCTATGTTTGGGTCAGTTTTTCGCGCTAAAAAGTCTAAAAAATACTAGAGATGGCGCACTGCGTCTCACCACTCTACAGTAGAGATGGCGCACTGCGTCTCACCACTCTACAGTAGAGATGGCGCAGTGCGTCTCACCACTCTACAGTAGAGATGGCGCAGTGCGTCTCACCACTCTACAGTAGAGATGGCGCAGTGCGTCTCACCACTCTACAGTAGAGATGGCGCAGTGCGTCTCACCACTCTACAGTAGAGATGGCGCAGTGCGTCTCACCACTCTACAGTAGAGATGGCGCAGTGCGTCTCACCACTCTACAGTAGAGATGGCGCAGTGCGTCTCACCACTCTACAGTAGAGATGGCGCAGTGCGTCTCACCACTCTACAGTAGAGATGGCGCACTGCGTCTCACCACTCTACAGTAGAGATGGCGCACTGCGTCTCACCACTCTACAGTAGAGATGGCGCACTGCGTCTCACCACTCTACAGTAGAGATGGCGCACTGCGTCTCACCACTCTACAGTAGAGATGGCGCACTGCGTCTCACCACTCTACAGTAGAGATGGCGCACTGCGTCTCACCACTCTACAGTAGAGATGGCGCACTGCGTCTCACCACTCTACAGTAGAGATGGCACACTGCGTCTCACCACTCTACAGTAGAGATGGCGCACTGCGTCTCACCACTCTACAGTAGAGATGGCGCACTGCGTCTCACCACTCTACAGTAGAGATGGCGCACTGCGTCTCACCACTCTACAGTAGAGATGGCGCACTGCGTCTCACCACTCTACAGTAGAGATGGCGCACTGCGTCTCACCACTCTACAGTAGAGATGGCGCAATGCGTCTCACCACTCTACAGTAGAGATGGCGCAGTGCGTCTCACCACTCTACAGTAGAGATGGCGCAGTGCGTCTCACCACTCTACAGTAGAGATGGCGCAGTGCGTCTCACCACTCTACAGTAGAGATGGCGCAGTGCGTCTCACCACTCTACAGTAGAGATGGCGCAGTGCGTCTCACCACTCTACAGTAGAGATGGCGCAGTGCGTCTCACCACTCTACAGTAGAGATGGCGCAGTGCGTCTCACCACTCTACAGTAGAGATGGCGCAGTGCGTCTCACCACTCTACAGTAGAGATGGCGCACTGCGTCTCACCACTCTACAGTAGAGATGGCGCACTGCGTCTCACCACTCTACAGTAGAGATGGCGCACTGCGTCTCACCACTCTACAGTAGAGATGGCGCAATGCGTCTCACCACTCTACAGTAGAGATGGCGCACTGCGTCTCACCACTCTACAGTAGAGATGGCGCACTGCGTCTCACCACTCTACAGTAGAGATGGCGCAATGCGTCTCACCACTCTACAGTAGAGATGGCGCAATGCGTCTCACCACTCTACAGTAGAGATGGCGCAATGCGTCTCACCACTCTACAGTAGATGTGGCGCACTGCGTCTCACCACTCTACAGTAGATGGCGCAACTCTCCAAATCAGAATAGTTTGTCCCCCCATGATAAATTGATGTCGCAACTCTTGAGTCCAGAGATTGAAGATAATAACTTGGCAAAATGATATCATCATGACGTACCAACGAACCAAAGACGAGGATATTTGGTGATGGATAAAAATAGTACATCAAACACTTAAAGGAAGAACTATAAGTAGAACTTACTTGAAGGGATAGAGAAAACTTAAAAAAATAGAAAAACACTACTTGGGAGAGAAAGATAAATTCTAAGGAATAAATCAAGCCTTTTTTTAAGGAACTGTTATTCTATTCATCCATTCTTAAAAGATGAAAAATGCTGAATGTGTGAATTCTAACCGAAACAAAAAGAGTGGTGTCACAATAGTCACAATAGTGACTCCTAAATTAGAGTGTGAGTGGATTAAAACACCGCCCCATTTCTTCTTCGGGCCATGAATAAAAGTAGTATTTATTGGCCTATCAAAAGCTCATCGCAGCAGCCAGGAGCATCAGAACTAAATGGAGTTCAGACCAACACCGACAGAAAGGTGAAGAAAGAGAGAGAGAGAGAGGCCAAAGACCCAGGGGAGGGGGGAGAGGGGGATTTGGGTGGAGGAGGAGGCTCGAATATCAGAGGGGATTTGGTGCCTAAAATGCAAGGCTACAACTCTGGAAATATAAACTAGAGAAGTAATGGACTGATAAGTGATACTACCGACTGGGAATACTGATACGAGGTGAGTGATTCCTAAAGTGATACTAGCGACAGGGAATACTGATACAAGAAGATACCAAGGAGATACTATCGACAGGGAATACTGATACAAGATGATACCTAAAGTGATACTAGCGACAGGGAATACTGATACAAGATGATACCTAAGGTGATACTAGCGACAGGGAATACTGATACAAGATGATACCTAAGGTGATACTAGCGACAGGGAGTACTGATACAAGATGATACCTAAGGTGATACTAGCGACAGGGAGTACTGATACAAGATGATACCTAAAGTGATACTAGCGACAGGGAGAACTGATCAAGATGATACCTAAAGTGATACTAGTGGGAGTACTGATACAAGATGATACCTAAGGTGATACTAGTGGGAGTACTGATACAAGATGATAGCTAAGGTGATACTAGTGGGAATACTGATACAAGATGATACCTAAGGTGATACTAGTGAGAGTACTGATACAAGATGATACCTAAGGTGATACTAGTGAGAGTACATACCTAAAGTGATACTAGTGGGAGTACTGATACAAGATGATACTTAAAGTGATAGTAGTGAGAGTACTGATACAAGATGATACCTAAGGTGATACTAGTGGGAGTACTGATACAAGATGATACCTAAGGTGATACTAGCGACAGGGAATACCGATACAAGATGATACCTAAGGTGATACTAGCGACAGGGAGTACTGATACAAGATGATACCTAAAGTGATACTAGCGACAGGGAGTACTGATACAAGAAGATACCAAGGAGATACTTCCGACAGGGATTACTGATACAAGATGATACCTAAAGTGATACTAGCGACAGGGAGTACTGATACAAGAAGATACCAAGGAGATACTATCGACAGGGAATACTGATACAAGATGATACCTAAAGTGATACTAGCGACAGGGAGTACTGATCAAGATGATACCTAAGGTGATACTAGTGAGAGTACTGATACAAGATGATACCTAAAGTGATACTAGCGACAGGGAGTACTGATACAAGATGATACCTAAGGTGATACTAGTGGGAGTACTGATACAAGATGATACCTAAAGTGATACTAGTGGGAGTAATGATACAAGATGATACCTGAGGTGATACTAGTGGGAATACTGATACAAGATGATACCTAAGGTGATACTAGTGAGAGTACTGATACAAGATGATACCTAAGGTGATACTAGTGAGAGTACATACCTAAAGTGATACTAGTGGGAGTACTGATACAAGATGATACTTAAAGTGATAGTAGTGAGAGTACTGATACAAGATGATACCTAAGGTGATACTAGTGGGAGTACTGATACAAGATGATACCTATGGTGATACTAGTGGGAGTACTGATACAAGATGATACCTATGGTGATACTAGCGAATGACAGCACTGTAATCAAGGTAATCGTTACGAACTTACAATGTCACCAGAGCATTGTTACAATGTCTACCCTAAAATGCTGCTTAGTCAGGAATACTAAAGGTAAAGCTCGTACAGCGGACGATCTTTGAACGGACACGTCTTACTAAGGACAAAAATAGACCGTTCTACCGGACATGCAGCTCGCTACAACGACCTCTTTAAATTATATGGTATAACAAATATTCATCCGTCTACCAATTATCAAGTCAATCATTTATTATATTCAGATGTATTACAATTTACAATCAACACTTAATATACTGTTCTTCAGATTTTCAGTATTTTGACTTGGTTACTTTTTTCCGTCATATTTTCTTTGATGAGATAAGTTCTATAGGAATGAAAAAGTGTAAATATTTTATATTATAGGATAGTTACAGTTATAGCTACTTTATTATTTCGTAAGTTATATAAATATAAAACAATATATTCGTGAAAGTTACTTATACATGTGGAGCTAAAATATATAATAAGAACGTATATCACGGCTCTTTAAGCTCATTGGCCTTTATGGCAACCTACATAATATATAAAAAAAATGAGTTTTATTAGGCAAACTTTTGAAAACAAGAATTAAAAAAAATTAAAATCGATCGTTTACAAGGGACTCTATAACTGAAAGCAGCTCAGGTAGCCGCTAGCCAGAACATATCACCTATATGCTACAATCGTGTGCACGTATGAAATAAACGGTTCAAGGACAACTCGCCGCGGACAATTCGCCGTGAGGACAATTCGCCGCTAGAAAAACTCGCCGCCAGGACAACTCGCCGCGTGATTTATGTTTTGCCTGCGCATACATCATTTACATATATTTGAAAATGTTTAAAATTTGAACAATGATTTGTTTCTATACGCTCAAGACTGACCTAAAACAATAGTTGACAAATTTCATTTTCAATTAATTAGTTTTTTTTGATATATCTGTGAGAATATTTCAGTCTGCAAAAAACTATTAAAGCTATTAATTTAAGTTAAGAAATGTTTAACATCTGCTTCAAAACGAAGGGCTTTCTAGTTGACTTCAAAGGAAATAAAATACAAGGGACAGTAAAAGAAGTCAGAAAGCTGAGAGACTCCTTGAACAAAGGCACCAACCACCAGTCCGTGGCAATGCTCTTGGATGCAGAAAAGCTTCTTAGTGGATGCACTCACTTACCATGGAATGATATGAAAATGAACTCAAGCACCGGTGACTGCACTCACGAATAGAAGAGGAAAATGAAGAGGTGATAGTAAATATAACTTATTAGCCTACATAAGACAAAAATCTAAGACTTCGTAGTTAAAGAACCTTCTATTTGCACTGATGTACTAGTTTTAAACTAAAGTAATATTCATAAATCATTAAACGTATTAAGAAGACACCCGAACTTGTTTTCTTTAAATAAATTAATTTTAGCAAAATATTTTCAAATAGAACGAAGTAAATTTTATTGTTAATTTAGAACACACGCTATGTTTAAACGAGAGTTAGAAAAACATTATATTTAACTTTTGAAATGGAAAAGAAAACATTTTCAAATACTGTAATAACCATGATAATCAATTTACAACACGCAGCTTATATTTAAATTATTTATTATATATAAATAGTGTATACGGCGGTAAAACATATATCACAAGGCGAATTTTCCTCAAGGCAAATTTTCCTCAAGGCGAATTGTCCTCAAGGCGAATTGTCCTCAAGGCGAATTGTCCTCAAGGCGAATTGTCCTCAAGGCGAATTGTCCTCAAGGCGAATTGTCCGCGACGAGTTGTCCGGTCACCGAAATAAACATACAAGTTAACATGAACAAGTCAAGAAAATACAATTGCAAATATACAACCTACACAAAACAACTATGATCTACAAGCAGCAACAATTCTCATAACCCATTCAATTACTTCTACTAAACAGAATACATTTCAATTAACTTCTACTAAACAGAATACATTTCAATTAACTTCTTCTTAAGGGTATACATAGATACCCTCATACAGAATAGATACAGAATAGATACCCTCATACAGAATAGATACAGAATAGATACCCTCATACAGAATAGATACAGAATAGATACCCTCATACAGAATAGATACAGAATAGATACCCTCATACAGAATAGATACAGAATAGATACCCTCATACAGAATAGATACAGAATAGATACCCTCATACAGAATAGATACAGAATAGATACCCTCATACAGAATAGATTTCAATTAACTTCTTCCTAAGGGTATACATAGATTTTAGCATTTCCATGTGTGCTGGTAACTCCTTCCATAGTTTTACTCCTCTGAATAGAATAGAGTTCTGGGAAGTCACACACCTATATCTGGGTAACATGTACTTCAAAACATGGGGCTCATATACATGGGGTAAAATAATCATTTTTGGCATTATATTTCAAGTCATATACACTACGTAGACATTTCTTCAGCAATACACAAACTTTATTTAGTAGATAGCCAGGGGCACAGAACCAAGATTCAATTGCATAAACAAAATATGGATGAATAAGGGAAACATATAAATTAATCATTGCAGCTGTAGGTAGAAACTTTTTAACTTTGTTTACGATACCAAGAGATTTACAGACTTTACCTACAATGTGGTTAACATGTACATTAAACTTTTGCTTATCATCCAGGTAAACTCCTAGAAACTTTATGTTTCCAGTTGGCATCACAGGGCTAGGACCTTTTTTAATTTGTGGTATGACAATTTTATTTCATAAATTTGGTTTAATATTTTATTTGAGCAGAGCCATCCATATACATGATCAAGTTCACCATTCACAACTGTACTAACAATATCAGCATCTCGAGGACTAAAAGTGTAGCTAATGGTACTATCATCAGCAAAAAGATTGAACTGGAATAAATTAGAAGGATTTGGGAGGTCATTCATCATTACTATGAATAATAACAGTCCCAAGATTGAGCCCTGCAGCACACCATGCGTCACGATACAGGCGGAACTGTTAAAAACATTCACATACTGAGAACGATTGCACAAATATGACCTAAGCCAGTCATGTACTAAGCCTCGCACACCATAATGATAAAACTTTTATAAAGCAAAATGTCGTGTTTCACTGAGTCTAATGCTTTTTGAAAGTCTACAAACACTGACAACACATTTGAACCTTTATCTAAATTATCGTATAGATACTGAAGCAGCCCGGCACATGACTGGGAAATTGATTTATTTACTAAAAATCCGAACTGATCCGGAAAAAGTATACTCTTTACCATGCATTGCTTTCTCAAATATTTTGCTCATCGTTGACAGAATTGGTATAGGTCTTTAATTGCCAGTATTTGTACAATCTCCACTCTAATAAATAGGTACGATTCTGGCTACCTTCATCGACTCGGGAAACACACCACTATAGATAGGCCTATTTATACGAACACACAAAATAGGAGAAGTTATCTCAGATACGAATTTATAAACTTTCACCGGTACTGTATCAATAGAACATGTCTTGTTTTTCAGTGAGTGTATAATCTTATGAACCTCAGCTATGGTCAAAGGGGTAGAAAAGAAAGATTCCTGAAAAATCCCCCTTAACCAGCTTGTGAAATCACTGTTCACTAAAGGACACGACTCTGCCACATTCATTCCGACATTTGAAAAATTGGTATTTAATATTTCTGCTACATCTAAAGAAGGTTCAGTATACTCATTATTACAATCAACAATCTTAGTTATAGTTTTCTTTTTTAAATCATTCTGGCACTCAGCGAATTTATTTTCATAAAAAACTTTTTTAGCATTTCGTATTTCAAGAGTAACATAATTTCTAAATCTACTACTTTGGGCATTTGACCTCTCTTATATAGTATAAGATTTACATAAAAATTATAATTTAATAACAATCAAGTAAAACCTCAGTCGCGCATAGCGTCAATTGCTCGGCATAGCGGACACTTTTCCGGTACATGTACTGCCCGTTGTACGAGCTTTTCCTGTATTTTTAAATCATTAAAATAGAAGATTGATTGGATAAAAAATATTCACATACAAACGTAAGTAAATTACACTTGAATTACGAACATTTTTATAGCAAAAGAACACACATTGTATTGCCTATTTTTAAAATACAGTGTTTCAAATATCTACAAAATTTGAATTGTATTTATATTATATTAAATCTTTTATTCAAGTGTTTTTTAAATTGAATTCAAGTGCTTAGATATCAACTGAAATTACTTACGTACACATACATCATACTGCCTATTTTTAAAATAAAGTGTTAGACAATCAACTGAATTTAAATTAAAAACACCGCATTTCACAGTGCTTTTGAAGTAAATTTAAATTAGCAGTAGCGAGTGTTTTAATATTTTCGGGGCGAGAAGCAAGTCCTGGGGTGCAAATTAGGGGATGAGGAGGGGATTTGGGGACCGTGAGGAGAATGGTAAGGAGGAGATTGCAATGGCACTTACTGGATCACAGGGAGGAGAGGAGGAGATGGGAGTGAGGAGTGGAGGAAAAGGGAGAGAGGAGTGGAGGAGATGGGAGAGAGGAATGGAGGAGATGGGAGAGAGGAATGGAGGAGATGGGAGAGAGGAGTGGAGGAGATGGGAGAGAGGAGTGGAGGAGATGGGAGAGAGGAGTGGAGGAGATGGGAGAGGAAAAGAGGAGCAATTTAATGATCAGTTTAACTATACACAACATGCCCCCCTGCCCTCATAATTCTTTATGAACTAATTAGTATGCTATTCATCACTATAATGTCTACAATGTTCATCACTATAATGTTCATCACTATAATGTTCATCACTATAATGTTCATCACTATAATGTCTATAATCTTCATCACTATAATGTCTATAATGTTCATCACTATAATGTTCATCACTATAATGTTCATCACTATAATGTTCATCACTATATTGTTCATCACTATAATGTTCATCACTATAATGTTCATCACTATAATGTTCATCACTATAATGTTCATCACTATAATGTTCATCACTATAATGTCTACAATGTTCATCATATAAATGTTCTATATATGAATGTTCATCACTATAATGTTCATCACTATAATGTTCATCACTATAATGTCTACAATGTTCATCACTATAATGTTCATCACTATAATGTTCATCACTATAATGTTCATCACTATAATGTCTACAATGTTCATCATATAAATGTTCTATATATGAATGTTCATCACTATGCTAATTTCAATTCACTTTTCTAATTGCCAATAAGATTACAATAATTTTAAACCTCAATTCTTTTGCATCGCTGTGACTATTTCCTCAACCTATTTTCACAGGTATTTACTTTGAATTTTACCGCGTATTTACATTGAATTTGTCGATGATTTCAATTTCCATTGAAATCATTTATCTTGTGATGAAAAGAAACTTTTAATTTGCTTTGTGTTAATGCAACGTGTTGAATAACCCTTTGCATTTACAACACATTTTGAATTTTCAGAGCTGTTTATTTTACCTGTCATTTAATGAGCAATAAGTGTGTTGTGAAATTAATAACAACATTCATTATTTATATCATCCTACCTAATATATATGCAAGCGTTATTCTTTTTCTGACGGATATTCAATTACGTTCATAATAAACTTTCGGCGAGACTTAATTTGAGAATTCAAACAAAGGACATTTTTAGGGACACTTGTTACCGTAGTCGGGCACTGGGGAAAAGAATTCAAAGACAAATAGGGTAAAGGGTCTAATCAACATTTGGAGAATCATATTTAGTCATAGGAACTTTTCTTTATTTACAACCTGCTTAAAATTTAACTCAATTCAGTAGGGGTTTGACGTCTGCTTCGGAACCAAAAGGCCATATCACTGACGTCAAAATGAAATAAAAGAGACCTGAAGAAGCAGTCAGAAAGGAAAGTGGCTCCATGAATTGAGTCACCTTCCACCAGTCTCTGACAATGATCATGGATGCAGAAAAGCTACTCGGTAACAAAGTCACCTACAAACAGTCTGTGACAATACGCATGGATGCAAAAAAGCTACTCGGTAACAAAGTCACCTACAAACAGTCTGTGACAATACGCATGGATGCAGAAAAGCTACTCGGTAACAAAGTCACCTACTAACAGTCGGATGACAATACGCATGGATGCAGAAAAGCGACTCGGTAACAAAGTCACCTACCACCAGTTTGTGACAATACGCATGGATGCAGAAAAGCTACTCGGTAACAAAGTCACCTACTAACAGTCGGATGACAATACGCATGGATGCAGAAAAGCGACTCGGTAACAAAGTCCCCTACCAACAGTCCGGGTGACAATGCTCATAAAAAACAATGTTTTATTTTATAAATAAATAACAACTCGATTTATTGCAATACCAACACTACTTCCTTTCTTGCACAAACTGAATTTTAAAGTCGATTTAGCAAGGTTAATAATTCGAAATCTCCAGAGAAGAAATGCTTTTTGCTGATCAGAACACACTAGCATTTCAATACTCTGGAGACTTTTAAATACCTCGTCTGATAAAGGAGACTTGATGCAAAATGACGAATGTGAAGAGCCAAGGGATTCGAACCTCTGATCAACTTAATGGATGCCAATGTAATCCAATTGAAGTTATAATAACCGCTTTTAATGGGTAATCATGTTATAGCAAAATTGCAGAAGTTATGTTTTGATCGGATAAATTTGCAATCTTGTCATATAAACTCAAAAGTATTACACAAAATTGCCTGAAATTTGGTGGGACGATTGGTCATTATCCAGGAACCAGTTTATTAGATTTTGGGAACGATCGGGTCAAGCTTACGAAATAGTCAAAATCGATTTAAGTGGCGGCGCGAAAGTATGCGCTCCACGAGTGTACAATTTTCTTAATTCAATTTAATATTATTCATTCACATTCTAGTATTTCATTTATTTGTTTTAATTTTGAACTTCCAGCTTGAGAAAAATAAAGTAATAGCATAAATTGTAACTGCATTAACTACCACAAAATAGAACATTCTCTCCTGTAATCACTGTAATAATTATTTTCCAATAAAGTTTCCACATAAAATATGCATTAAATAGAAGATACACTAGGTAAATTTCAGAATTATTAACACATATATATAATAATTAAACATGCTTTCGATAGTACAAGCCATATAAATAAAGTTTTACTTTAGTTTAGTTATTATTTATAAAATAATTTATTTTTAAAACCCCCTTATATATTAACCTAATTATTACATTCTCTTCGTCATTGTTTCCTCTATTATCAGAATGTTTTGGTCTAATTCCTTCTCGCCAAGACATTAATTAATTAATTACAGTGTCATCGACAGAAGAATTTAGTTACTGAGGCTTCATTTCTCCAGCAGATTTATTATAGTGCTACAAAATATAGTGCAATTAGCAGGTGAAACGGAGATAGAAATGGTACATAATTCATTAACTTGCAATCAAAATTTAGTGGTAAATTGATACTTTCTTTATTATACTGAGAACACGTTATAATCAACCCGTACGCGGTTGCTCAACTTCAACTTTGCTGATGTGTCACATCTACAGATTACTGTCCCAAAATAAGGACACTCTCCATGCACGGGTTAACGGGTAAGCGCAGTAGATGAATAATAATATTCTTCTGTAGATTTGCATGCGAGGATTATTCATAGTGGGTAACTAAATTTAAATACACCACAATAATAATATGTCAGTATTTAAATGAAATAAACTATTTTCACAATAATCTACATCACAATAATATATACCAATGTTGAAAAAGAACATTTAATTTGCTATGTTGCAAAGTATTTCTTGAATATCCATTAGTAAAAGGAGAATAATGCGCTCATTTAAAACAGAGTTTGTATTTTCTGTACTATTTATTTTGCGTGGCATTTAATGAGTAATCTTAAATACCTGACCTACAAAAAGAATAATGTAGAAAATGTTATTTTCCAATACTGCTGAGAAACCTTCATTTTCTAGTGACAAAAGCCTGCCAATGTGTTCTATCTAACACTTAAAATATAATTTCGAACATGTTCACACCATTTAGAAATTAACTAACAAAAAATATATATATATATATATTCCAGAAATATATTAAAATATATTTTGAAGTGAAAAAAGCTCTTAACATCCATTCCACATGACACAGCAAATGTATCAACCAAGCACCAGATGGTGACTATGTTTAACCCTTCATGTCCTAAGGTGACACATTATGTCCCCTTTCGAGTGATTTACTTGGCTAGTTTTTTTTTTCAAACAGAAAATTCAATAAACAGAAGAGAATGGTTATCCAAGCAATTCATTTATCAAGTACAGTAGAGCTCATCTATAGTGAATGTAGAGTCCTGAGTAAGAGAACTACCCCGTATAGTGACCAAAAAAAATTCCTTTAGTCTGCAATGAATCGACCCCTCAGTTTATAAACAAATTACAATTTCACGGCTCACTACAGAAAATTTGCTCACTATACGGGGTAATTAATTCTCTTAAGGTAGTTTTTCTTCAATAAAATAAAGATAATGTACAATATGTTATCGTCTCCCTAGATCAGAAACAGTAGGTTATTTAGTAACAGAAAGATAAAGTTATCTAACAAATCATCGAATACATTAGAGAAGCAATATATATAATGTAAGACAAAGAGAGAAAAACTTACAAATTCAAGAGCTTTATCCACTAGTTTCGACTGTTTGCGATACCCAATACACACGAGAGACAAGAACTAGAACTAGGACGAACACCAGAGCAATATTAGGAGAAATAATTTAGGAAGACAGAAATTCAGTTCAGATTTACGGAACCAATACAAAAATGTGGTTAGAGAAATAATTGGGGATAAAATATATAGGTAGTGAGTAATTTATGGATACATTATAGTTTAAAAAACTTTGATTGTAATCAATCTCTCTTCAGATAACTGCCGTTTCTCTGCCTTTAATGTCATGTATATCTGTCAGTAACTGCCGTGTCTTTCTACCGAAAACTGCCGTATCTTTCTACCGAAAACTGCCGTATCTTTCTACCGAAAACTGCCGTGTCTTTCTACCGAAAACTGCCGTGTCTTTCTACCGAAAACTGCCGTGTCTTTCTACCGAAAACTGCCGTATCTTTCTACCGAAAACTGCCGTGTCTTTCTACCGAAAACTGCCGTGTCTTTCTACCGAAAACTGCCGTGTCTTTCTACCGAAAACTGCAGTGTCTATCTGTCGATAACTGCCGTCTCTATCTGTCGATAACTGCCGTCTCTATCTGTCGATAACTGCCGTCTCTATCTGTCGGTAACTGCAGTGTCTATCTGTCGATAACTGCTGTCTATCTGTCGATAACTGCTGTGTCTATCTGTCGATAACTGCCGTCTCTATCTGTCAATAACTGCCGTCTCTATATGTCGATAACTGCCGTCTCTATCTGTCAATAACTGCCGTCTCTATATGTCGATAACTGCCATCTCTATATGTCGATAACTGCCGTCTCTATATGTCGATAACTGCCGTCTCTATATTTCAATAACTGCCGTCTCTATATTTCGATAACTGCCGTCTCTATATGTCGATAACTGCCGTCTCTATATGTCGATAACTGCCGTCTCTATATGTCGATAACTGCCGTCTCTATCTGTCGGTAACTACCGTCTCTATCTGTCGGTAACTGCCGTGTCAATCTGCCTTCTCACTGCCGTCTCTCTTCCGCTAACTGCCGTCCCTCTGTCGGTTACTGTTGAGAATAAAAGGCCAGGGTTTCTGTGTTTGCTGACTTGATGAGCGGCCCAACAATTAGGGTGGAGCTGTGCGACTGGAATATAAAAAGAGGCAAGCAGTTCCGGGAACAGGAGGTTATGATGGACTTAATGTGGAGAGAGGGAGGTAAGAAAGGGAGAGAAGAGGCTAACAGGTAAGAAAGGAGAGAATGGGAGACGTAAGAAAAGTGGAAGGTAGAAAGAAGGGGAGAAAGAGTAAGTTTGGAAGGTTCATTTTCTCTTATTTTCAAAGGAAAAAGTACGGATCGGAGAGGTCAGCCTAGAAAATATATTCCAGAGGATTGAGATCGAATTGATCAGGAGATAAAATATAGAAACATCGGGTCAGAATTCTATAAAATGGACAGATTTTCCCTCTCGAAAGAGAGGGCTCACAATAGAGGAAAATAGAAAAAAAGAGGAGAAACGCCAGAAACAACCACTATGAAAACAACATGCATTTAAATAGCTTAACAAGTAGAATTTGTTTTACATATCCCTTTCATTATAATATACATATAGTTGAATAAAATAAACATATATAGTTATAGCATATTTTGTTATAGGTAAAACTGAAAAGGCACACTAGGGTAAGTTACGAATTATCGGTCACTACTACATCTCCGATCATATAAGAAAAGACAATATAAAAATTATTAGATAGCACTGTGCAATAATAATAATTTTTATATATTTTTTTTCTTATATGACCGAAGATGCAGAACTGACCGATAATTCGTAACTTACCCTATATGAGTACTCTCTTCTCACTCTGTTCTAAAATATGAGAACTGACGTTTGTCTTGCCGAATTTGTGAATAAGTCATTGGGGAGAGAATGTACACCGAGTGTAGATGAAACTATACAGGAAAAAAAAGCAAAGAATTTGAACATAGAATGGGTGAATTGGTTGATTGAAATAGCATGTAGTAAAGTAAACCACAAAATTGACATTCTAATTAAATAATATCAGAAAAACTTTGGAATCAAAAGTAAAAATTTGTAGGCTTCAGCTAATTTTTCATTTAAGTCTATGGAGTTCGAAACCAGTATTTGATTTACTTTTTAAATATATATTAACTATCCGTTGTTAATTTAAGTATTTAACTATTAAAATAATAGAAATAAATAACTATAAATTTAAGGAAAAAATAACCTACAAAATACGAATTGAACAAAACAGTTAAAAAATAAATAATTAATAGGGGAAGGAAAGAACTTAAAAACAAGGGTCTGAAAGATACAGTCAGAAGGGGAAGTGACTAATAGCACAGACTCCCGTTCAAATTCTAATTCTAGCTTAAGTTCTAATTCTAGCTAAAGTTCTAATTCTAGCTCAAGTTCTAGTTCTAACCACAGGTTCTAGTTCTAACCACAGGTTCTAGTTCTAGCTCCAGTTCTAGTTCTAACCACAGGTTCTAGTTCTAGCTCCAGTTCTATATAGTTCTAATAACGCGTGTCATCCCGGCAGAAAATAATAATTATTCAAATATGATCTAAAGCACCCCAGAGAAATGTAAGGGAACATTAATCTCAATGCAGCCTGCAAAAAGAAAGAAGGGGGGGGGTAGATTAAATAGTAATGTTAGGAAGTGAGGTATTAGGGTAAGATACGAATTGTAAGACTGTGCCACATCTTCGATCATGTAACAAAAAATATCACAATTATTGTTTATCTTTATTTAAATTGTTGTCCATGATGTAGATACCAATTAAAATTTAAGAGTTAAATAATCATTATATATACTTTAATTAACTTATCATGAGAGATAGAGTAGAGAAGAGCAAGAGATAGAGACAGCGAGAGATAGACATCGAGAGATAAAGCAGCAAGAGATAGAGACATCGAGAGATAAAGCAGCAAGAGATAGAGACAGCGAGAGATAAAGTAGCGAGAGATAGAGACAGCGAGAGATAAAGTAGCAAGAGATAGAGACAGCGAGATATAAAGTAGCAAGAGATAGAGACAGCGAGAGATAAAGTAGCGAGAGATAAAGTAGCAAGAGATATAGAGAGAGAGATAAAGCAGCAAGAGATAGAGACAGCGAGAGATAAAGCAGCAAGAGATAGAGACAGCGAGAGATAAAGCAGCAAGAGATAGAGACAGCGAGAGATAAAGCAGCAAGAGATAGAGACAGCAAGATAGATATAGAGTGAGAGATAGAGACAGCAAGATAGATAGACAGCGAGAGATAGAGACAGCAAGATAGATATAGAGTGAGAGATAGAGACAGCAAGATAGATATAGAGTGAGAGATAGATACAGCAAGATAGATATAAAGTGAGAGATAGATACAGCAAGATAGAGATAACGAGAGATATAGAGCAAGAGATAATGTAGAGCGAGAGATATAAACATCAAGGAAGATATAGAGCAAGAGAGATATAGAGCAAGAGATAGAGACAGCCAGAGAGATAGTGACAGCCACATATATAGAGACAGCCAGAGATATACAGCAAGTGATAAGGACAGACTATCCCTGCACTAACCCCTTTCAAGTATTGTGCGTAATGTCTTCAAAAGAGACACTCCGTTTGAAATTAAAGGCAGGAATCCTGAGGATGTTAAATGAAGGAGAAGAAACAGTCTGCATAGTTGCTACTTCAAATTAAACCAATGCCGGTAACTTCTCTGATAGTTTGCTGCATCAGAACATCTAAATAATGCTAAATAGTTTGGGAGATTTGAAAACTTAATCTGATTATATAACAGTAAAAATGTTTCTTTAACCCTTTACGTTAAATAAAAGAAAAGGGTTACTGTGACCCTTTATCGTTAAATAAAAGAAAAGGGTTACTGTAACCCTTTATCGTTAAATAAAAGAAAAGGGTTACTGTGACCCTTTATCGTTAAATAAAAGAAAAGGGTTACTGTAACCCTTTATCGTTAAATAAAAGAAAAGGGTTACTGTAACCCTTTATCGTTAAATAAAAGAAAAGGGTTACTGTAACCCTTTATCGTTAAATAAAAGAAAAGGGTTACTGTAACCTTTATCGTTCAGCTAACCCATCTAAAACTGTGGGTAAATAACCCTAAGAAGGGTAATTTTTAATGGGGTATTAAAGTTTCTGTTTATTTTCTATTAGCTAATTACGCTACTTACTTTCCTGCAATATTTTCAGTCCTTATTTTATTGAAGTATAGCAATTTAGTATTATTTAGTACACTAACAGTACTATTTATCCCTTAATATTCCAACTCTCCAAGAAACTTACTTTAGACTAATGAAATTATTTAAGTGGCTAACGTCTGAAGAAACAAACCAAAGTTTAAGAAACACTGCCATACCCTGATGAAGTAATTAAATATTACAAACATTTAAAATGTTATTAAACATTCTAAACATTAATTAAACATTTAAAATATCTACGAAGAATTAAATACTAATCCATATTTATATATTTCTTTGATAAAAAAAGGTGCGGAGAAATAGTTTATGTATTCTTCTTGTAAGGAAAAATATAGTATTTTCAAATATAAAAAATAGTTTAATACCTATTTTGATTTTCTAATCTATGTAAATGATTTACTGCAATTTATTGTAAATGTAGTAAGCGTATTCTAAGAAGCAATTCACTTAAGCGTTTAGAACGTCTTCAGGAATCGACAAGGTGTAAATTCAACAGCTTTGTACTTTAGCAGATAATGTATTTTCTTGCTCTCGTCCGTCCAGAGTCGATAGCTCTCATTTTCAAAGGAAAAAGTACGGATCGGAGGAGATGTCAGCCTAGAAAATATATTCCAGAGATCGAATTAATCAGGAGGATAAAATATAGAAACATGAGGTCTGAAATTTCTGAATTTGACTGATTTTAGAAACAGAGGGTAAAAAGAGTCCTCCTAACTTATTGTACAACGAGGGGAATTCAGATTTCATCAAAAGTTTGTCGATTGAGGCGTTAAATCAGGCGAGCAATCGCGAAAAATGGCGAGTCTATCGCTACAAATCTTCACTCATGCTCGAATTAACACTGACGAAATATGGCCGTAAAAACAGCGGCCGACAAGTCAGCCAGAGTGAAAAATAATCAAAGAGAATCACCTGAAAAAAAAATAACACATAGCACCTAAATTCCGGGGATAACCCATGCGGAAAATTACAGGCGGAATCTTGGGAAACGACGCGAGGGGAATATGCAATAAGGGACACAGATTGTGGTACATTGCTTGGGATTTGTTTGATTTAATTCTTTCATACATTAAATAAATATAATAATGATAATCAGTTAATATTTAATATTAGATAGATTATATAAAAAATAGGGTAAGAGACAGATTATCGGTTAGTTCCACATCTTCGGTCATATAAGAAAAATGATATGATAATAATTTAATTTTTGTTGGTATCCATGATACTTGCAGGTATCATGGATACCAATTACAATAACAATCGAATAATTATTATACAGATTTTTCTTATCTACTTCATAACTTACAACATCTATGATATCTAATGAACGTTACCATTTCAAGGAAGAATAATAACTAACGGCAGATTCACTGTCGGCCTGCCTTATACTGCAATATATTCCATCTAAATAACTCCAGTCAATGCATTTCCAAGTAAGAAAAGTGGGAGAGTATTTGGGTGTATATGGAGAGCTATAAGTCTGCGGTCTCTTCTCATCAGCATTCAGGGTTGGAGAGAGTCAAAGCAAGGGGCTGATGTCACAAATAATAAAAAGAGACCCAAGTTCAAGGCGAGGATTTTCAAAGGGAAAATATAGAGGAAACGTATGAATGCACACTGTGAAAAATAGGCAACTTTAGTGAACCATTCAATAATAGTCTGTACCATTCGATAAAATATAATCAATAATTTATAAGCGATGATTGAAAGATCTTCTATCTACGACCATTCAATCAAAATACAATTGTAATTTATCATACAAATAAAACACTACTAGTCTAACGTTGGACATACCATACGAAAAAAACCTAACGAGGGAAATTATGATATTTCATTATCAAATAAGACAGAAAATTAAATAAAATATGACAATAACAGAGGATTTTCCGATGGTATATTTTCCGGTTGGAATTAAATTTTAAAAATTTCTTATTGGGATTAATTTTAAATAATTTTCGAATGAGATGAAATTTAAATAATTTATATATTGGGATTAATGTTAAAAGCAATGAGAATTAATCTTAATAAATCGCAAACCTGGGTTCATTTTTTATTATGAAATAGAAGTTTTCAAAGTCTCAATCCTGCGATCAACATTAGACACACTTGAAAAGTTCCAAAAATTAATGGAGATAAAATAGTCATTCCTGAAGGAAATTCTAATGCAAAAATACTGTTCACTAAACATAAAGAGAAGTGTATTTCAACTTCAAATTAGTTTTTTAAATCATTTAGGGTAAGTTCCGAATTATCGGTCGGTTTCACATCTTCGGTCATAAGAAAAAACGATAATATAAATATAATAATCATATCATTTTTTCTTAACCGAAGATGTGAAACCGACCGACATTTCGGAACTTACCCCAGCTTTTATTCAATAAAAATTTCAATACCCTTTAAATACTGTTAATTGAACAACAAATGGGCGCATTTCGACATCAAGTTTCAAAACAGTCTCCGCATCGAAAGATGAAATCTAATGATCCAAAGACAAATTCAGACCGAGCGAAACCCTCCCGTTCGAATTAGTAAAACAAATAGAAATTAATCGAGCTGGAGAAAATTGTAAGCTGAACAAACTGGTGTACTTCAAATAATATCTCGCGATTCGTACTCATTCATGGGGCCACAGTAGTGTAAAACTAACATGTTTCGCTCTTCAAATAATATCATGATTCGTACTCATTCATGGGGCCACAGTGAGGTAAAACTAACATTTCTCGCTCTTCAAATAATACCTCGCTAGTTACCAAGAAAAGAACCTCTTAACCAAATAGGAATTAAGCAACACACAAAAATAGAGAACATTTTGATGAAGTTATTACCTTAGGTAAATACTAAGGAGAAAAGATCTTACGAGTAAATCTTTCGACGACTGGGAATTGTTATGAAGAATGGGAATTGTTATGAAGAATGGGAATTGTTATGAAGAATGGGAATTGTTATGAAGAATGGGAATTGTTATGAAGAATGGGAATTGTTATGAAGAATGGGAATTGTTATGAAGAATGGGAATTGTTATGAAGAATGGGAATTGTTATGAAGGGTTAACTCTGTTAAATTGGAATGTTTTATTTACTGTTATAATGAAAATTGACTATGTAACAGTAGCTAATGGGTGAATAGGGTAAAGAACCTATCTAACATTTTGGGAATCAATCATATCAGGTAAAGGATTCATCTACCACTTATAAGGGTGGTATCTAGATACCAGAACTACAAGGGTGGCATCTAGATACCAGAACTATAAGGGTGGTATCTAGATACCAGAACTACAAGGGTGGTATCTAGATACCAGAACTACAAGGGTGGTATCTAGATACCAGAACTACAAGGGTGGTATCTAGATACCAGAACTATAAGGGTGGTATCTAGATACCAGAACTACAAGGGTGGTATCTAGATACCAGAACTGTAAGGGTGGTATCTAGATACCAGAACTACAAGGGTGGTATCTAGATACCAGAACTGTAAGGGTGGTATCTAGATACCAGAACTACAAGGGTGGTATCTAGATACCAGAACTACAAGGGTGGCATCTAGATACCAAAACTACAAGGGTGGTATCTAGATACCAAAACTACAAGGGTGGCATCTAGATACCAGAACTACAAGGGTGGTATCTAGATACCAGAACTACAAGGGTGGCATCTAGATACCAGAACTACAAGGGTGGCATCTAGATACCAAAACTACAAGGGTGGCATCTAGATACCAGAACTACAAGGGTGGTATCTAGATACCAGAACTACAAGGGTGGCATCTAGATACCAGAACTGTAAGGGTGGCATCTAGATACCAGAACTGTAAGGGTCACGTATCTATTTGTCCTGTGAATCGCTTAATGAGTTGGCAAACAGTAACTTTCCAGCAGTATAATAAGGGATTCAATTTAAGGTCTTTCTTATAATAAAAAGCTTTTCCTATTCTCTATATTAGCAAAGGATAAACAAAGCTGAGGGTCATTTTAATCTCTGCCACAGAATCTAAGCAATTCTCAAGAGAAATTAAAATAATGTCATTTTTTAAACCTTTTCATACCGTGAATAAAAAAAAAGGTTAAAGCTCACATCCTTTTTGAGATCTTATGAATATTAATGATACATTATTTTGATGAAATTTATTGGCCTATTCTATATATAATGTTAATTTGCTACTCACGTAAAAACCTTGAAAGAGTCAGTTTTGTAGCTCACCTGAAATATATATTAAAAAACATTATAAAAATGATTAAATACAGCAATAATAATGTAAACATTTTCATAAAATAAATCATATAGGATGTCGAACTAAAATTTGGTAACAATTTATTTGTTACTTTTTCTGATCTCTGTTTTTAATGGAAAAATATTATGTTATAGACAAATAAAATAATAATGATTTAGTTGAGCGCCAGCCTCTGAAAGAGAAAAAAAGTACAAAGGACTTCAAAAAATTGTCACACAGAAAAGTGACTTCATTAAAAATAGAAAAAATGCCTGCATCGCAGATGAACTTTTCTTTCTTATGGATACACTCTCTTCACTCTTATGGATGCACTCTCTCCACTCTTATGGATGCACTCTCTCCACTCTTATGGATGCACTCTCTCCACTCTTATGGATGCACTCTCTCCACTCTTATGGATGCACTCTCTCCACTCTTATGGATGCACTCTCTCCACTCTTATGGATGCACTCTCTCCACTCTTATGGATGCACTCTCTCCACTCTTATGGATGCACTCTCTCCACTCTTATGGATGCACTCTCTCCACTCTTATGGATGCACTCTCTCCACTCTTATGGATGCACTCTCTCCACTCTTATGGATGCACTCTCTCCACTCTTATGGATGCACTCTCTCCACTCTTATGGATGCACTCTCTCCACTCTTATGGATGCACTCTCTCCACTCTTATGGATGCACTCTCTCCACTCTTATGGATGCACTCTCTCCACTCTTATGGATGCACTCTCTCCACTCTTATGGATGCACTCTCTCCACTCTTATGGATGCACTCTCTCCACTCTTATGGATGCACTCTCTCCACTCTTATGGATGCACTCTCTCCACTCTTATGAATGCACTCTCTCCACTCTTATGGATGCACTCTCTATACTCAGATGGATGCGCTCATCCTCCTAGGGATGCACATTTCTCTCTTAGGGATGCATAGACCATACACCCCCCCCCCCCCTCATCTAAGTAGTGCCTAGGGAAATTTGTAACCACCGTTAATAATGAGGGGGGGGATATTATATTAGATAATAATAAATATGTACACAAAGTCAATAAATTAGAAGAAAGGTAATTCATATTACGAATAGTTTATATGTATGTAGTGGATAACAATTCAGAGTTAGAATTACATGTATAAATTATAAGCATATATGGTTGCTATACAAAAAATGCATTTTTTTCTCCCAAGTAAGGTAAATTTAAAAAAAAATATTACATTAAATTCTCCAGCGATTAATTAAATAAAACGCATGCATTAAATAAATAGCCCATAGACATCATTACAGTGACGGACACAGCTAATAGCAACGGGTAAATAGCAATAAATGCTACTATTCCCGAAACATTCCTTAATTCCAGTGATTGCTATTAGCCATGACAGTTATAGATTTGTAATTCCAGTCATGTCGCCATATTACCGTTTATTGCGCTACATTGGGGTGATGATGACGTAATGATAAATAAATAGGAATTAAGAGACAATCTTCTATTATTAAAAACAAATTGAAGTTAACTTAACCTTTAAAATTAAAGTTAATTAATACCTCATTCAAATTAAATCATAATTTTAGTCGCAGCTGTCATTTTTTATGCTTATTTATTATAATATATTAATTAGGCTTAAAATGAAACAAAATAATGAAATTCATACATTGAAATGAATTGCCGTTATTTATTAATAGTCTTTATTTAGGAATTAATTCAAAATTCACTTTATGCAAACGTACGGGAAAATCCTTGGTCTACAGAAAACAAAAATGGTCATTAAAAAAATTCTCGAGTCGAGTAAATAAATTAAGTGTATCACAGTTATTTTATAAATAATACTAAACGATTTAAAAATCAAAATAATTTACACATATTACAAGAACAAGTGTAACCCCCGGGGAATACACCCCCAGGGAAAGCTGAGGGTATACTTTACTAGAAAATATTCCAAGTAACAACATCTAGATCAGTAAAAGTCAATAGAAAATAATTCAAGTTTCTCTAATCTGCCCAGACAATATAAAGACATAGCTATGCTCTTACATTTAAACTAAAATAAAGTAAATAAAGTACTGATGAAGTTATAGGTGAAATGATACATAACAACAATCATACCCTGGGTACAGAGCTGTACTTGGTCTCTACTAACAACAACAATCATACCCTGGGTACAGAGCTGTACTTGGTCTCTACTAACAACAACAATCATACCCTGGGTATAGAGCTGTACTTGGTCTCTACTAACAACAACAATCATACCCTGGGTACAGAGCTGTACTTGGTCTCTACTAACAACAACAATCATACCCTGGGTACAGAGCTGTACTTGGTCTCTACTAACAACAACAACAACAACAATAAAGCACAAACAAAAAATAAAGCTCTTGGAAAGTAATAGTCAATGTATCCGAATACCTTCATTACTTCCACCACCTTCATACGGTACCCACATTATATTACTTCCACCACCTTCTGAACACACTTCCACCACCTTCGAATCCCCATTGCATTACTTCCTCCACCTTCATAGCACACTTCCCCCATCTTCATAGCACACTTCCACCACCTTCATACCCCCATTACTACCCCACCTTCATAGCACACTCCCCCCCCCCCTTCTCCCTTCTCAATTTGCGTATTTTTAACGATCACTCAATTTCACGGTGGAATTTTTAAACACTCCCAGTGGTACTTTTTCCGTCAGTCATTTTTGGTCATTCCGTCCGTGGAGTTTTTGTTATGCTAAACCGCGGAATAAATTTGGATGACGCGACCAAAAATAAGTTATTTTGTTCACTGCGAGGTGCGTAACAGAGAGGAAAAGGAAGAGCTGCAATCATTGCACGGCAATTCAATATATTGCATTAAAGTCAAAAATATTAAATGTTAATAACAAAGTTTTTTTAAACAGTTCAGGTACAATGAAAAATGAATGGATCCGCATGATGAAAAATTATAAAATCACAATTTTCTAATTTCCAATTAATTTTAAATCTTACATTTTTGTCGTCGTGTACCCAGACCAATTTTAAAATATCTACAAACATTACAATTAGTAAAAATTCTTCTTGAAAATGTGAAAATAGTTAATTGAAAAGAATTCATTACAATTACACTTTTCTTCGATTGCATGACACTGTATTCAGATATTATCATGAATAGCGTTGTGACAATATGCTTTTTAAATCATGGATCCCATAATATCACAGACGAAATGAAATGGTATCGAATACTATATACCGCTGGTGTAGAACCATTCAATACTCTTTAATCCTCTCCGTTAATAGTATTTTCCGGATCTAATATTTATAAAGCATATAGTCAGAACCCTATAATAATGAGTAAAATGATTAGTAACATAATATTGATATTTTCACCGTAGACTTTAATGTAAAATTACTTTTACCATAAGTTTTTCTATAAAATTATTAATATTTATTATTGAAATTATGGATCTTTTCTGTTTGCTGGGCGCACAGAAAATAATCGAAATATAATAATAAATTATAATGGTATCATACTTACTGACATTTAAAATGGATGTATTTAATTGGAAATAATACGTACACTAGTGATATATTAAATAATGTGTTTTGACAAGTTTCTTTCTGTTTCGTGGTCGCATAGGAAAATAAAACAATAATATTAAGACGATAACAATATCTGTTTCTTGGTCGCAATTTATAATAACAATATAACTAACGATAATAACAATTTCATTGGATAAATGGACATTGTGAAATCAAACAACTTATTTGGAAAAGTCAGTAAGTATGAAACCATTGTAATTTATTGTTTTATTTCGATTATTATCCGTGCGCCCAGCAAACAGAAAAGATCCGAAATTTTATTAAAATGGTTGTCTCACATAAAAAGCTAACATTAAACAATAAAAGCAAGAATGTATTAAATATTAGAACCCACATCAAATTCATTTCAGTAGCAGGGATTTAATAAATAATATAAATGCTAATTTAAATGTAAGTTAATGTATAAAGTATATCGAAAATGAGGTGACGAATAAATGTTAGTAGTAAACCTTACATTTTATGAAAGGGAGGCAGTGGAATCTGATAAAGAGGGAGATAAGAGCATAGATAAAGAGCACGATAAGGCGTTTGATGGAAAGGGTCGGAAGCAGTGTTATTAGTCAGATTGCTCTATGGGGCCAGGCTGCAACTCAATTCATTAGACACACACTAAAAATAGAGACAAACTACATAGCTACAAGGGAATTAAATGGGAGTGAGAATATGCATTCAATTTACCATGGCTAACTTAAATAGGTAAGTAGGTATAATTTTAATCCTTTGAACTAAAACATTGGGTAACTTAGAAATTTATTGTAGAGGCAATGAAATTTAGTCATGAACAAATAACTGATGTGAAATAAACAAAAATGAGGAATTAAAGTAAATACAAATTCAACCATTACCTATCGGCAATAAATAGTCAATTTCGCAAAATTGTGGAAGGTTATACGTACGTACTACGTATTCAACCAAATTGACTGACATTTGGTGTGACGATTGGTCAATGTCCAGGAACCATTTGGTTAAATTTTGGGAATGGTCGGGTTAAAGGTCAAGGTCAATTTAAATTTAACAGAAACACACCTACAGCGTCCTATTATGTATTAACAAATTTTAAGTACAGTGTCCCACTTCGTCCCATGCCAATTGCAGTCCCACTTCGTCCCATGCCAATTGCAGTCCCACTTCGTCCCATGCCAATTCCAGTCCCACTTCGTCCCATGCCAATTGCAGTCCCACTTCGTCCCATGCCAATTCCAGTCCCACTTCGTCCCATGCCAATTCCAGTCCCACTTTGTCCCATGCCAATTCCAGTCCCACTTTGTCCCATGCCAATTCCAGTCCCACTTTGTCCCATGCCAATTCCAGTCCCACTTTGTCCCATGCCAATTCCAGTCCCACTTTGTCCCATGCCAATTCCAGTCCCACTTTGTCCCATGCCAATTCCAGTCCCACTTTGTCCCATGCCAATTCCAGTCCCACTTTGTCCCATGCCAATTCCAGTCCCACTTTGTCCCATGCCAATTCCAGTCCCACTTTGTCCCATGCCAATTCCAGTCCCACTTTGTCCCATGCCAATTCCAGTCCCACTTTGTCCCATGCCAATTCCAGTCCCACTTTGTCCCATGCCAATTCCAGTCCCACTTCGTCCCATGCCAATTCCAGGCCCACTTCGTCCCATGCCAATTCCAGTCCCACTTTGTCCCATGCCAATTCCAGTCCCCATTTGTCCCATGCCAATTCCAGTCCCACTTTGTCCCATGCCAATTCCAGTCCCACTTTGTCCCATGCCAATTCCAGTCCCCCTTTGTCACATGCCAACTCCAGTCCCCCTTTGTCCCATGCCAACTCCAGTCCCACTTCGTCCCATGCCAATTCCAGTCCCACTTCGTCCCATGCCAATTCCAGTCCCACTTCGTCCCATGCCAATTCCAGTCCCACTTCGTCCCATGCCAATTCCAGTCCCACTTCGTCCCATGCCAATTCCTCGTCCCACGAAGTGCGGACATTTCGTCACAAGTTATCGTTGTCGAGACATCTTAACTTTTCGTTAACTTTTAACCGCTGAGGACCTCTCCAGAAACACAAGAAAATACTCCCAAGATATGAACTAAACCGAGGAAATACTGCCACTTTAAACTAGACACTAATCAACACGTCAAATTAATGAACTAAACTTATATAAAGGCCATCTCAATAAGTAACAATTAATAACCCATTCAATTTTATTTCTTTAAAAACAAACCATTATATTATTAGATTACATATTGTATTAAAGTCAAATTTTGACTGAACGAGTGTTTTAAATAAACATTACAAGATAATATCAACGTCAAATTAGTTCATGATCTGTACTAGCACCCACTTTCCGAATACTGTGACTGCCAGAGTACATTATTTCAATTCAATTTAATAATCACTCCCAAAATATGGTTTCACAATCCGTAGACTTGAGTGCTTTTCATCGCATCGGAAAAAGTTACGGTAGACAATGTATAACATCCAGTACGGGGTAATTATTTATTGAAGTAGTCTATATTTATGCAGTTAGTAACTACTACATGTAATAGGGTAACTACTCTATTACCGTATGCTCACAGTTACCGTACAAGGGGCGTTAACATTTAATATTTAATAGGGTAACTACTCTATTACCGTATGCTCACAGTTACCGTACAAGGGGCGTTAACATTTAATAGGGTAACTACTCTATTACCGTATGCTCACAGTTACCGTACAAGGGGCGTTAACATTTAATATTTAATAGGGTAACAACTCAATTACCGTATGCTCACAGTTACCGTACAAGGGGCGTTAACATATAATATTTAATAGGGTAACTACTCTATTACCGTATGCTCACAGTTACCGTACAAGGGGCGTTAACATTTAATATTTAATAGGGTAACTACTCTATTACCGTATGTTCACAGTTACCGTACAAGGGGCGTTAACATTTAACATTTAATAGGGTAACTACTCTATTACCGTATGCTCACAGTTACCGTACAAGGGGCGTTAACATTTAACATTTAATAGGGTAACTACTCAATTACCGTATGCTCACAGTTACCGTACAAGGGGCGTTAACATTAGTCATTAGCCAATCTGAATGTTGAAAATTTTACTCAACCTATCATGACGTAACACTCACTTTACGGTAACTGTGAGCAGTCGGTAATTGAGTCGTTACCTGTACAACATATTTAAAAATTATTAATCATATAAATATGGTTTAGAGTAATACCAACATAAAATAGTATATAAATAATTAACCGTAAAGGCTTCACGCAATAAAATGTTAGATTTATAATAAATAATAATTTGTGTTTTCATTAGATCATTTATTGTCATAGATAGATGATCTTTTTATCATCAATCATAATCACTGCTCGAAGTCATACGACAGGTGATTATAATTTTCCGACTGAGTACCTCTTCATTTCCCTCCGTACCTTCATCTCGTTAAAGCAGCATTGCAATTATTTGAAGGCAGGGAAGGTAGGCAGGAGCCTTCCTTTGTAGTCTTCAAATCTGTTGAATGAAGTCACCGCAAGCGACCGATTGTTCCCGAATGAAATTATTCGGTGCGCACTATTCCAATAAATTGGTAGTTTCAATCCCGAATATTCGGCCTCTGTTCGAAGGTTTCATCCGAGCCAATTTACACAAAAGACCCTTTGTCCACTCGCTCGAACAGCTAACAATATCCGTACAATGTAGACAAACATTAATAGCATATACCATTCAATGTGAATATCTTTTTAAACTACGAATGGGTAAGTTACGAATTGTCGGTCGGTTTCAGATCTTCGGTCATACAGGAAAAAACGATATAATATCTTTTTAATTGGTATCCATGATACCTGAATGAATCGTGGTTTTCGATTAAAATTAAAATTAATTTACATTTTAATTGGTATCCATGATACATGAAGGTATCATGGATACAAATTAAAATTATCATATAATTTTTTCTAATAGTACCGAAGACGTGAAACCGACCGACAATTCATAACTTACCTTAATATTATCACAGTACTATTTCCAAGTACAGGTCACTTTATTTCAATCCGATGGTAATTCACATACTATTTACCGAAGAAATAGACCATTGTAGCTTATGTGAGAAGGACTCTGCGCCAAAATTAACTTGAATACCAAATGAATTTGAAACTCGGGACGTATTTGAGATGAGAAATGGTCAGCCTGTCGAATCTGAATTCATGATTGCAAGACGAATGCGCTTCTATTGATGCATTGGGACATGGTGCACCTGCATAGGACACTACAGTGCACCTGCATAGGACACTACAGTGCATCTGCATAGGACACTACAGTGCACCTGCATAGGACACTACAGTGTACAGGTAGACCCCTCTTTAATAACAGGACGACTTAAAGCGGAGTTGACCCCGAGCTTACTTACTTCAGATGTACCGGAAATTTATTTTTAAACTGTTTTATTTACATTGACGGAACCATACAAAGTATGGTACATAGTATCAGTGTACCTTACAAAGTATGGTACATAGTATCAGTGTACCTTACAAAGTATGGTACATAGTATCAGTGTACCATGCAAACGTTCTTTGATTTTTGTTAATAGATAACGAAAAGATTGGAGTAACAATGCTAAACTTAAAGCAGGGTCTGCCCCACTTTAAGTTCAATTTCCAGGTTAATGTGAGGTACGATTTTTTACTAAAAGTTGGGTCTGCCTGTACCTGTATCGAACTCTTATGCCCCTTTTACATGAGCGTTTTTTTCATGCCGCCCAAAGAAAATGGTGAATGAAAAAAACGCTATACAACTGGATAAACGTATGTGTTTTGATGTTTGGGCGTTTTTTCATTACTAAAAAAACGCCTAAACATCAAAACACATCGTGTTTTGATGTTTCGTGTGAAATAAGCCTAAGGAACAGTCGGAAAGGAAAATAAATACAAGGGACTCCAAGTAGCAGTCAGAAAGGAAAGTGGCTCCATGAACAAAGCCCCTTACTTGCCTATCACCAAAACCTCTTCTTAAAATGGTAAACTTTTGTGTAGCGGCAAAGAAAAGTCCGACTATAAAGGAGTCGCAGGAGACAATTTCGAGTCGTAGCCGTACAGACAAAATGTCGCAACTTTCAATTTCAAAATTCACCTCACTTTAAAAGTCGGGTTGATGTCATAGCTTTTCTCATGCTTCAATTTAACAGCAATAAAACCGTTAGGGTGGTGACAATAAGCTTTTAAATTCATAGATCATGAAAATATTATAGACGGAGAGACTTAAAGAGTATTGAATGGTTCTACACCAGCGGTATATAGTATTCGATACCATTTCACCTCGTCTATCATTTTCTTAAGATCTATGATTTAGTAAGCATATTGTCACAACCCTAGTCATTGAGAACACTATTTGTCATCATTTAATTTGAATCAAAGTCACTTATGTTTATATTCTTAGTATAACTAATAAATAGAAAATTAGGAAACATCATTAACAAATTAAACATATTATAGTTAGTTACGGAAATTTGAAAAATATTAAAATATACAAATAAATATTTTTCGTATAAATAAAATTAAACGGTAAATAATACTACACTAGAACTCCTCTATAGTGAATGAGTTAGGATGTAGCCTGAATAGTGAACATATTTTCTTTAGTCTGCCATAGACAGGTTTAGGAAACTGATGGCTTTTCTATTGCAGAAAAAAGAAAAACTATTCAGGATACTTCCTAACTCATTCACTATAGAGGAGTTCACTATAGAGGAGTTCACTATAGAGGAGTTCACTATAGAGGAGTTCACTATAGAGGAGTTCACTATAGAGGAGTTCACTATAGAGGAGTTCACTATAGAGGAGTTCACTATAGAGGAGTTCACTATAGAGGAGTTCACTATAGAGGAGTTCACTATAGAGGAGTTCACTATAGAGGAGTTCACTATAGAGGAGTTCACTATAGAGGAGTTCACTATAGAGGAGTTCACTATAGAGGAGTTCACTATAGAGAGTTCCACTGTACGAGGGTGTAATATAATATATTATTTATCACCATCGACTGTTCAAAGATTCTCCTCCAGTGATTTCAGCCAATAAATCACGGCTATATTTTCCTCCTATAGAATATCTTCTTTCCAACATCAAGAAGAGGCTAGAATAAAGTGGCAGCTTTTTAGTGTCCCGTTCAAATAATTTTAGCCGAGAGAGAGAAGCTCATTGCATAAAATATTACAATCTGAAGCTTAATAAAACGGGACTCTGTAAACACTGACGAAAAGAATTGGCGGATCTTTTTTTTTTTACTCGTCAAAGAACAGACTTTGATTGAGATGAAAAATAATAGAGACTACGCTCCGCTTCAAAATAGAGTGTGAATAATGATTCTCTGCAGTCTGACGGCTGTAAAAATAGTCAATTACATTGTCAAAATAGGCGAAATAAAGGTTGAAAGACAGGGTAGTTTACACAGCATAAATGGGCCAGAGGAAGCAATAGAGTTATTTGCCTTGCCAGTAGATTAGGCAGAGAAAACAGTGCGAATAAAGCTGCTGCTGCTGCTGGACGAATGGATGCAATATTAATAGTTTGCTTTGACTGTGAATTGCACTGCAAAGATTGGCACACGCGGAGCACATTTTCGGTGTGAACTCAGCCGGAAAAATGAAGAGGGGGAGAAATACTTGGGGGGAAGAGGGGAGGGGGGGGGAGCTGGAGGCCAACAGAGTAGAAGGGAGACGAACTAAGTAGAGGAGAGGCCAACAGAATAGAGAGGTGAGGCCAAAAGAATAGAGAGGGGAGACCAACAGAATAGAGAGGAGAGGCCAACAGAATAGAGAGGAGAGGCCAACAGAATAGAGAGGAGAGGCCAACAGAATAGAGAGGAGAGGCCAACAGAATAGAGAGGAGAGGCCAACAGAATAGAGAGGAGAGGCCAACAGAATAGAGAGGTGAGGCCAAAAGAATAGAGAGGTGAGGCCAAAAGAATAGAGAGGGGAGACCAACAGAATAGAGAGGAGAGGCCAACAGAATAGAGAGGAGAGGCCAACAGAATAGAGAGGAGAGGCCAACAGAATAGAGAGGAGAGGCCAACAGAATAGAGAGGAGAGGCCAACAGAATAGAGAGGAGAGGCCAACAGAATAGAGAGGGGAGGCCAACAGAATAGAGAGGAGAGGCCAACAGAATAGAGAGGAGAGGCCAACAGAATAGAGAGGAGAGGCCAACAGAATAGAGAGGGGAGGCCAACAGAATAGAGAGGAGAGGCCAACAGAATAGAGAGGTGAGGCCAAAAGAATAGAGAGGGGAGGCCAAAAGAATAGAGAGGGGAGGCCAAAAGAATAGAGAGGGGAGGCTAACAGAGTGAAGTGGATATAGTTAACTAAATTTTCATCACATTTATTTATATAAAACATTCTTTCTATATATTCTTTCTATATACTTTTCTTTAGTTTTCATTCATTTTTTTCTTTAAAAGATGATACAGTTTCTCAGTTATAAGACACACCCTGTATTTTATCTCCCACTACACACAACCATCAAACTTCTGATGGGCCAATAATGACTCAAATTATCCCTCCCCCATCCAATCACCCATCCCCCAATGAGCTTCCACAATGTCGCTTTGTGTCACTAAATTAATTATTCCACATTGTCATTCCCCTAGTTTTTAATAAGCAATAAAGTAGGCGTCCCCTCCACACTACCAAAGGTAACGAAAATAGAGCAAACACAATCAGAGGCACTGACTAGAGCTAACTAGTCACAGTGCAAATTAGACTGCTTCACTAGTGTGTAGACATTTCGTGGAGAGTATTTTACGTCGATAAGACGTTCCGTCGAGTGAAGATTATTTTGAAACTTCAACATAAATGGCAGTTATGTAGTTTGTTGTATCCGCTAGTTTGTAGTACTGCACACTTCATGATTGTTTAATGACCTGGCATAAAGGAGGGTGGGCGCCCCCTTATAATATCGGGGGTTGGTTGCATCAGTACTGGTTGGTTGCATCAGCACTGGTTGGTTGCATCAGTACTGGTTGGTTGCATCAGCACTGGTTGGTTGCATCAGCACTGGTTGGTTGCATCAGTACTGGTTGGTTGCATCAGCACTGGTTGGTTGCATCAGTACTAGTTGGTTGCATCAGTACTAGTTGGTTGCATCAGTACTAGTTGGTTGCATCAGTACTAGTTGGTTGCATCAGTACTAGTTGGTTGCATCAGTACTAGTTGGTTGCATCAGTACTGGTTGGTTGCATCAGTACTGGTTGGTTGCATCAGTACTGGTTGGTTGCATCAGTACTGGTTGGTTGCATCAGTACTGGTTGGTTGCATCAGTACTGGTTGGTTGCATCAGTACTGGTTGGTTGCATCAGTACTGGTTGGTTGCATCAGTACTGGTTGGTTGCATCAGTACTGGTTGGTTGCATCAGTACTGGTTGGTTGCATCAGTACTGGTTGGTTGCATCAGTACTAGTTGGTTGCATCAGCACTGGTTGGTTGCATCAGCACTGGTTGGTTGCATCAGCACTGGTTGGTTGCATCAGCACTGGTTGGTTGCATCAGCACTGGTTGGTTGCATCAGCACTGGTTGGTTGCATCAGCACTGGTTGGTTGCATCAGCACTGGTTGGTTGCATCAGCACTGGTTGGTTGCATCAGCACTGGTTGGTTGCATCAGCACTGGTTGGTTGCATCAGCACTGGTTGGTTGCATCAGCACTGGTTGGTTGCATCAGCACTGGTTGGTTGCATCAGCACTGGTTGGTTGCATCAGTACTGGTTGGTTGCATCAGTACTAGTTGGTTGCATCAGTACTGGTTGGTTGCATCAGCTCTGGTTAGTTGCATCAGCACTGGTTGGTTGCATCAGCACTGGTTGGTTGCATCAGCACTGGTTGGTTGCATCAGCACTGGTTGGTTGCATCAGCACTGGTTGGTTGCATCAGCACTGGTTGGTTGCATCAGCACTGGTTGGTTGCATCAGCACTGGTTGGTTGCATCAGCACTGGTTGGTTGCATCAGCACTGGTTGGTTGCATCAGCACTGGTTGGTTGCATCAGCACTGGTTGGTTGCATCAGCACTGGTTGGTTGCATCAGCACTGGTTGGTTGCATCAGCACTGGTTGGTTGCATCAGCACTGGTTGGTTGCATCAGCTCTGGTTAGTTGCATCAGCACTGGTTGGTTGCATCAGCACTGGTTGGTTGCATCAGCACTGGTTGGTTGCATCAGCACTGGTTGGTTGCATCAGCACTGGTTGGTTGCATCAGCACTGGTTGGTTGCATCAGCACTGGTTGGTTGCATCAGCACTGGTTGGTTGCATCAGCACTGGTTGGTTGCATCAGCACTGGTTGGTTGCATCAGCACTAGTTGGTTGCATCAGCACTAGTTGGTTGCATCAGCACTAGTTGGTTGCATCAGTACTAGTTGGTTGCATCAGTACTAGTTGGTTGCATCAGCACTGGTTGGTTGCATCAGCACTGGTTGGTTGCATCAGCACTGGTTGGTTGCATCAGCACTGGTTGGTTGCATCAGCACTGGTTGGTTGCATCAGCACTGGTTGGTTGCATCAGCACTGGTTGGTTGCATCAGTACTAGTTGGTTGCATCAGTACTAGTTGGTTGCATCAGTACTAGTTGGTTGCATCAGTACTAGTTGGTTGCATCAGTACTAGTTGGTTGCATCAGTACTAGTTGGTTGCATCAGTACTAGTTGGTTGCATCAGTACTAGTTGGTTGCATCAGTACTAGTTGGTTGCATCAGTACTAGTTGGTTGCATCAGCACTAGTTGGTTGCATCAGCACTAGTTGGTTGCATCAGCACTAGTTGGTTGCATCAGCACTAGTTGGTTGCATCAGCACTAGTTGGTTGCATCAGTACCAGTTGGTTGCATCAGTAGGGTAAGTTACGAATTACAGTACAGTTACCCATTTCGACACACTTGCGCCTTTCATCGAAAAGAGATCATGAACAAAACAAAAGTCACTGTGTGGACACACAGAAGATTAGACTGGTGAACCATATAGAGTTATACTGAAATACAGTAGAACTCCTCTATAGTGAATGTAGTGACCTGAGTCAGGAAGTAGCATCTATACTTAACAAATTTTATTTAATAATAATTATTATTTAACCTGTTAATGAACAAATTTCACACTAAACAAACCATTTCTTTCCCCCGAGAAAGTTTCCAAGTCCATACACTGTAAATAGCAATAGGAATAACTGTCACCGAACAAAGCAAGTCAAACTGGTTCACGCCAGGTCCTTTAACGAAACTGTTGAGTTGGTCGGTAATAAGGAGAGAGCCCCCATATGCTAAGGCAACCCATAAACTCCAGGTGTCTGTCTAGAATGGTTCAGGTGAAGGTGTTTCTCTGATCAAACCACCAGAGGTAAATACATGCAAACGCAACAGGCTGAAACTTTGCCGATCATTTCCATGCTAAATTCACAGGCCCCTGGGTTCGAGAGATACTTTGCATGGGGAGGGGGGGTAATTTAGAGGGACATGGTGGAGGTACTGATCAATGAAGTAACTGATAAAGTAAACAGTAGAACTCCTCTATAGTGAACGTAGAGTCCTGAGTAAGGAAGTAGCCTGTATAGTAAACAAATTTTATTAAGTCTGACATGAATGGTCATTAGTTTTAGAAAACTGACTACCATTTTATGACAAACTAAAGAAAATATGTTCACTATAGAGGCTACTTTCTTACTCAGGACTCTACGCTCACTATACAGGACTTCATTATAGAGGAGTTATACTGTATAGCAAAAATTATAATATAAGTATGGCATAAAATCGAAAATACGTTGAAGTTAAAACTCAACAATAATCCTAAATAATGGCTAGTAAATAGCAATTTAGTTATTGTGAGATGGTCATATAGAATTGAGAGTTATATTAAATAGAATGGTAGGGTTATTACTTATTAAGAAATAAATCATCTTGCAAGATAAACAGGAAAAATTTGATTTAATAGCAGGTTTGTTAGTTTTAGGAAGCAAAAGTGCATATAACGATAAGCATATCGTCGTAAACTTTAGGGTATAGAGTTAAGTTGGCTATTAAGAGTAGAAATAATTCAACTGATCATATTTACTTTGAATTAATATACTTATGATTAAAACATTGCTGAAATGACTTAATCGGTAGCTGCTTTATTTATAATCATCAGATTGTCTGTTATTGTCCATTACGCTAAATATTGATGGTATTTTATCGTGAAATATCATAATTTGAGACAGCGTAAGGATTTTATGTATTGAATGTCCGACGATCATAATAAATTACTATTGAAATTTCCGTCTAATCATTTAAATAATGTTTTTATCATCGATTTAGACTTTCGAGCCTGGGTAGTGTATAATAATTACACTAGATTTAAATTAGCAACTTACAAGGAGTTCATAATACCTATCCGACTAATTGGACTATTTCACACGGTGCGTTTTTTCTGCAAACATGTAGCATGAAAACACGCCCAATCTAAGCGAACCTACAAAGCACATGCATTTTATTCAGTCGTAGCGTTTTTCCATGCACAATTTTCTTTGCTGCAGCATGAAAAAAACGCCCGTGTGAAAGAGGCCTAATCCAAGAAGATTTCTACATGTTGAAGGCTTTCCCCGCGTCTCAAACCATGCCTCCCTGCGTCACAGCGATTGATGATACGCGGTCAAAGCGCGTTAAATTGGACAAGAGATGGAGGACTACTTCAGTGACTCTCGCTCATAATTCGACTTGGATCGAAAACCAATATGAAGACGCGTGGCAGTAACATATGCGCATCAGGAGTGCAAGCTGTTCTTGCGCTAGATTCTAATTGAGGAAAGGGAAGTAGAGAGAGAGAGGGAACATGAGATAGGGACAACATAGGATGAGGAAAACGGTTGACATGAGAGAATATGCAGTAATCCTAATTTACAACCAAATTGTCACCAATATTTCCTAAGAAGCATGTACTTCTACAACTGAACACACAGCGAAAACCAAAAAGTGATCTATAACAGTTCAATATCACTTACAATCAAAATATTTTGCAGTTAGATCACTAAGTTTGTGACAATACGCTTTTTAAGAATATCAGAAAATGATATGGTATCGAATACTATATACCGCTGGTTTAGAACCATTCAATACTCTTTAATTCTCTCAGTCTATAATATTTTCGGAACCTGTGATTTTAAAAGCATACTGTCACAACCCTATTTATTACTTAAAGTCAATTTTATTATCTCTCAATATTGAAATTTAAAATAAATAAACGAATGTACCTACTAGATGAAAAAAAATAACTATCTTACAATATAGAGTCTGAACATTTTTATCGATGATCGTCAGTATTCGATAGGTGATTATAATCGATGATAAAAAGATCATATAGGGTAAGTTCTTAATTATCGGTCAGTTCCCCATTTTCGGACAAGTAAAGAAATATGATATAATAGTTATTTCATTTATAATTATCACTATGATACCTGCAGGTATCATGGATACCAATAAAACTGAAATAATTATTATTATATCATATTTCCTTAATGTCCGAAAATGGGGAACTGACCGATAATTAAGAACTTACCCTATCTACGACAATAATTCATTATACGAAAACACAATCGTAATTTATAGTTAATTTAAAACACTTTCAGTCTATCGTCATGATAAACTGGACGACTGAGTAAGTCCTATCTGTCTTAGAACAGTCGCAGCTGCTAGATAGGACAATGTGCCCGCTATCAGGACTTTGGGACAAGCACTGTGCCCTATCCTACATTGTAATAGGATAAAAGATGACATTATCATCCTATACAAACCTATTGATCTAAACAAAGATTAGGATCACTATTTCGAGTCGAAATTCTATGCCTGTTGAGATTTCGATTTAGTACTATTAGGGAAATAGAATCTATGATAAACTTAAAAGTTAAAGTAAAACTCAAGAGTTTGAAGTTCTGAGTTACGAAGCACTCTAGTAATGAAGGACCTGAGTTATGAAATGCACTTGAGTTATGAAGTAGTTTTCTATGTTTAAATTATGGAAAATGATGTACGTCAAGACTTTCGTCATAGTTATCCCTCAATTACCAGTTTTCTACGATTTTAATCATAGAAAACTATCTAGTGCACCTGAGAGATGAAGTGGCTTTGAGTTATGAAGGAACCAATACCGTAGTACTTCCCTGTACCATCATACAACATGTCAGATGGTTATTTGGCCGATAGTACCACTCTACAAGAGGATATGGAATAATAGGCATAATAGCTCGTTAGAAGAATAAGGGCAAGAGCAAGCTTATTAACCACCATTATTGTCATAGAAATGGGATGTTGAAGTGGAGTGGTTATACATTGGTTATCATATAGAGATAGGTTGTAATGGTTATACATTGGTTATCATATAGAGATAGGTTGTAATGGTTATACATTGGTTATCATATAGAGATAGGTTGTAATGGTTATACATTGGTTATCATATAGAGATAGGTTGTAATGGTTATACATTGGTTATCATATAGAGATAGGTTATAGTGGTTATCAACTTATCATACAGAGAAATTACATGCGGTCATAATGGTTATACAGAAAAAGCAGTCAGAAAGGAAAGTGGCTATCCTCTAAAACTACGAGTACCTAGCGTTAAAAAATGATATAAACATGTTAAAATTATCCAAATTACAAATGTTCAGGGCATCCTCTTCTTTACCATTTATTTAGCATCAATAAAAAAGGGTAGAATAACAATAATTAATATTTTATGTATTATTGGTTAAATTTTAGAATGGTGCGAAATTTCTCAATATACAAATTCTATCATATTACGTTTTTTCTCTTTTAAAACCATGTTAATATAAATTTTTATTCACGAGAATTTCGCACTAAAATATAAATACCGGTAAAGACAAAAAGAATTTATTTGTTGCTACATTAAATAGTATGCAGTAAAAAGAATTCTCTTTAATACTAAATGAGCGAGGCTAGCTAACGAATAGATTTATACATCAGTCAATAAAACTCCAAATACATCCTAATGATTTCTATCCTTTTAGCATTCTAGTGACCGTACTCAGGCATTTAAACAGGGCATACAAACTGGTTTGCCGAGCGACAAAGGGTTAAATGCTGATAAAGGTATTTGCATATCACAAAGATATATGAATAATAAAATAGAACTATTTAGAGCTTTATATATCAATGAAATTATTTATGCTAATGTAAAACAGAATCAATTAAAGGTAAAGCGGCTGATTTTGGTAGAAAGTATTGATGTTGGTACAATTTGAAAAATTAGTTACCGAAATAATTGTCATTAATTTAATGTAATGAAATACATATATTTGTAAAGACACGTTGCAGTATTCGGACAGTGGGTGTTAACATTGAACCAATAATATTTTCCAGATATATCTGATGGAAGAACATCCACTTCCCGAGTACTGCGAGAGTCTATCTTATCAATAGAGATCATAATGAACATTCTTAACAGTCTTAAAAAGCCTCCGAATTTTAAAACAGAACGTTAAATATCATCTAAGATCTTCAAGATCCCAACCCAGCGATCAAAGGAACTTTTCAAATTCGAGATCATCGCCATTTGCATTTTTATGGGCAAGACGATGGGTAAAGGAGTCGGTAAGGAGAAGATATTTCAAAATAACCTGATTGAGAAAAGATAGACAAGCAGTTTCTAATAAAACATTAACTTGATTTAGTAGGGGTTTGACGTACTGCTTCGAAATCAAAGCCCATATCGCTGACGTCAAAAGGAGATTAAGTACAAGGGACTGGAAGAAGCGGACAGAAAAGAAAGTGGCTCCATGACAAATGCTCATGGATGCAAAAAAGTTACTCTTGTGAATGCAGTCACTAGAAAAGGGACACAAGCAAATGAATCATCAAGAAACTATAAAACTGTCCTGATGAAACAATATCCTATTGTAAGCTATATGTTAGATAGTAATTTAAACTGTGAAATTTAAATATAGAAACTATTGTCAAATATACAATTTATCTAACATATATTGATTCAAAATCCGATTGAAATTTTTAGATTAAAACTAATGTTGAGACCATTTAATTATACAATTAATTCTAGTGTAACAATCTATTTAGTGTTGGTTTAACGTCTGCTAAGAACCAAAGGCCAACTGGAAATATGGAAAAAATGCCACTGTCCATCCGCGACACTAGTTCACATTAGTCCAACGCTGTGGATGAGTCCTGTACATTAGTCTCTAGTCAATGCAGTTCATTGCGATGTTGGAGTCTCTTTCTCGCAGATTTCCAATGATTTAAAACACCATTTGCAGGGCCGTAATTGATCGTAAATTCACAGGAGAATCGATATCGCCGTGCATTTCGTAAACGCTTTCAGAATTGAAAAAAAAGCTATGAAACCATTAGATTACTAGAACGGGCAATCGCAGAGCGCATACCTTCACCGCCGTTGCATTTTTTATTCATTTTGACTTTTTCGTGACCTTGACCTTTGACCCGATCGCTCCAAAAATTCTAATTAAATGGTTTCTGTATATTGATCAATCATCCCACTAAATTTCATGCAATTTGGTTGAATAATTTTCTGAGTTATAAACAAACAAATGCCGACCAAACCATAACCTTCTCCCAATTTTGGCACGGAAAGAACTACTAAAACAATACGCCATTAGTTTTCAGCGGTGTCGAGAGTAAGTAAGAGCTTTCTTCTAGGACTTCCATCAGAAATGAACTGGCGGAGGAAGTTACATGGGGTTCTTTGTCAAATCCAAAACTTGCACAAAAGTTCTAAATGAATGCATAAATTTGAGAGTGCTCCTTAGCAACTTTGGCTGCCATTGGCTTTAATCGAAAGGAGGCCAAGTTGGTTTGGTGTTACAATGGAGAGACACCAGACAAAAGACTCGCCCTCCAAATTGGATAGGGAACTTAGATGAGGTGACGGAGGTTATTATTGAAATGTTAAAAGCCCCTACAGGCAAGAAAGTACGTAGCCACCTACAGGCAAGAAAGTACGTAGCCACCTACAGCCGATAAAGTACGTAGCCACCTACAGCGATAAAGTAGGTAGCCACCTGCTGCTAAGAGTAGGAATATTCTACCTACCTACAGTCAAGAAAGTAGGTAGCTTTTACCTAACTACAGTTTCAGTAAAATAACTTACTGTAGGATATCTTACCCCTATGAATATCTACGATGTTTTTGATACTCCACCAACACTCAACAAACGTTCTTAATTTACAATCAATTAAATCACTTCATTCAAGTTATGGCACAGAAATTAATTATCATTTAAACACCTATTTACGGCACAGTACACCAAGATGACTGGCGAGAAGTTGTAGTCTTTATGTCAGATATATGAAATGTTTCTTCAAATTTAGAGATGAAATAAGTTATGAAAGCAATGTTCTTCTCACAGCTCCTCCCCACCACCGATTAAAACTGATGAAGCATCTTCAGCCCAAATGGTGTAATTACAACACTTTAGAGCTCCTCACTGGTTTCCAATTATAAACACAATGGCTTTCTTGAATGCAATCACTTACCAATGAGAAATTAGCATAAAACTCCTAAGTCAAACAGAGATACAGATTCTTTGGAATGCTGTAAATGGATTAACAGATTCCTGGTACTTGAGTATTCTATAGCTTACTGTTTTAGCAGCCTTAGTAACTTTTTCAGTAGCTTTTTACTTACTGTTTTAGCAGTTTAACTCTTTAATTAATTTGACTGTGAAAAAAACGAGAATTTTTGTGATATTCATTTCATAAATAGCTAAAGAAAGCATAATAAACAATAACAAATAAATCACAATTGTTTTTAACTAATGTAAGAGTACACGGTCGTTTGAGGAAAATATCTAAAAAAAAAGCGAAAAATACATCATTCAAAAGGCAACATATATGTCACCTTTAGGCATGAAGGGTTAAAATACCGTTGTAGCTGTTACCGTTGTAACTGTTTTTTAACATTCTGAAGATAGGAAAAGTAACAGCTACCATTTCTCTTGAAATTAACGGCCGAACACCTCACGAATTCAATTGGCAACCCCCTCTGAAACTGTTACCGCTCAGATGATAATTAGGCATAAAAAGCGCCTTAATAGCCGGAAATTAGCTGCCTGGGATCTGCTCTATTGGGCTACTTACGGGCGGAGAGGGGGGTTATACGTCATTTACCGGGGGGAGGAGGAGGGGGGTGTTGATTAACGGAATGGTAGCTTCCTCTTGTAATTATTAGCCAGCAAATAGAGGTAGTACAGCATATTGATTTGGAGACACGTGGTGAAATACGTGATTGAACATTGAAGGGGGGGGGGGGAGGAGGGAGGTTCGATTATTAAATAAAAATGGGAGGGGAGGGAGGAGGGAGTAAGCAGTGATATGTATTTTTATATGCAATCAAAGCACTGAAGAAATTAGAATATTCACTCAATTAGGTAGGATATAACCGTAAAATAATGAAATTGATCTATTTAAAGTTGTTCTATCGAAGATTGGTTTATAAGCTTTAGTAATTTTAATTTCAAATATAAGCTATACTAATATTATTCAACTCTTGGAATTAATTACTAATCTTTTTGTCTTGGAATATAATATGAACAAATAAACGAGAATTAAATGTATTATACGACGCAGAAAAAACTTTTCCACCAAACTAATTTTACATTTCAATGCGGCGATTCTCACAATTTCAACAAAAAACCTCACTGTTGAACTATAATTACAATGTGCATATATCAATACACTTTTCACTAAATCTTAAATAATATCTTTTTCAAGGGTGTTTAATTTCGATAATTATCTTCATGTGTTGTTCCACTAAAAATCCAAATTTCTCAATGACCGGTACATACCAATTTAAGACAATGTATCTTTCTATATCCATAAGCTTGTTTTTCAATATGTAAGTCTAGTTACTTAATGTGCTGTTAGTACTATATGCAATAGGACTGACCCTGTACCCTCAATGGAGGCTTGCATTTCTGATTAGAACCACCTTAGCTTTCTCTAGGGTAAAGCTCCAATTTCAATAAGATCTCACGCCTCTAGATATTCCCGTCGCCTCCATTTCCGTCTCCATCTCCTGCCTCCTCTTCATGTTCCTCCCTTTGACTCATTAGCCCTTACACATTGGCCAAAAGAACAAGAACAACAAGAACATTCATTGTTATGTCAAACATTGTTATGACAGCATCAAACACAAAAGGACAAAAAGACTAACCATCACATACTTATTAGATATAATCATGCGAAGATATTGCGACGTTATGGTGGGGCCATAGAAGATCAATAAACAAAATCTTCTATGGCCCCACCATTATTTTCTAATACAGTTTTATCTTTTGATTATACGAGTGTCGAGTAATATACAATTGAAATAACTGTCCATTAATGTACTAAATTAAAATCAACCTCAACGCCATTCAATGAACCATCGTAAAAAGCCAAAGCCAACCAAGTGAACGCACCAACGCTAATTAAACGTACGCAAAAGACGTAATGATTGCGAAATTAAACTTCAGAATGGAGTAACCGGTAATTAACGGGCGATGAAAAATGGTAATTAAAATACCAATAACCTAGCGAAGGGAATAAGAATTGGGAAGGGGGAGAGGACATCAATGATGGAACCAACCTAAAGAGATAAAAATGATAATGATAACGGGGGAGAAAGTTGATGTACTTCATAACTGATAGTCACTCGGCAGATATTGACTGCCATGGAGTGGACAATTTGTTTGCTGTTCAGCAGACAATCTCTGCCATTCAGCAGACAATCTCTGCCATTCAGCAGACAATCTCTGCCATTCAGCAGACAATCTCTGCCATTCAGCAGACAGACATTCACTGCCGTCCAGCAGACAGACATTCACTGCCGTCCAGCAGACAGACATTCAGTGCCGTCCAGCAGACAGACATTCAGTGCCGTCCAGCAGACAGACATTCAGTGCCGTCCAGCAGACAGACATTCACTGCCATCCAGCAGACAGACATTCACTGCCGTTCAGCAGACATTCACTGCCGTTCAGCAGACAGACATTCACTGCCGTCCAGCAGACAGACATTCACTGCCGTCCAGCAGACAGACATTCACTGCCATCCAGCAGACAGACATTCACTGCCATCCAGCAGACAGACATTCACTGCCATCCAGCAGACATACATTCACTGCCATCCAGCAGACATACATTCACTGCCGTCCAGTAGACAGACATTCACTGCCGTCCAGTAGACAGACATTCACTGCTGTCCAGCAGACAGACATTCACTGCCGTCCAGCAGACAGACATTCACTGCCGTCCAGCAGACAGACATTCACTGCCGTCCAGCAGACAGACATTCACTGCCGTCCAGCAGACAGACATTCACTGCCGTCCAGCAGACAGACATTCACTGCCGTCCAGCAGACAGACATTCACTGCCGTCCAGCAGACAGACATTCACTGCCGTCCAGCAGACAGACATTCACTGCCGTTCAGCAGACAGACATTCACTGCCGTCCAGCAGACAGACATTCACTGCCGTCCAGCAGACAGACATTCACTGCCGTCCAGCAGACAGACATTCACTGCCGTCCAGCAGACAGACATTCACTGCCGTCCAGCAGACAGACATTCACTGCCGTCCAGCAGACAGACATTCACTGCCGTCCAGCAGACAGACATTCACTGCCGTCCAGCAGACAGACATTCACTGCCGTCCAGCAGACAGACATTCACTGCCGTCCAGCAGACAGACATTCACTGCCGTTCAGCAGACAGACATTCACTGCCGTCCAGCAGACAGACATTCACTGCCGTCCAGCAGACAGACATTCACTGCCGTCCAGCAGACAGACATTCACTGCCGTCCAGCAGACAGACATTCACTGCTAAGACAGCAGCAGTTATCTAACCAGATCCTTTACTAAGCCTGTCACGGCAATATTTTCTACGGTGGTACACTGAGAAGGCATGAAAATTCAATAAGGTCCAAAAGAGCCTCAGAGGCGTTCCCTAAATTGCCATTTTTGGCAATCTTACTCCACTAATGGTAGGTAGGACCAGAACAATAGTTTGTGAGCATTCTTGCCGTGGAATGGCTATCAGAAACCAGGGGGATACGGCGGATGAATTGAACAACAAATATGGTAAGGACTGAGGAATATATCTAGCATAACTGACTGGTAGATAGATCCTTTACTCACTGGTAATTGTAGTTTGAGTAAGTGTAATTAATGGAGAGTAAAAGGTCTGAGTGGTAGATAGATCCTTTTTTCCCGTTCAGCCAAAGAAAGTTAGTCAATATATTCGATATTATTCATTATAATAAAGGAAATGTATCGGATTAGCTTAAGTTACGGCTTTTACGAATTATTCCTTTCATGGCAAGTTACGTTATTTCGACCGTTACGCAATTTCGTACATTTGATAATTATTACACACATCAAAGTGTGTTTAACTATTAAAGTATTAAAGTAAACACCCACTGTGACACGTTCTACCAAACTCGCAGTATATTTAAATTCAAAGTGTAATAAATGGTCTAATGATCGGAATAAGGTAAGTTATCCCGGAGAATTACCCATTTGGTGAAGCTGGTTCACTGCCTTTATTTTCGTTAGATTTTAATCATGGAGCACAGCGCGTTCATTACGCTCACTCGTTCTAATGAGTTCCATTCAGAGCATAGTTCTAGCACTCATCTTTGGAAGGGAATAATAATTTGCAAAGAAAATGATCTCACGAATGGTAATGAGCGCAATTCAATTACCAGAGGAAGCGCTTAAAATTCACCAAGGCACTCGAAGGAGAGAGACCAGTAAAAGTAGCTGCTAATACACATCTCCCCGCAATAATTCATACAGTCTTAAGTCTCTGATTGAAATGTAAATGCAGGGACTCGCATGTACTGCCACTAACAAAACAAACAACTTTGTCAACAACAATTCACAGATAAGAATTTAGTTTATGGAGAGGATTGGTTAAGTTCTTCCACAGGAGAGTTTGTGTAACATTTCGACATTAAAATTTGGCGTATTTTTCAGAAGTTGCTTTGAGATCAAAGAAGCTTCCCAAGGAATACATTAAGAAACCATCCGAGCAATAATATGCTGTGGAACATTAAGACAGGGGGAGGGTTATTAATAATTAGAGTGAGCATCAGAGACTTGCAAGTGAAGAGTTGGAATGACTTCAAAGAAAGAAGGGGGACGTAAATTGGAACACATTCGAATACACTTTACAAGAGTAATACCCTTAAAACTAAGCACTGGATAATTGGAATAGAGGGTAGCAGTTACTTCAGAGTTATTCAATATATAATAAATATTTACATGAAAGAAATATGTTATATAATAACAAGTCAACACTTAAAATTACTACTGATAGTACATCATCACTGTGACTCTTTTCTCTGATAGTACACCATCACAGTGACTTTTCTCTGATAGTACATCATCACAGTGACTCTTTTCTCTGATAGTACATCATCACAGTGACTCTTTTCTCTGATAGTACATCATCACAGTGACTCTTTTCTCTGATAGTACATCATCACAGTGACTTTTCTCTGATAGTACATCATCACAGTGACTCTTTTCTCTGATAGTACATCATCACAGTGACTCTTTTCTCCCATAGTACATCTTCACAGTGACTCTTTTCTCCCATCGTACATCATCACAGTGACTCTTTTCTCCCATAGTACATCATCACAGTGACTCTTTTCTCCCATAGTACATCATCTCAGTGACTCTTTTCTCCCATAGTACATCATCACAGTGACTCTTTTCTCTGATAGTACATCATCACAGTGACTCTTCTCTCTGATAGTACATCATCACAGTGCCTCTTTTCTCTGATAGTACATCATCACAGTGACTCTTTTCTCTGATAGTACATCATCACAGTGCCTCTTTTCTCTGATAGTGCATCATCACAGTGACTCTTTTCTCTGATAGTACATCATCACAGTGACTCTTCTCTCTGATAGTACATCATCACAGTGCCTCTTTTCTCTGATAGCACATCATCACAGTGCCTCTTTTCTCTGATAGTACATCATCACAGTGACTCTTTTCTCTGATAGTACATCATCACAGTGACTCTTTTCTATGATAGTACATCATCACAGTGACTCTTTTCTCTGATAGTGCATCATCACAGTGACTCTTTTCTCTGATAGTGCATCATCACAGTGACTCTTTTCTCTGATAGTGCATCATCACAGTGACTCTTTTCTCTGATAGTACATCATCACAGTGACTCTTTTCTCTGATAGTACATCATCACAGTGACTCTTTTCTCTGATAGTACATCATCACAGTGACTCCTTCTTCAGATATTACAATCCGAACATAACATAACCTTCCACAATTTTTCAAAGGCCAAACTCACCGCGTCATTTCTGATGCAATGATATCTGGTAGTAATTTCAGTAAATTGCAGAGCAGTCACAAGATTTCATTTCGTGTCAATAACCATTAAACATTTATTGCTTCCTCTCAGTGCTACAAAATAAACAACTTACGGTTCGGGGTGCACCACACACCTACTTCTGCACCACACACCTACTTCTGCACCACACACCTACTTCTGCACCACACACCTACTTCTGCAACACACACCTACTTCTGCACCACACACCTACTTCTGCACCACACACCCACTTCTGCACCACACACCCACTTCTGCACCACACACCCACTTCTGCACCACACACCTACTTCTGCACCACACACCTACTTCTGCAACACACACCTACTTCTGCACCACACACCTACTTCTGCACCACACACCCACTTCTGCACCACACACCCACTTCTGCACCACACACCCACTTCTGCACCACACACCCACTTCTGCACCACACACCCACTTCTGCACCACACACCCACTTCTGCACCACACACCCACTTCTGCACCACACACCCACTTCTGCACCACACACCCACTTCTGCACCACACACCCACTTCTGCACCACACACCCACTTCTGCACCACACACCCACTTCTGCACCACACACCCACTTCTGCACCACACACCCACTTCTGCACCACACACCCACTTCTGCACCACACACCCACTTCTGCACCACACACCCACTTCTGCACCACACACCCACTTCTGCACCACACACCCACTTCTGCACCACACACCCACTTCTGCACCACACACCCACTTCTGCACCACACACCCACTTCTGCACCACACACCCACTTCTGCACCACACACCCACTTCTGCACCACACACCCACTTCTGCACCACACACCCACTTCTGCACCACACACCCACTTCTGCACCACACACCTACTTCTGCACCACACACCTACTTCTGCACCACACACCTACTTCTGCACCACACACCTACTTCTGCACCACACACCTACTTCTGCACCACACACCCACTTCTGCATCACACACCCACTTCTGCACCACACACCTACTTCTGCACCACACACCTACTTCTGCACCACACACCCACTTCTGCACCACACACCCACTTCTGCACCACACACCTACTTCTGCACCACACACCCACTTCTGCACCACACACCCACTTCTGCACCACACACCTACTTCTGCACCACACACCTACTTCTGCACCACACACCTACTTCTGCACCACACACCCACTTCTGCACCACACACCTACTTCTGCACCACACACCTACTTCTGCACCACACACCCACTTCTGCACCACACACCCACTTCTGCACCACACACCTACTTCTGCACCACACACCTACTTCTGCACCACACACCCACTTCTGCACCACACACCCACTTCTGCACCACACACCTACTTCTGCACCACACACCTACTTCTCTCATCTACACTTGATAGACTGTGTATTGAAAACACATAATGTTGAACTAGAACGGGTACTCGTAGAACGCATACCTTCGCAGCCACTGATAAATGACCTTGACAATATAATATTCCTTCAGTTGTAAATGACCTTGACCTTTAAGCCGATCGCTCCTGAACATTGACCAATCATTTCAACAAATACTGTTTGAGTTACGCGAATAAGAATATTACAAATAAATATATAAATAAATGAATAAATGCTGATCGAAACATAACTTTCCCTAGTACCTTCGTTTTACCTTTATAACAGCTAATTTTTTATCTGAACTACGACGTTAGGTATGAATTAGGGAGAATTTAGAAATAATATATCACTCTTTAATTTCAATAAACTTCATAATTAAATTCGCAAATTTTCTGTTACATATACAACATTTTGTTCAGAATTTACGAATCTGTTATTTTTTACTAACTTTTTATTAAAGAAAAGTTGATTGAAACTCAATGCTTTATGTTATGATTGATTCGAACAGATGAACAAATATTTAAAAAACGTCCATTGATGGAAGTAACATTTTCGAGATTAGCCAGTATTGAAATTAATGCAAATTAACATTTTTCGAAGTATCCCGTTTTTGAAGTTAACGATTTCAAACTATATGATGAAAATCAATAAAATGCACACATCATTCTAAGGAATGATGATATCACAACACACGTACGTTAAGTAGGATAAAATAAAAGGAGAAAGAGGGAATTAGAGGAAGCCAAAAAGTAATCAATCATTTGAGTCATAAAAGTTCACCACTTCCGTGATAGGAGATGTTATAAGTGATAATGATAAAAGTGATAATGATAAATTGATATCAGTCGTATCATCATCACAAACAGAACTTAGGCATCTGTTGAAATTAGCAGCAATATCAGAAGGAAGTCAATTGTAGAATCCATCAACTTTTATAATAAAAAAAAAAGGTACAAAGAATAAGAATACAAAAAATAAGAATACACAGAATAAGAATACAAAAAAATAAGAATAATAAGAATACACAGAATATTAAGAATACAAAAAATAAAAATACAGAGAATAAGAATAATAAGAATACAAAAAATAGGAATACACAGAATAAGAAAGCAAAAAATAAGAATACGCAGAATAAGAATACAAAAAAATAAGAATAATAAGAATACACAGAATATTAAGAATACAAAAAATAGGAATACACAGAATAAGAAAGCAAAAAATAAGAATACGCAGAATAAGAATACAAAAAAATAAGAATAATAAGAATACACAGAATATTAAGAATACAAAAAATAAGAATACAGAGAATAAGAATACAAAGAATACTCTTCTCACCTTGTTTTAGTATTTGCAGCTTATCATCTTTTCTAATGTGGTCAGAGTCTCTAGCGAGGTGAGAGCTGCAGCCGGAGTCGGAAACTAGGAGTGTGAGGGTGAGAGCGTTCACGATACAAATTATGCGCCACATTGTTGCCGTGTGGACACAGACCTATAAGTCTATCTATTGGGTTACTACAAGTTAGTTGAGCAGGTAGGAAGGGTCTAAGTTTCTTGTTCGTTTCTAGCACTCATTTTAGTGTGACAACATCTGCAATCTGCAAAAGAAAAAAAGAGGTTAATTAATTATCTGCTTTGAATAATTAACATTGATGAAAAATACAATATAAATCCTTTTTTAAAATCATATGCTATAGTCATTGAAAATAAAATATTGTAATTTATAACAGCTATTGGCTTGATAGATAGGTAAAGTTCTGAGTTATTGAACGGATCCACATTTCCGATTATATGAGCAAAAAAAAATAACTTTCATTTCAATTCGTATCCATGGTAGGAATATGCATCATGGATGTGAAGTTGTAAACTGTATAGTGTATATATTTATTAAATGGTCGAAAATGAGTAGCCGTTCATAAACGTAGAACTTTACCTAGGTTCAATAAACTTGAGTATATTAATATTTTTTAATAGTAAATGAATTAAATTATCGGGATATAGCTACATCATGAAAATAAAGATCCACAGTTGATCAGCATATAAACAACTACAACGGGCACTCGTAGAGCGCATACCTTCGCCACCGCAACATATTTTAGTTCTTTTTCCTGACCTTGACCTTTGACCCCGATCGCTCCCAAAATCTTATCAGATGGTCCCTGAATATTGACCAATCGTCCCGCCAAATTTCAGGCAATTTGGTTGAATACTTTTTGAGTTATGCGAATAACAAAATTACAAATAAATAATGCCGGTTAAAACATTACCTTCCACAAAATTTGCGATGGAAATTATAGATTTTTTGTTTGTAAATTTCTAGATTATCGAACCAATCTTTCAATGTAATATTTAAAACTGTTAAATACACGAAATGAAATTAGTTAACTAACTAGATAAATAAATGAGAATTCAATTGAAAATAGCTAACGAAAATGAATTCTTCAGAAACTTGAGAACAATAATAATAGCTACAAAAATGACAACATTTGTTACATGATGAAATTCAATTTATTTTTAATAATTAGTTCGTTCAAATTTTAATTAGCACTACGGAGTCCTTCAAGTAATTCTCAGTGTATAATTACTATAGATAAGGTTCACGGTAATAGGGTATTTACCCCTATCACACTATATAGGATAGTTACTTGCTAGCATTGGCATCACTCTTGTAAAACGATTAAATAGACTAAATTATGTGTTTAAATATATAGGTGGATTTATCAATGTAAATATTTATATTTATGTTACGTATTCCCGTACAGCTACGTATTCCCGTACAGCTACGTATTCCCGTACAGCTACGTATTCCCGTACAGCTACGTATTCCCGTACAGCTACGTATTCCCGTACAGTTACGTATTCCCGTACAGCTACGAACTCCCGTACAACTACGAATTCCCGCCGTACAGTTACGTAATTCCGCCGTACAGTCACGTATTCCCGCCGTAGTCACGTATTCCCGCCGTACAGTTACGTAATTCCGCCGTACAGTTACGTATTCCCGCCGTAGTCACGTATTCCCGCCGTACAGTCACGTATTCCCGCCGTACAGTTACGTAATTCCGCCGTACAGTTACGTATTCCCGCCGTAGTCACGTATTCCCGCCGTACAGTCACGTATTCCCGCCGTACAGTCACGTATTCCCGCCGTACAGTCACGTATTCCTGCCGTACAGTCACGTATTCCCGCCGTACAGTCACGTATTCCCGCCGTACAGTCACGTATTCCCGCCGTACAGTCACGTATTCCCGCCGTACAGTCACGTATTCCCGCCGTACAGTCACGTATTCCCGCCGTACAGTCACGTATTCCCGCCGTACAGTCACGTATTCCCGCCGTACAGTCACGTATTCCCGCCGTACAGTCACGTATTCCCGCCGTACAGTCACGTATTCCCGCCGTACAGTCAAGTATTCCCGCCGTACAGTTAGCTACCTATATTCTTTTAAATTAAATACAATAAAAAAAAATCTGAAATTTAAAAATCAGTATATTTATAGGTATAAGTAACAAATGTACGAAACATAAACGCTAAAAAGTATAATAAAAATTAAATTTGGATTGTTACTTTCACAGTAGGTATATTCGTTTTATATAAAATACATATAAACACTATTAATATATTTTTTAATTAATAACCGATATAAAACTTTTATAATTTGAAATTACCCAACCGTTAAATTGTACGGAAAAACAACCAGCGGGTAATTGGTAAATTAAAAATACATTAAGGTTTTTTTTAGCTGTTTTCAGGGATTAATAAAAAGATATTAAAGACTTAATTAAATGAGGATACACCTTCATAAAATAATAGGGAAAGTTTCGAGTTATCGAACGGATCCACATTTTCGATCATAAGAAGTATATATAATATTGTTTTATTACAATAACGAGATATAATGTTAAACTAAATTGTTTGTCATATAATATCGAAAATGAGGAACAGTCCTAGGGTCACGCAGGTAAATTGCGGCCCTTTAATTTTTAATTGCGGCCCTGTCAAGAGAGTCTAAAACATTCTGAACCGAAATTACATTGAAATTTGAAATGTTGTATACCTACCGAAAGAAGCGCAGTGCATGCTATAATTTAATTTAAGTTTTAACGTGTGTTTTGAAGCTATGATGTGTCAATTGTTAGAGGCCACAGTTACTTAGTGTGCCGCAATTTACCTGCTTGACCCTATAACTCGGAACTAACCGTACTCAATGAGTTTCGGTATTTGTGTTTTTTTAGGTCCTCCTGCGATTTTCGATATTTAGACTCTAGTAGTCTCTACATAGGTAAAAGAAGCCATTTGAAGACTTTTTTCACGAATACAATTTGTTGTGGAAACTCTTCGTTTTCGAGATATAGCGTAATTAAATTTCCGGTAGGAATAACATTAGACTTTTAGATAACACTCGGCATTTCCGCATTTTATATTTTTTTTAACATAAAACCGCTATTGTATTTCGCTGTATCCGCTAGTTTGTAGTACTGTAACTAACTCACTGCAGGATTGCTTAATGACATGGCAGATGGGCTTCGTAGGGCGGCATGCCTCTCGATATACGTACTTGTGATGTTGTATCTGAAATAAACTGCAAATGTACATTTGCAGACCCCCAAACTTAACCTAACCTATCCATATCGGAAACCTAATTGCAGTAGCTAGGGTCAAGCAGGTAAATTGCGGCCCACTAACTAATTGCGGCCTCTAACATTAGAAACATCATAGCTTCAAAACACTTGTTAAAAACATAAAGTAATAAATTATAGCATGTACTGCGCTTATTTTGATAGCTATGCAACATTTTAATGTAATTTCGGTTCAGAATGTTTTAGTGACTCTCTTTAAAGGCCGCAATTGAAAATTAAAGGGCCGCAATTAACCTGCGTTAACCTATATCTCGAAAACCATGAGCTTCAACAAGAAATAGTATTCTTGAAAACCTTATAAAATGGCTCCTTTTTTCTACCTATATAAAATGTCAAACTATCGAAAGTGAGAGGCGGGCCTAACGCACAAATTTACCTGAATTTATTTTAAAAGTCCTATTTCAGTAGGTACAATTTTCATGTAGGCTAGTCACAGATCTCAAACTTTACATGTAGTCACAGATCTCAAACTTTGCATGTAGTCACAGATCTCAAACTTTGCATGTAGTCACAGATCTCAAACTTTACATGTAGTCACAGATCTCAAACTTTACATGTAGTCACAGATCTCAAACTTTGCATGTAGTCACAGATCTCAAACTTTGCATGTAGTCACAGATCTCAAACTTTGCATGTAGTCACAGATCTCAAACTTTGCATGTAGTCACAGATCTCAAACTTTACATGTAGTCACAGATCTCAAACTTTACATGTAGTCACAGATCTCAAACTTTACATGTAGTCACAGATCTCAAACTTTGCATGTAGTCACAGATCTCAAACTTTGCATGTAGTCACAGATCTCAAACTTTGCATGTAGTCACAGATCTCAAACTTTGCATGTAGTCACAGATCTCAAACTTTACATGTAGTCACAGATCTCAAACTTTGCATGTAGTCACAGATCTCAAACTTTGCATGTAGTCACAGATCTCAAACTTTACATGTAGTCACAGATCTCAAACTTTGCATGTAGTCACAGATCTCAAACTTTGCATGTAGTCACAGATCTCAAACTTTGCATGTAGTCACAGATCTCAAACTTTGCATGTAGTCACAGATCTCAAACTTTGCATGTAGTCACAGATCTCAAACTTTGCATGTAGTCACAGATCTCAAACTTTGCATGTAGTCACAGATCTCAAACTTTGCATGTAGTCACAGATCTCAAACTTTGCATGTAGTCACAGATCTCAAACTTTGCATGTAGTCACAGATCTCAAACTTTGCATGTAGTCACAGATCTCAAACTTTGCATGTAGTCACAGATCTCAAACTTTGCATGTAGTCACAGATCTCAAACTTTGCATGTAGTCACAGATCTCAAACTTTGCATGTAGTCACAGATCTCAAACTTTGCATGTAGTCACAGATCTCAAACTTTGCATGTAGTCACAGATCTCAAACTTTGCATGTACTAGTCACAGATCTCAAACTTTGCATGTACTAGTCACAGATCTCAAACTTTGCATGTACTAGTCACAGATCTCAAACTTTGCATGTACTAGTCACAGATCTCAAACTTTGCATGTACTAGTCACAGATCTCAAACTTTGCATGTACTAGTCACAGATCTCAAACTTTGCATGTACTAGTCACAGATCTCAAACTTTGCATGTACTAGTCACAGATCTCAAACTTTGCATGTACTAGTCACAGATCTCAAACTTTGCATGTACTAGTCACAGATCTCAAACTTTGCATGTACTAGTCACAGATCTCAAACTTTGCATGTACTAGTCACAGATCTCAAACTTTGCATGTACTAGTCACAGATCTCAAACTTTGCATGTACTAGTCACAGATCTCAAACTTTGCATGTACTAGTCACAGATCTCAAACTTTGCATGTACTAGTCACAGATCTCAAACTTTGCATGTACTAGTCACAGATCTCAAACTTTGCATGTACTAGTCACAGATCTCAAACTTTGCATGTACTAGTCACAGATCTCAAACTTTGCATGTACTAGTCACAGATCTCAAACTTTGCATGTAGTCACAGATCTCAAACTTTGCATGTAGTCACAGATCTCAAACTTTGCATGTAGTCACAGATCTCAAACTTTGCATGTAGTCACAGATCTCAAACTTTGCATGTAGTCACAGATCTCAAACTTTGCATGTAGTCACAGATCTCAAACTTTGCATGTAGTCACAGATCTCAAACTTTGCATGTAGTCACAGATCTCAAACTTTGCATGTAGTCACAGATCTCAAACTTTGCATGTAGTCACAGATCTCAAACTTTGCATGTAGTCACAGATCTCAAACTTTGCATGTAGTCACAGATCTCAAACTTTGCATGTAGTCACGGATCTCAAACTTTGCATGTAGTCACAGATCTCAAACTTTGCATGTAGTCACAGATCTCAAACTTTGCATGTAGTCACAGATCTCAAACTTTGCATGTAGTCACAGATCTCAAACTTTGCATGTAGTCACAGATCTCAAACTTTGCATGTAGTCACAGATCTCAAACTTTGCATGTAGTCACAGATCTCAAACTTTGCATGTACTAGTCACAGATCTCAAACTTTGCATGTACTACTAGTCACAGATCTCAAACTTTGCATGTAGTCACAGATCTCAAACTTTGCATGTCAAAGATTAATAATTAAAAGTCGGTTCACGGCAGTTTAAACGGTAATTTGGGGCCCACTCACGGCAGTTTTATCAATTAGACTTTTAAACCCGATTCACGGCAGTTTAATATGTAATTCAGGGTCGATTCACGGCAGTTTAATCTGTAATTAAGGGTCGATTCACGGCAGTTTAATCTGTAATTTCAGGTGTCAATTCGCGGCAGTTTAATCATTTGGAGTCAATTCCTGGCAGTTTCAATGATATAGAGTCGACTTATGATTTCACGACATTTTTATTAATTAATTTAGAGTCGATTCACGGCAGTTTACCAATTGAGAGCAAGTAAAGTCTGCCGTAAAATGCTGACTGGGTGGTCATCGTCCATCAAAGCCAGATTGTAACTCACTAACAACTGGAATCACTGACACGGCAAGCACCGCCCACAAACAGTGCTATTCCTACCGGGACCACACAAGAAAATAGGTATTTTACAAGAAACTAGGTACCTACCATGTAAACCACGCTAAAACTAAAGTGAGGTGCCTACCTTGTAAAACACTACTACCATTAACACTCAAAGACTACCACGAATATTTAACACACTTCTAACGGATCTAACACTTATTTGGCACAATAAACAACACTGGTTTGAACTTCACTGTTAGCACTGTGACACTTAAAATGGTACTGCGGTTGGTATAACTTTTCCATGGAGGTCCAGATACCACAAACCCAGAACAACTTAATAATAAACTGATAAAATGTATACTACACTCATTCATTAACAGCTTCTACTATCAATTAACTAACTAACTTATATATTAATAATCAATAGCAATAGTTTAGATGAGGTTTTAACGTTTGAGGGTTAAATCCGTGGTCGGTAGGTGGCGCTGTTTACCCTGTTCAGGTGCGACTGGTGGCAGTGACTAGGGTTGAGTAGTGGTAGGTGTGAGTTGTAGTCTGATTGATTAACGCACACACGGAACACACACGATGGAAATTCTTCTTACAGGGTAGGTTACGAATTATCGGTTCCTTTCACATTTTCGATCATAATATAATAAAAATTTAATAATATATAACTTTTTGTTGTACGACCGAATATGTGGAACCGACCGATAACTCGTAACATACCCTACATTCATTTTATAATTTCTACAATCTTTTATTATAGTTCTCAATTACCACGTTAATTAATTAATTTAATCTAAGATATTGGTTTCGCTTGGTATTTACATATAAGAAAAAATTTTCTCGCAGTATTGTAAATCTCTTTCATATTATTTTTACATTTAATAATTAACTACATTTATTTCACTCCTAATGAAACTAAAATATAACTAATGGAATAACTAATGGAATAACTAACTAATATAACTAATATAATATGATAAATTCTCTACAAAATTAATATGTTTACACGATTTCATTTCATATGATCAATTTGATTATTTTTAATATACATTTATTGATAAATGTTTTGGTTCCGGGTTTTAGGCTTAGACCACTCGGTTTGCTTATTCTAAAAAAAAGTATTTGTTTAATAGGTAATACGATTTTGTATTCTTTTTAATTATAAAATTGACTATTGACTATTTCCTTCATATTTACTTTTCCGTCATTTAGATTTTCTGTTTAGGTTTACTTCAGATGGTAAATTTTTTAAGAAATTTTGCTAAATATTCAAATTTTAGGGTAAGTTTCAAGTTAACGGACAGACAGGTCAGCATTTTCGATCATATATGAAAAAATGTATAATAATAAATATTGAACTTTTTATTTTAATTGGCACGCCGCCCATTACACATATCAGTATTGAAGTAATAAATGGAAAACATCAAGGGAACTGGAAATATTCGATATACAGGGTGGGGCGTAAGTTTGGAAGCAATTTTTCAAACATTAATATAATTCTTAAAAATAAGTTCCTAAGTAGGTGATAGGGTTTGAACTATAGTAGAGACACTACATTATGACGTGGCAGTGTTATTTTTACAAAAATTTAGTCAATTCAAAAATGTGAGACAAAAATGAAGCCATTATTGCTCTACACCATGCCGGGAAGTCAGATTCCGTCATTTCAAAGACTCTCTCAATAGCGAGATCGACTGTTTGGAAGTGTGTGAAGCGTTTTAATGAGAGAGGAGACTTGACTGATCGTCCAAGAAGTGGTAGACCACGCTCACAACGCACCAAACAACTGATAAAATGTGCCCGAGAGAAGATCAGGAGGAACCCGAAAAGGTCAATACGATTGTTAGCCAAAACAGCTAATGTGAGTCCCAGAACTATGAGAAGAACTGTCAAAGAAGACCTAAAGATGTCCTCTTTCACCCTCCAAAAGAGACAGACTCTGTCAGAATCTGTAAAGAAAAAGAGATTGGAGAGAAGCAAAGCCCTTCTGAGAGAATTGAAGTCTGGCACGGCTGGTGGAATTGTTTGGTCTGACGAAAAAATTTTCACAGTGGAAATGGCTCACAACCGGAGGAATGACAGAATAATTGGTAAAGGGGCAAAAGTCATCCCATACAACCAAAAAACTGTCCACAGAACCATGAAACCTGCTTCAGTAATGGTCTGGGCCGCCGTTTCAGAAACTTGGAGATCTCCTTTAATTTTTGTGGAACAAGGCGCCAAAATCAATGCTAAATGTTATACTGAGAATATTTTAACGCCAATGTTGGAGTCAGCTGAGGATCACTTCGGTAATGACACTCTATGGACATTTCAGCAAGACGACTTCACATACTGAAAATGTCACTCAAAACTGGTGCCATGTCCATCTTCCACGGTTTTGGTCCAAAGAAATGTGGCCTCCCTGCTCCCCAGATGTTAATCCTATGGACTTTTCGGTATGGTCCATTCTTGAATCAAAGGCCTGTGGTAAATTCCATCGCAGTGTGGATGATTTAAAGCGTTCGCTCCAGAGATCTTGGAAGGAAATTTCACAAGAACAGTTGCGTGCCGCAGTAGGAGGAGTTCGGAGGAGATTTGAGGCTGTTATTAAAAACAAGGGGGGACATTTTGAATAATTTTATGATTTTTGAATTCTTAAAACCCTTATGTAATAATACATAACTGTAAATTATTAAATATATTTTTCGTTGGATTATAATATGCACTTTCATTTGCTTCCAAACTTACGCCCCACCTTGTATGTATTTCGTGGGGCGTGCTAGCTAAATGGTAGCTAAACAAGGGCATTTTTTTCTTTTTAATATCAGTTTCTTAATAAAAGTGTGACACACGGACGGACGCAGCTCTTATTGTAGTAAAGATATAAACAATATTTACGAAGAGAAATCAAATATGTTAACAATATATCAAACATTTCCATGACATTAATTTAAGGTAATAAATAATAAATTACAAAAACTGCTGAAGTTTCAATATTGAAATAAGGCTAATTTTAACATTAAAATAAGGCTAAGTTTAACACTAAAATAAGGCTAAGTTTAACACTAAAATAAGGCTAAGTTTAACACTAAAATAAGGCTAAGTTTAACACTAAAATAAGGCTAAGTTTAACACTAAAATAAGGCTAAGTTTAACACTAAAATAAGGCTAAGTTTAACACTAAAATAAGGCTAAGTTTAACACTAAAATAAGGCTAAGTTTAACACTAAAATAAGGCTAAGTTTAACACTAAAATAAGGCTAAGTTTAACACTAAAATAAGGCTAAGTTTAACACTAAAATAAGGCTAAGTTTAACACTAAAATAAGGCTAAGTTTAACACTAAAATAAGGCTAAGTTTAACACTAAAATAAGGCTAAGTTTAACACTAAAATAAGGCTAAGTTTAACACTAAAATAAGGCTAAGTTTAACACTAAAATAAGGCTAAGTTTAACACTAAAATAAGGCTAAGTTTAACACTAAAATAAGGCTAAGTTTAACACTAAAATAAGGCTAAGTTTAACACTAAAATAAGGCTAAGTTTAACACTAAAATAAGGCTAAGTTTAACACTAAAATAAGGCTAAGTTTAACACTAAAATAAGGCTAAGTTTAACATTAAAATAAGGCTAAGTTTAACATTCAGTTCACGGTATAACTAATCAAGGTGTGAAATTAGAAACAATTACACTAATTACAGGTGAGAAAAGAATTAAAACATCCTGCTACATTAACATAAATGATATAGTGAGTAAAGTGAGTAACAGGGTGAGTGATAGGGTGAATAAAATGAGTAATAGGGTGAGTAATAGGGTGATAGGGTGAGTAACAAGTTGAGTAACAGGGTGAGTAACAGTGTGAGTAATAAAGTGAGTAATAGGGTGAGTAATCGGGTGAATAAAGAGAGTAATAGGGTGAGTGAAAGGGTGAATAAAGTGAGTAATAAGGAGAGTAATAGAGTGAGTGAGAGGGTGAGTAATAGATTGAGTGAGAGGGTGAGTAATAGATTGAGTGAGAGGGTGAGTAATAGAGCGAGTGAGAGGGTGAGTAATAGAGTGAGTGAGAGGGTGAGTAATAGAGTGAGTGATAGGGAGATTAATAGGTAGAGTAATAGGAAGAGTGATAGTCTGAGTAATAGTCTGAGTAATAGGTAGAGTAATAGTCTGAGTAATAGGTAGAGTAATAGTCTGAGTAATAGGTAGAGTAATAGTTGAGTAGAGTAATAGTCTGAGTAACAGTCTGAGTAACAGTCTGAGTAATAGTCTGAGTAATAGTCTGCGTAATAGTCTGAGTAACAGTCTGAGTAACAGTCTGAGTAACAGTCTGAGTAACAGTCTGAGTAATAGTCTGAGTAATAGTCTGAGTAATAGTCTGAGTAATAGTCTGAGTAATAGTCTGAGTAATAGTCTGAGTAATAGTCTGAGTAATAGTCTGAGTAATAGTCTGAGTAATAGTCTGAGTAATAGTCTGAGTAATAGTCTGAGTAATAGTCTGAGTAATAGTCTGAGTAATAGTCTGAGTAATAGTCTGAGTAATAGTCTGAGTAATAGTCTGAGTAATAGTCTGAGTAATAGTCTGAGTAATAGTCTGAGTAATAGTCTGAGTAATAGTCTAACTAATAGTCTAACTAATAGTCTAACTAATAGTCTAACTAATAGTCTAACTAATAGTCTAACTAATAGTCTAACTAATAGTGTTCAGAAGGTATAATAACATATAATACATTTTTCACAGTGTCATATTAATTACAGACAATGACATGGCGTTAAAATAATGCAATCATTCGTTATAATTATATTATAATATCATATTGTATTATAAATTTGTAACTAATATGTTTATTGTAACTGATAGGTGCATTGTGTTCAATTTAGACACCCATTGTATGATAATTTCATTCATTTTATCATGTAAGATAATTGTAAAGTGGTCTTTCGATAGAACTATTGCACGGGGAAATTAAAGGCGAAAATGGAAAGTTGGGAGATCATCTTAAATTGTTTGTTTATTTGATGAAGATATCTAGTTATATGATTTTTATTCTGTATAACTTGTTGAAAAATATGGAATAGATTTTATGTTCCTTATATAATAAATTTCTGATTATCCTGTGATGAATTAATAAATAAGTAATAAAAAATAATTGAAATGTATAAAAATTGCAAGTGGAGAAAATTGATACCAATAATTTGTATTCATGAATTCCAAATTATCTTTGCATTAAATAAATTATATCTTAGCTCCACATGCAATCTGTGCTCTGATTGGCTGAAATGACAAGGCAACACGCAAGTGGGCGGGGCTTAGAGTTAAAGTGGGGCAATGGATTGCACGACTTTTAAACTGAAAAATTTATATTATACCGTGAAGAGAAACAAGCAAAGATGAAATGAAAAGAAAAAATGGATTGAAAGATTTTTAATAGGAAATACAAAATAACTTCAGAATAAATAATGCTTAGAGAGTCTTCAATACTGATGATAAAAAACTAGAAGTTTGAGATATTAAATCTTATAGACGCTCTTAGAAACTAATTAGTAATGGTTATCTTTAGGCAATGCCATCTGTAAGGAAACACCTTATCACTTGAAAAAAATAATCATGGAAAATTAGATTACATTTTTTTTAAACTAAAAATTTCTATTTTTTTAGATTGTCACTTGAGGGACAACAGACACTCTCAGTACTTGGAAAGTGGATGTCATTCACTATTTAGGTCAGTCAGGAATTTAAGTTAGATTCTTCTACACAAAATGTCCATTTTATCCTCAATTTATTATGATTTAACAGTTCCAAACTAACTAATCTCAAAGATATCTGAGTGGATAACTGTAAAACTCCTCTAATTAACAATGGTCAGGCCTTGTGAATAAAGTCTAAGGACCACCCACAGAAAGGTCATACACTGGTCTGATAGCGCAGTCTGCCGTCAAGAGAAGACTAAATGATAATTAACTAATGGAAATGGCATATAGTGAATATGTTTATCTATTAAAAATGTCCACTGCTTAGCAATGATATTATGCAGAACAGTAGAAATAGAGTCCTGAGTAAGAGAACTACCCCGTATAGTGAACAAATTTCCTTCAGTCTGCCTTGAATAGCCATCAGTTATAGAAAACTAATGGCAGACTACAGAAAATTTGTTCACTGTACGGGTTAGTTCTGTTGATAGCACTATGTAATAAAAAAAATTATATTGTTTTTTCTTATATGACCGAAGATGTAGTACCGACCGATAATTCGTAACTTACCCTATTAATGTATTCATAGTATAATGGGGAGTAATTACATACATTATAGGAAAAACAGGATAGTGAATATAAGGGATATACTATCGGTAAAAGATATATAGGTACCAGTGCAAATATTATTTCTTTGAAGTTTTATAAATTGTAGTGTTATGGAAGAAAAGTTTTTCCAATTTTTTTGTAAAAATTGAACTATTTATGTTAATAAACACTTTTGTTATAAATAAATTTATATGTTTCGTCATTCAAGTCGGATAATTTATAATCGGTATATCGTCTGTTATTGTCCATTACGGTAAATATTGATGGTATTTTATCGTAAAATATCATCCCAGGCAGCAAAGATTTATTCCTGGGATATTAAGGGAATATCCCAGGAATATATCCTTCTTCCCAGGGTTATTCCCTCAATATCCCAGGAATAATGCTTGCTACCTGGGATAATAAAGACAAAATCGTCACGAATACAAGTTTTTTTTTAATTTAACGGTTAAAACTTCCGTCTAATTATTTATAGTCGTAGATAGATTATCTTTTTATAAGCGATTATAATGTTCTATCTGGGTATACAGCATATCCTGTAGGTATACTTATAATTACAAAATCACGAAAACTCATGGTTTCAATGAATATAAATTGCTTATTTTCATAAATGTTAGAGGTATACCTTTTTAATATTTTGCAGCAAAAAGGGAGTTCAAAATGAATGGTTAATTTTGGTATATTTTACATAAATTTTCCATGGGATATTGAACCTAATTATAAGCTGAAACAGGTAATTTAATTTGAACATGGTACTATCAGGGAAAAGAGTCACTGTGATGATGTATTATCAGAGAAAAGTCACTGTGATGATGTATTGTCAGAGAAAAGAGTCACTGTGATGATGTACTATCAGAGAAAAGAGTCACTGTGATGATGTACTATCAGAGAAAAGAGTCACTGTGATGATGTACTATCAGAGAAAAGAGTCACTGTGATGATGTACTATCAGAGAAAAGTCACTGTGATGATGTATTATCAGAGAAAAGAGTCACTGTGATGATGTATTATCAGAGAAAAGAGTCACTGTGATGATGTATTGTCAGAGAAAAGAGTCACTGTGATGATGTACTATCAGAGAAAAGAGTCACTGTGATGATGTACTATCAGAGAAAAGAGTCACTGTGATGATGTACTATCAGAGAAAAGAGTCACTGTGATGATGTACTATCAGAGAAAAGAGTCACTGTGATGATGTACTATCAGAGAAAAGAGTCACTGTGATGATGTACTATCAGAGAAAAGAGTCACTGTGATGATGTACTATCAGAGAAAAGAGTCACTGTGATGATGTATTATCAGAGAAAAGAGTCACTGTGATGATGTATTATCAGAGAAAAGTCACTGTGATGATGTATTGTCAGAGAAAAGAGTCACTGTGATGATGTACTATCAGAGAAAAGAGTCACTGTGATGATGTACTATCAGAGAAAAGAGTCACTGTGATGATGTACTATCAGAGAAAAGAGTCACTGTGATGATGTACTATCAGAGAAAAGAGTCACTGTGATGATGTACTATCAGAGAAAAGAGTCACTGTGATGATGTACTATCAGAGAAAAGATTCACTGTGATGATGTACTATCAGAGAAAAGAGTCACTGTGATGATGTACTATCAGAGAAAAGAGTCACTGTGATGATGTACTATCAGAGAAAAGAGTCACTGTGATGATGTACTATCAGAGAAAAGAGTCACTGTGATGATGTACTATCAGAGAAAAGAGTCACTGTGATGATGTACTATCAGAGAAAAGAGACACTGTGATGATGTACTATCAGAGAAAAGAGTCACTGTGATGATGTACTATCAGAGAAAAGAGTCACTGTGATGATGTACTATCAGAGAAAAGAGTCACTGTGATGATGTACTATCAGAGAAAAGAGTCACTGTGATGATGTACTATCAGAGAAAAGAGTCACTGTGATGATGTACTATCAGAGAAAAGAGACACTGTGATGATGTACTATCAGAGAAAAGAGTCACTGTGATGATGTAGTATCAGAGAAAAGAGTCACTGTGATGATGTACTATCAGAGAAAAGAGTCACTGTGATGATGTACTATCAGAGAAAAGAGTCACTGTGATGATGTACTATCAGAAAAAAGAGTCACTGTGATGATGTACTATCAGAGAAAAGAGTCACTGTGATGATGCACTATCAGAGAAAAGAGACACCGCATAATGCTAATTACACAAATCACAGTTTTCTAATTTCCTATTATTTTCCAATCTTTCAAATTTATCGCCGTGTACCCAGACCCATTTCAAACTATTAACAAGCATTATTATTACTAAAGTTTCTTTTACAATATTTATTAATACTATTTTCTAATGATCTCAGATACACTTTTCTGTTACTGTAGCTGTCGCATAGCCTTACACTCACTTGACTTACTCTCCTATACCTCAGAACAGACCGATAAGATTTTAATATACTCCAATGCTCCTCATTAACCCTATTGCCTAGCTTTGAATACTAACTCTATGGGGCAAAGTGTCACAACGGACAGACTGACGTTACAGAGAAATATCCCCTGTCAAATTCAATTAAAATGAGCATGTCTCTGAATCACTGGAATGAATCAACTTATGGGTATGGGACAGGCTATAGCCATGGGACAATTTATTGGCATGGGACAAGTTATAGGGATGGGACAGGCTATAGCCATGGGACAATTTATTGGCATGGGACAAGTTATAGGGATGGGACAAGTTATAGACATGGGACAAGTTATAGACATGGGACAACTTATAGGGATGGGACAATTTATAGGTATGGGACAAGTTATAGGGATGGGACAAGTTATAAGGATGGGACAAGTTATAATGATGGGACAATTAATAGGGATGGGACAAGTTATAGGAACGGGACAAGTTATAGGAAAGGGACAAGTTATAGAACGGGACAAGTTATAAGGATGGGACAAGCTATAGGCATGGGACAAGTTATAGGCATGGGATATACTTATAGGCATGGGGCATCTTATAGGCAAAGAACAACTTATAGGGATGGGGCAACTTATAGGAATGGGACAAATTATAGGGATTTGTTTGGCTATGGAACAATTTGAAGGGACAAGTGACTGGGACCAAATTAAGGACACAGACCTAAGGACATGGTAAGATGAATGCATATCAAATATCAATGGATTAATTAAAATATCAATGGATTAATTAAAATATCAATTGATTAATTAAAATATCAATGGATTAATTGAGATATCAATGGATTAATTAAAATATCAATGGATTAGTTAAAATATCAATGGATTAATTAAAATATCAATGGATTATTTAAAATATCAATGGATTAATTAAAATATCAATTGATTAAATAAAATATCAATGGATTAATTAAAATATTAATGGATTAATTAAAATATTAATGGATTAATTAAAATATCAGTGGATTAATTAAAATATCAATGAATTATTTAAAATATCAATGGATTAATTAAAATATCAATGGATCAATTAAAATATCAATGGATTAATTAAAATATCAGTGGATTAATTAAAATATCAATGGATTAATTAAAATATCAATGGATTAATCAAAATATCAGTGGATTAATTGAAATATCAATGGATTAATTAAAATATCAATGGATTAATTAAAATATCAATGGATTAATTAAAATATCTATGGATTAATTAAAATATCAATGAATTATTTAAAATATCAATGGATTAATTAAAATATAAATGGATTAATTAAAATATCAATGGATTAATTAAAATATCAATGGATTGATTAAAATATCAATGGATTAATTAAAATATCAATGGATTAATTAAAATATCAGTGGATTAATTAAAATATCAATGAATTATTTAAAATATCAATGGATTAATTAAAATATCAAT